>VYZM01017806.1:0-49046 GCA_013398915.1 Dromas ardeola | reverse complement strand
GGGCAACGAGGCGAGCCTGGAAGGAGGCGAAGGGCTGGGCACCTTCCCCGAAGGGGCGGCGGCGGCCGGGGATGGCGGCGGCCCCGCGGCCCCCCTGCAGCGCCTGGTCCCGGCCGGGGTGGAGGCGGACCTGAGCCAGCTGAGCGAAGAGGAGAGGAGGCAGATCGCCGCTGTCATGTCAAGGGCGCAGGGGCTGCCCAGAGGGAACCTTGCCGGCGCGGAGCTCCCTCCCATGCAAAGGCATGCACGGAAAATCTCCCTTCTCCCGCTCCTCCCTTCCCCCCTTCCCCGTCTCCTCGCGGTGGGGCGGGGGGCGAGTGGCAACGCGATCCGGGCCCGCTGCATCGGGAACAGGCGTTGCATTTTGCTGGCTGAGGGAGGAAAGGGGGCGGCTGCATGAGTGCGGACACCAGGATGGATGGAGCCGACACTCTCCCGCTTTTCCCACTCCGGTGGTTTCTAATAATAACGGCGGTCCTCGGTTCCAGTGGGCTGCGCCCTCTCCCCTTCCCTCCCTTCGCACGGATCCGGAGCACGGGTAGTTTCTGTGTCTGGGGAGGGGAGAGATTTGCAGACAGCGTTTCGGTTTTCTCTGTGTGTGTGTGCATTACGGGGCTGGAGTGCCCCACAGCTCAAGACAGTAGCCAGGGAAGCTCTCCCCAGAGCTGATGGGCTCTGTAAGCTTTTCCTTCTGGAGAAAGAGATTCTTGTTGAATCTTTCAAAGCTTTGGGGCATAATGTATTTGCTAGCCATTACTCTGCCGATTCTTAACCTCTACAACTATCATTTGGCTTCATTAAATAGTCATGGATTGAAGAGGTCTGTTTCAGTCTATTTTCCCTCCCCCTTATTTTTCTTCTCGATTTTTTTTTTTCCCTTTTTTTGTTGAAGGGGGAAAGAGAGGCGAAATAATAGATTAAATTGATTGCCAGGGGATTCAGTATTCTGGATAGTGATGGCTTTTCCTCCTTGTGCATCTGCCAAGGCTAGGGTAATTCCCTTCCCCTTTCTTTCCCTGCCCCTTAGCGCATTCACTGCCCGACGTGCAACAAGCCCGTTCTCCGCCCGGGGGCCGGTTCCCGCCGCGGCACCGGTGCCGGCCGCCCCCGCCCGGGCCGCTGTCCGCGGTCCTGAACCCGCCGGCTTGCCTCGCCCGTCATCCAGGGCCGGCCTCTCCGGTGCTCTCCGTCTGCGGGGCTGGGTGTGCTGTTTGTCTTGGAAGGAGGATGCTGAACGGAGCCTCCTCGACTGACTGTTCAACACGGTTCTTGTGTGTGGACCTCACCCTACATAAATGCATATTGAGTTTATATAATATCAGGTTTATATAAGTGAATAGTAGAAGAAGAGAAGCAAGGAGGGTGGGACTAAATTCATCCTTGGGCAAACTACTGAAGTCATTTGGCTTATACCTGAGATGATGGTCTCCATTTTTTTTTTTTTTTGTTTAAATTGGAAATCAAATCTTCCCATTTTATGTCTTGCGTGATTATTTAACAGGTGTTAACATTGTATGCAAAATATGATTTTCCATTCAGTTCGGGGCACTACCCAGCTTCTATAGATGTTAATGGAAAAAAAAAAAAAATCATATCGCTTAGTTCTGTGAAACTAAGCTCAAAATTCCCTTTCGTATGACAGTCTATGAGCAAAGGCCCAAAGGCTTTAAAAGTTTATTGTTTCATGCTAAATCTTCCAGCAAAAAGTAAGATAAATGTTGCTGGAAGATTTTAGAATAGGCTGAACTCATTGCAATGTGAATATTTATAATGTTGTTATATATTATTATGTGCATTTATAAATGGCTGCTTTCCTACAAACATATTTATGATATCAGAAACTACTTTGATCTTGTTAGCGTACCTTACTTTCACTCTCCATTTAAAGTAAAGGCACTCTATGTTTGCGAATTACAGCCTTTTAACTTTTAGTTAAAGTTGACATTTTAACATTCAGTGCAATAACCTATCAACTAACTTCTCTTGGGTGGTTTTAGCAGTTCCCATCATAGCATCTTCGTGCCTGTCACACTGTAATGAGGTTACTACTTGTCTTTGCTCTTGTTTTGTGATTTTGCTTGCTCCTCTTGCATGCCTCTCTGCTATTGAGATCTGTGAAGAATGATGGGAATAATTACTAAGAACCTGATCCAAACCCTTGGAGTAAGACTCTTCTAAGGACTAAGGATCAGCCTTTTCCAGACTTCAACTTAAGTAAAGAACTAGCCTGCTGAGACTCAGATTCCTTAGCTTCAAGCTTTTTTTTTTTTTTTTCCAGTCAGAGTGGCCAAAGAAATCAGATGTGGAAAATACCTCTTAACTGATGCTCCACAACTGTTGTTCCCAACAGCTTTTTTCCGAGTATGGTTATGCCAGTCCAAATGTTAAGTGACTGAAAGAGTGATCAGAAGAGGGATTCCGGCTTCCAGATTATATAGCCTTGCATTATGACAGTGTCCCTATTGCATTGTCTTTTAGTTTTTTCATGTTTTTAACTGAATTTTTCCTCTGTGATTTCCATTATAACATTAGCTGTTATCTAGCCTTACCTGAGAGACTAATAAGTATTTTCTGTTATAAGTGCTTTCATTCCCCTCCCAAACTACAAATTCATGATGGATGATAGCCTGAAATAACAGTTTTTGCAACTACAGACTTTTTAATAGTAAGCAACGTAGGTACCAGGAAACATAGTTGCACCTTTACCACCATCAAATACATGTTGTAGCTTCTAGGACTTCTATAGGCTTCAAGCTTTTAAGTCTTCAAAAATGCAATATCTAAATAAATGTGATTGATATTTATTTTGCATTTTAATATGAGCATTTAGATCTAGAGAACCTAAAGTGAACTGCCTAAATCAAATGAACCTCTTTTTTTTTTTTTTTTTTTGCATTGAACTTTTTTATCTTTGGGTTCCAGTCAGAGTTTGGGATGCTTAGCACCTATGGAAATCATTCTATTGTATTTCAGTTATCTGTCTTCAGAAAACTCATGGTTAGGAAGTTTAGCTGAAACATACACAGTCAATTTGTAAACAAGTTCCAGTTCTAGCTTCCTTGAATGACTCTGTAACTGTGTCAGTGTCCACTTGCTGAGGAATTGTTCCACATCATCTGAAAGGATTAGATGACCAAACTGAGTATGTGCACCATCTAATGCAGCTGGCTTTTTTTGTGATATTTTTTGTTTGGTTGGTTTTTTTTGTGTGTTGTTGTTTTTTGGTTTTTTTTTCAGTTCATGAAGTTGTTCACAATAGACATTAGCAGAAAAAAAAATTGCTGCATTTTGAGAGGAAATGTGAAGAAGTCTTTCTGAGTGTCGCACTTATAAAGTATGTTTATGGTGTATTTTTGAGAAAAAATATGTGGTTTTGTTAATGCCATCACTCTATTTACTTAAAAAAAAAAAAGAGCCACCAGGTTTATATATAAGTTTATACATATCTCATCTGTAGATAAGAAAATTATCTAACTGTCTTGGAGTTGTGTGGTTATTGCACTTCTCTCTAAAACTATTTATACTGATGAATGGGAAAAAGACATGCCATTTTAAATAGGTTTTTATAGTTATGGCATTTGAGAACTAGACCAGTAGTCTTTTTTGTTAAATCTCCTCTTGACTCTAAAGTAAGCTTTGATTTGGCTGTAATATTAATGTAAATGAATAAAGATGAGCTCTGTGAATCAAGGCCAAAGTGAGGAGAAACACAGCAACATAAAGAAGAGAATTAGGTGAGGGAGGACTAAATGATTCTTCTTGTTGAGTCTGGTTTGAAGACTTTAAAACAATGGTGGGTTTTTCATGATTCAAAAGGTTTAAAAATAAGAAAATTCTTGTTAAATAAAGAAAAGAATTCTTTGGAGGATTTCTAATTCTCCAGATCAATTAAAATTGTTCAATATCAGTCTGTAGCTGGTTGCAAAATACTTCTACAAAAGAAAGCTTCAGCTTCTAGCTACCTATAACTACATGGAGCAAGTCCTGGCTTTTGACAGAAGTAACATTTCTCTTGAGAGCTTGTCTTTTCAAGGCTTTTTCCTCTACTAATTAACCATGCTCTGTCTCCATTACTTAGAAACATTGTTATGTATAAAGGCAAGACAACTCTGGTCTTCAGAATATGCCAGCAGCCTTGCAGAACCACCTGGGTTTTTTATTTCCTAGATTCATGGGTTTTAATCTCACTTCAAGTCCTGACATCTGATCAGGTGGAAATTTATGGGGCACATAATTCTGATAGAAATGAAAGCTGGAGGAGAGCTCTGTTCCAATAGGGATCCACGGTTACTTCTTCTTGTTAATGTCCAAGTTCAATTTCTAAAAACAGTTTTAGGGTTTGGGTTTTTTCTTCCACCTTCACACTGTAAGGTTTGGGCATGGTACCGTGTTTCCCAACCAGAGTTTTAATAGTAACACCGATCCTTTTCTTTTTTTCCATTGTCACTCTTAGCATTGTTGAATGAAGCCTTCCAACATTTCAAACACTTGCAAACATGAATGTTGGAAGTGTACCAGACTTCCACTAACAGAATAGTTGAAATAATTTCATTTAGTAAGCAGTACCTCTTCAGATGAAACTAGAGTGCTTATCTAAATAGCAAGAAACAGAACTGCAGGTAGACCTACCTAGTTGCTAAATAAAGTATAAAATTGTTCTTGTAACAAGCAAAAATGCTAAATAATTGAAGGAATTAGATTATCATTGGACTTTTCTGAATTATTCTCTTTATGAATAAAGAGTTAATTAACGTTCACTGGTGCCAGTGGAAACACACCTACTCACTTCAGTGGGTTCCACATTAGGGTTATAAACTTCCCAGTATTATGACCAATGATTTTACAAGAATGGGGAAGGGTAAATGGAGTTATGGAAGGCTGGAAATAGTTTGTCCTTAACAAGCATTTCATGTGGAAATTTTTAATTTACAAAAACATCGGATACAAGATCGTGAGAAAATCAGATGTTGTGAGAATTAAGAGCAAAGAAATGGCTACCGCTTAGCTTTGTCCTTTTATATTTCCATTGCTAGGTCTGTAATGAAAACTCTAAATATTTAATCAGAAATAATAGTAAACCCATAGTAACATTAACAGTGTAAAATATATTTTTCAATGTGTCTACTATATATGATTCTGCATATTTCTGATAAAACTCTTAAACAGAATTTTGAATTTATTTATTTAGTTTTAGTTAAGGAATACAGTTAAATATGATGACTGATTGTTCATTTTACTCATGAATATCCAATAAGAAATGTCACGTCCAGAATAAACAAAATCACAGTAACACTGAGTAACTGGATCTCTTAAAGCGAAAACTGAAAATTTTATATTTGCAACACTGTTGTGGCACTGAAGAGAACACCTTATCTTCCAGCAAAAGTACAGTGATAACACTGAGTAGAATATTTTACTACACCCTTTAGCAATAGCATTGAATACAGTATTTCCTCTGGATGTAGCTGAGTATAGCAAGAAGTAGAATACTATGTCACACATGAAGACATGATCTTGATTTTCGTTCTTACATTCTTAGTTTTATTTTCTTCTATATGGAAACACATCAAAATGCTATTGTTAGAGAAGTGGGAAAAATCCCTGTGTAATGAAAGATTTTCTTTTTATTGCTGGGCAGTGTGAATTGTTGAGATGTTGCTGGGAGGAAGCTCTATAGTAGTTCTATTTAAAAAGAAAAAAAAAAAAGCTTCAGGACTACTTCTGTGAACTGTCATCTGTTTTATCTGTTTGAAAATTCTTCCGATTTGTGAGTGGATGGTTGGCAAAGTAAATACTTTAAAGAGAAGCATATACTTCTTAACGTACCTGGATTTTAGGAGTTTAAATCCCTGCTGCATGTTGAATTGTAAATATATCCAAATTTTGTACAGGTAGCCAAAACACAAGTACATAAATATTTTGTATTGTGCAGTGTTTTTCTTGTGTGGTTGTGCTTTGATCTGCTAATTTTCTGACACTTCTTTTAGTCTTCTCTGTCTCCCCATGTTTGTATCGAAAGGATAGAGTGGAGAGTTAGTCATTTGGATTTAGGTAAAATAGTAAGTTGTAGCTTTGAGTTCTTCAGATTTCCGAAGAGAAAATTATCTGGTTAAATATTGTTGTCATATTAGTTTATTTTCTAAATAATAAATCAGTCTATGACTGAATACTTGTATAGGCCTTTATAGAACAATAATTTCTATTTAAATACTTTTTACATGCACCTTATGTTTTAAGCCTTGGTCTTGCAAGCACTTAAGCACCTGAGAAACTTCCCAGTGTTACCAGATCAGTTACAGGGTCACAGATACATCTTCTTTATATGATTTTTCTAGTACTCTGCATTATTTTAATTTTATTACATTTTCTGTCTGCAGGCACCCTGAGCTTGATACAAGCCACCATCCCAGGCAACCAGGTAAGCCTCCAGATCCGGGACCACCAAGTTTAAGCAAAAGCAGAACAGTAGATGTGCTGAAGACAGAACAACGGGCACCTGGACGGAGCCCTTCTTCTATTAGTCTAAAGGAATCAAAATCCAGGACTGATTTTAAAGAAGATCAGAAGCCAAGTATGATGCCCAGTTTTCTCTCAGACGCCAATCCATTGAGTGCAGTCACTTCAGTTGTGAACAAATTCAATCCTTTTGATTTGATATCGGATTCAGATGCAGCTCATGAAGAAGCTGGTAGGAAACAAAAAGTTACTCAGAAAGAGCAATGGAAACCTGAGGAGCAGAGGGGCCTTGCAAAACATCCAGCTCAACAACAGTCTCCAAAGCCAGCTGTTCAACAACAAGGACCTGTCAGATCTACCCCCCAGACAACTGAGTCTTCCAAACCAGTGCCTCAGCAGCAGCAGCCTGGGGAACCAAAGCAAGTTCAGAAACCAGGCCCTGGTCACCCAGCAGACTCTAAGCTAGAACAAGCAAAACAACCACCCCAGCCGCGAGGACCACAAAAATCTCAGCCCCAACAGTCAGAACCAACAAAGCCTGTTCAACAACAAACTTCTACAAAACCTTCATCAGGCCCAACAAAACCATCACCACAGCAAGCAGACAATGCTAGAACATCATCCCAAGCACCACCTCCCACAAAACCATCATCGCAGCAGCCAGGACCTGTAAAACAACCATCTCAACAGCTGGCACGGCAAGGAGCTCCTGTAAAGCCATCTTCCCAGCAAGCAGGGCCTCCAAAACAGCCGCCTCAGCAACCTGGACATGAAAAGCCATCTGCTCAGCAAACAGGACTCGCAAAACAACCATCGCAGCCTGGACCTGGGAAGCCATCTCCACAGCAAACAGGGCTTGTAAAGCAAGTGCCACCACAGGCAGCACCTACAAAACCATCTTCTCAGACTGCAGGGGCCACAAAGCCCCCGGCACAACAACCAGGACTTACAAAACCACCGGGCCAACAACCAGGGCCTGAGAAACCCTTGCAGCAAAAGCAAGCCAGTGCAACCCAACCCACTGAGGCCACCCCAAAGAAAACCTTCTGTCCTCTTTGCACAACCACCGAACTGCTGCTGCACACTCCAGAAAAGGCCAATTACAACACGTGCACACAGTGTCATACTGTAGTCTGCAGCCTGTGCGGATTCAATCCTAATCCTCATATAGCAGAGGTGAGTAGTTTTTAAACCGATGTTTGCTACCAGAGCACAAAATTAAATTTACCTTCATTATGCTGAAACGTGAGATGTGTTACAATATAGCGTCACGATCACTTAAGGTGGTAACATGTTCAGTGACAAAAGTCATGCTATTTGGGAAAACTGCTTACAAGTAAAAGGGTGAAATTGGCGAAAAAAGGAAGGTACTGTTCTCTGTTTGTACAGTGTTTAGCAGTGTGTTCTCTTTTCTTCATATAAAAAGAGGAGGAACTCCAGTGTGACTTTTTTGCCATTTTGCTTGATTTCAAGCACTCACTGCCTGTGTTTATAATCTGACCACAATAGTCTAATACGTTTATAAATAAGTAAAGTTTGCAGCTATAAGAACTAACTAAGCAAAAAAAATATAAAAATGTCTCTGCATAGCCCCAGTGTGTGTTTTGGAAAAGGATGTGGGGTGGATTTGCATTGTAACTGTGTGAGTGTTCATTAGCTGAAGGCCAGAGTCGTGAGTTTTGACTTGGTGGTACTCAGGTTATTTCATTCTTGTGGGATGCTAAGGAAGAGATCTCTGTGGACTATTTCTGACCTTGATCACCATTCTTGCTATAACTATATAACATAGAAAAGGCATAGAAAGTATTATTAGGACTTCAAATGAACTTATTTTAACCTGATGTTTGTGTTAGTTTGATTTATATGCTTATACGTATCCTTGTTCTTTACTTGCTCTGCATGGGAATAAGGCTTCATATGAATGTCTGATCTCTTCTTATTGCTTGAACAGCTTCTCATACATCCTGATATGCTAATTTTAAACTTGCAATGTAGTTTGGGTTTGTTTTGAGTACCAACAGTTTTATCAATTTATAGAAATTCAAGCATAACAGACATGGCACTGAAAACTGACTAGTGATAAATAGTCAGAAGGGGTATTTAGAAAGCTTATTTTTGTTTTGTTTTGGTATTTGTTCAGCTGATCAGAGATGCTGATAGGAAGAAGTACATACTGCTACTGTATTTTGAATCTGACAAATAACGCCCCTAGGTTTAAAATTGAATCAAGGAATCCCTGAGGCTCAAAGGGTCTTCTGTAAGGTCCAACACCTTGCACCTAAAGCAGGTTGCTCATAGCCACTTTTGAATACTTTCAAGGATGGAGACTCCACAGCCTCTCTGGGCAACTTGTTTTTCTCAACACCACAAAGATTTAAAAACACTGCTAGCAGTTAGATTTCTTTCCAGTGATACTTTTAGGTGGGTACCTGGTAACAAACAGCAGGCTTTTTGCATCCAGCAAGTATATTATTTATGGATTTGTTGTTAAAATTTCTAATTTAAACCTGAAAGACTAACCATTGGTAGGAAAATTGCATCATTTAGGAGTGTATTCTCCTGTTTGAGTTTACGGAAATTCACGCTTGAGGTAGTTGGCATTAATGCTTGTACTGGAAAAGGTGTGACTTGAACAGCCGTGTGCAGAAACTTCAGAACATCTGCAACTAACCAGGTGCTCAAAGATTATATTATCAGGGCCTATATGAGGAAAGGTCATAAATCATGTAATTCTGGACAGTTTGGGGTATTAAAAATATAATATTTATGTATAATGGACAAGCAATATGATGCATTGATGTTAAAATCAGAGGAACTTTTGTAAGAAAACTTTACCTTGAGGTTCTAACAGAATGTTTTTAGACCAAAATTTCTTACATTTATTAGTGTGTGCCGAGTTGTTTATTTCTATAGTGTGCTCTTGGAGTCTCTTGGAGCTCCAGGTTTGTCTTCCTTTAAAAACTTAATATTTCCCATGGAAATGGTTAGCAACTTTGGGATGTTCAAATGAAATGGATTTTGAGAGAGCGGGTTTATGTAAGAAGATCTCAAAGTATTTGAAAATTCCGTGAATAACTACTAGTTTTTGAAGTGGGTACTCTGTAAGTGTGAAATTCAGGACTTTAAGACAATAAATACAGCTGCATTTAAGACTAACTGATTGCATACATATGTAAAAGCAAATTTGAATTTCATATTACACATTGAAATAAACACAGGATATGCATTTATTTCATGATGAAATCATTTCAGTAAATGAAGGTATTGGGCATCGAATTTATTCAGCTATTAGTTCCAAACTCCTGACTCCTACTCATTTCTCATTTGCTCAGCTTTGCACCACCAGCTGTCTTGCTGAAACTTCATTGTGGGTGTCCTGCTCCAATCTGTGGTGAAGTGCCACAAAAATCACATCTGACTTTATTACTGAACAGTTGGAGCGAAGTAATAGAACCTGCCCTGGCACATACAAAAATTTGACTTATTTCAGCTGCAAAGGTTTCCACTTGATTTATTCTCAAACTTTCCTTCTAGTTTCCCTTTTCTTTCAGTATTTAGATTATTAACAAAAATTTCTGATTCCTCCTTTACAGTAGTTTACACATTCCTTCCTGTCTAGAATGAAAACCATGGTTTGTGTCTTAGCTATCAGTTTTCTTGATTATGGTGCAAGTTTTTTCTTTTGGCTTTTCTTATTTTAAGTTCTCCTAAATTGTTTTTGACCAAAAGTCTTTGTCTCTTACTCGTGCACTTACTGACTGTATCTTCACCTATTATTGTTATACTTTGACTTTTCCTGCTGTTCTTTTTGCCAAGTTTAATGATTCTGTGATCCTGTGTTGTGCCTTCCCATGCCCTTTATAGCTGCTGTTTTTATTGCTTATGTTGAAACACATTACTGATTGGAAAGCAATAATTTCAAATTGGATGTGGGAAGGGTGAAAGGCATTTATTTAGAAAAGAATGTATATTAATTTTGTCTCTAACATTCTCCCCTGTACAACTGCTTGAACTATCTTCTTAAGATATTCTTCTTACACGTTTCTTACAGGATAGTTCAGTCTTTGTAACTGAGTGAATTACTTTCCCAATATAGATCTTTCTGAATTTCTATATTCTATATATCTAGCTGATTCTGGAAAGAATATAGCAGGCTTTACAAACTGGCTCAGGAAGTGGAGTGCATGCATTGTAAAACCATTATAAAAAGTGCTGATTTTTTAAATTTTTATTTGTTCTTTTATTTTAAACCTCTATTTAAAATGGCAGTAGTACATGCACTTTATCTGTTTTAACTCACTAGAGAGAACTGTGTTACGAGGAGCAGAAAGCGATACCTGTATTGCCACAAGGTCAGACCCCTTGGACTATTTCTCTGAACCATCTGACGTTGCGGTCCCTGTGGGAAAAAGTGGTAGTTGGACTCTTGGTTTTTGTACAGCAGTCTAGAGAGAAAACACACCATACATAACATGTTCAGTAACATATGTCCCTCTAATCTGTCTAGGTATTCACACTCCACTCATCACCATGGCACATGACTGCCTAGCAACAGTTGCATAAAGTAACAGAAAAAATTATATAAACAGGTTTGATGACTGGTACTCTATTCCATTTTCCTTTCACATACATCAGAACCTCGTAGCAGGTGTGTATTTATTTTATTACGTGGTGATTTATTTTTCTCATTTAAAAAAAAAAAAAAAATTGTCAAAAACCACTCCCATGGGCCATTAACAACAGAAACGAGCACCTCCCAAAAAAGGTTCATCCCTTTAGATTATGTGACTAGGAGTAGGCTTTCTGAAAATGAGCTAAGACATCTGAGGGGCTATCCATTTTGTTAAACTCTTATGTATAGTTTTTGGTAAACCAAGGCAAAATGCATGAACTACTGTAGTTAAATCTAAATGATCAGTGCATATGCTCGATAGCTGGAGTAAATTTTCATCCCCTGTGAACTAGTTATTGGAAGATACATGCAACACAGACTGAAGAATGGTTTGAACTGTAAAAATATATCATTACATCCTTATGATGGACATCTGTAAAGTGGATGATCAAGTGGAGTGTTAAAGCTGTTAATGTTGGAAACTTGGTTTTATGTGAGCTCTGCTCCATGAGCCTACCCTTGATGAGGATGTGCGCGTAAGTGAATGCCTGTCTTCTAGGTAGTTTTTAGGAGGGATCATTTTTCATGCATTTTATCTACGTCAGTCCATTTTTCATCCACTGTTTCAGTATGCTTTTGAGAGACCATTTAAAATTAGTCTTGGAGCCAGGTATAATTTTTTATTTAGATACTTGCTGAAAATTGCACATTCAGAGAATGTGAAGATGTGTATATTGATGGAGAATTTGATTACTTGCCAAAAGCTCTTCTGAAAGGAGGCAAAGTGAGTTCTAAAAAATGTTTTATTGGTTCTGACTGGTTTTGAAACAACATGTCGGTATCAAAATCGACTTAATCCTAATTGAAAAAAGAAGAGGGGAAAAAAAAAAAAGAAAAGTCTTCCAAAGTGGAGTGTGTAATTTCAGATCAAGTAGAACATTTTACTGGATCTACGCCTTTATTTTCCAGTTCACCAGGAAAAATAATTTTTGTAACCCAATCTGAAAATATTTACTTTTTGTTGGTGGAACGTTTTTGGGGGAGATGTTTTTTTTTTTTTTTTGGTTTTTTTTTTTTTCCTTTTGGTAGAGCTAGAAATTCTCTGTATCAGTTGCTGTAGGTACTAGAGCCTTGAATTTTTGCTCATTCTTCTTCCATTTTTATGTACACCACAACCTTTGGTGATTTAAGAGTGTCGTGATTTGTTTCAAATCCTCATAATGATTTTCAGTATTTGTATTTGTTTTTATCGACATCCTGCATCCCCAAGAATCCTAAACGTTAGCGCATACTTGGGCATGAAGTATTTTCACTAACTAAAGAGAATTTAAGCAGTCAGAAATGCATTATTTTTTTTTCAGTTATTATCAGTATTATTAGCTTGTACAGGGAAAGGAATATGTAATAATTTAAAATACTATTCATGTAAGGAAGATGACTGTAATTCCTTTGGTGAATCCAAATAAGTTTTGTTTATACTTACAGTAAAATTAATAGAAATGACTCTTAAATCTTTTTTGATTACGTGACAGTAAAGGAAGCTATTGACTGAATTGAAATATTCCCTGTGGTTTACAGTCTGGACCCTGCTATGTTGCAGTAGTGCATAAGAACCAGAATGCAACATGGACTGGAAATGACATATAAACAAAAATAAAACTGCCATCACCGTGGATAGTGACATGCCACAAAGTCTAAGCTTTTTAATACCAGGAAAAATAGCTTTGAAACTGTATGCCCTATGTAAACTTAGATTTGTGTGGATTTTCAGGGTGTTATAAGTAACGCAAAACAAAATACAGAGAGAACTAAGGACTTGAATCTGATCATCAGCTGTTATAATCCTAAATTGTACAGAAATGAGTTAAAACCCAATAATGTTTTTTTTGGAACTTTCTCAAAGTATTTAGATATCAACTCTTAACTGCGCTGAAGTAAAGCTAGAGGTGTTCTGTAAAAGAGGATGGAGTTTAGTTTGGGTTCAAACTGATCAGAGAGAAGATTCAAACAAGCCTTGTTTAGTTGTCTTTTTAAAATGATCGAAGTTTGAAGTATTTCTGTGTGAAATATTTGTTTTCGTCCAAAGAGTACTTGGGGTGTTCCAGTGTTACTAACATCACAATTTATCTGGCAGTGGCGATTATTCACAGTTTTTGTGATGAAATGAAGTTAGTATAGCTCCTTTAGTTCTGCCCCTAGCTAGAACTATTACATAGGCATTTGGGAAAACTGTAGAGATCCTCAAATAGAAGGGTTATGGAAGTACAGAATATTATTGCTCTCTGTGGAATATTCTTAAACACACTCCCAGACTGTCTCTCTCTGAGGAAGACTATGTGCCTACATTTCTGCTTTGCATTTAGGATTAAATGTATTAATAGTATCGATGCCCTGTGGATTATTCTTTTTCTTTTTTTTTTTTTTTCTTGTAAGAAAAGGGCAAAACATAGAAAGAAGAAAACACCTATGCACAACAAATAGTTTCTCAATATTTTAATTGGGCAATATTCTACAGTATGTTGGAGTGTTTACTCATTAGCCCAGAAAACTGTCCTGTCCAGTTTTTAACACAAGTAAATAATAAATTAATCTGCATAGCTAAAGATGTCAACTGCAGTGAGCCATCTGCGCCAGTATTGCTGTTGCTCAGCAACTGTAATTTACTACTACGTTAGGCCATGTGATGTGGAGATGCTGTTTGCTGGGTAATCACTGAGCAGGAAGCGTGGCCCAGCCCTGCTCTGACCAGACAGCGTAATCCCCTTTCAAATCCCAGAGATACTCACTCTGATGCACTCTGTGCAGCACAGATGAACTTTGTTAACCTTTCCTTTGCTGCTCTCTTGATTTGCAGTTACATTTTTTTGTTCGTCATTCACGTGTTTCTAGTATATTAAACCTAGATGCAGTTAATAAAAGCAATCAGCGTTTGTTGCAGTGATGCATGATGCAGTGCACGGAGCGGTGTTAAAGTCTTTTTCCTTGTCCTGTGCATGAGGCAGCTTAAATATGTTTGGCTATAAATACTAACTTTTAGATATTCTGAAATACTGATGTTCAAAAAAAAAAAAAGTCAAAAGATTATATGTACACTATTTTGCTTTATGATTCTAATTAGATAAGCTATAAAATAATAGTTCCCCTAACACTCATAGTTCATATGCAAGCTATAAATTTTTGTATTAGTAATTTGAGCAGAGTACTGGAGTATGCTTTAAGATTGAGATTACTGCACAACACAATTCATGCAGTGATGTTTTTCAGTAGTTTTAAAATTAAATAGCTAAGTAACATTTAAAAATAGTCTTTTAAAATGGCTATTTAAAAAGTTTGCTCAAACATTGGTTTAGCATCAAGCTACAGTGCTTGCAACCATGGCTGTGGTTTGTGGAATGGATACCTGGGGAACACGCTGCTGACTAGAACCTCGCATTGTTTTTGTGAGCACCTTGAGTCAGTGTTTCCTGATAAACTCCTTTGTTGCCTTCCTTTCAGATATCAGATATAAAAGGCAAATATTTATTTTGTGGTGATAATCTGTTTGCCTCAAATGAGGATCAGTTGCATACTGTATACAATAGTTAAATGTTTGTTTCACTGTAATTAGTTCAAATAGCTGAGATTTAGTTCGTGGAAGGATGGTGTAGAAGGAAAACTTGGTTTCTAGTATTTCCCAGGCTTGTTTAGAAGACCTTTTCAGTTGTATGTCAACATACTAATTCAGTTTGTTCTGTGATAGTTGTTGTTCTTTTTTGTTCGTCACAGGATTTTCTGATCTAGTTTCTTGTCTCTTACAGTATTCTACCACTCTACATGAAGCTTTATAAAATCATGGGCTCAAGTGCTTTATTTTTCATGTTTCTCTCATCATCCTAGCAGAAATGTCTGCTAAGAGCCAAATCTGGATTCCTCACTCCTCTCTCAAATTGACAGGAACCAAATAAGCTGATGTGTTTTCAGGCTAGAAACTGATTTTGTCAATAAAGCTTTGGGGCAGAGCTGAGCAATGTCAGCAACGGCCATTTACGTATCTGTGGCAATGTAAAGGCTCTATAAATCTTTACATTTCTATGGTGATGTAAAGGGATGTTAATATTTTATGCATATCTTAAAGTTCCTTTTTATAGTACCAAACGACTGGTCTAAATGAGAATGAGACCCACTGCCTTTGATCATGGCTCTGTTCTGCGAAAGGGCTGTTAAAATGGCTTCTGAGAGCTACATTCATATTGTGTGCCAGTAATTTTTATATGAAATATGCTCAATCTGCAAGTCAAAATTTCTTTCTCACAGTACATCTAGAATGTTAAAATCTGGCTGGATTCTCTTCCTCCCGTACATCATCTGCAGGAATAGAAATTGAGCACGCCAGTCGATGCACTCACTCTCTGACAGTTTTCCTATTGCTTTTGATGGGTTTGTGTAGTTAGAACAAATCTGAACAATTCTGCAGAAAGGAATAGGCTCCGGATTGCCTTCAGTTGTGTTGGCTTTGTTTGAGATGAGGAGAACTGAAGTCTAGCTTGTATTTGTTACCGGAGTCAACTGTTAGATTATGAATGTGTAAAGAAAGGTGAGCTATGGAACATGGTGCTATAATTTTCTTCAATGTAATTCTCCATGGATGTTGTTACTAAAACACTGCTAATAAATTCATTTGGTGCTCCCAACTAGTAGAGTCTTTATGAAGCTTTTTTAAGATGTTATGGTTGATGAATACAAAAAATATATTTTATTTACTAGTTTGTTGTTTATGATGGCATATAATTTCTACATCAGTGAGTTAGAAAGCAAGGTAGCACTTTCTATGATCAGTAGTTGAAATCTGAAGAAAAATGCCGCATGAAATCTGTCAAATTTACAGTCCTAGTTGTGGCACTTAACGGCATGGGTCTCAGGATGAAGAAAATCACAAGGATTTCTTCTAGAAATAAGACCCAGCCCCCACCCTTATCTATCAGTGTAAAAATAGACAGTTTGGGTTCTTCGGCATCAAAGAAGAATCTCCTTTACAAGTAGACAGGCACTGCAAATGCTCGGGTGTTGCCCTGGAAACTTTTGCCTTTTGATTCTAGATAAAGATATGAGCAATGTGGAGAAAGAAACTAGAAAGTCACAGATCTGCTGTCAGGAGATAGACAAACATTACTATTTTAGGTATCTACAGCCGCAGTAAGATTTACTTCATCTGTAATAACATGTAAGAGCATCTGTACTTACCAGAAGCCTGCTCCTGTTAAAGTTTATGGAAAAATCTCTGTAATTGCAGTAGTATGAACAAGCCAGTGTTTGATACAAAACTGCATCACGTAGCACGCTTCATTTTGAACTTCTGCAGTTCCAGTCACAGAACTACAGTTTGTTCAGTTTTGTATTTGTTTGAAGACGATGTGTGTAAGCTATAATGACTTGAGGGTTTTGGCACTTAATTCCTCCCACTGAAATGCATGGGAGGAATTTTATGTCTAAACCAGAGAGATTTAAAAAATAATACAGTGAAATAAAACTTCCTACATTTTCCATTTTGAAGTTCAGCTGTAGGAGTAGCAAATTAATTTTCAGTTTTAAAGACTTCAGTTTAATACCGAGAGAGTGTGTGTGTGTATATATGTGTATAATTTTATTTTTTTTTTAAACATAAGGGGAAAAATAACAGTTGAGAGTTAAGATTTTGTCTCCTGCACACGATTGTGTTGAAAAATGCATTATAGAATTAACTTTAGTTTTGACTCCAATTAGGTAGTAGAGTCAGACTGAACCAGCTGCATGTTGAAGACAAGCCTAAATGCTTATAAAAGCAATTGGAATCCAGACACCTTAATCATAAGAATTATTCAGACTCCTTATTCTGTAGCCCCACACAACCCTGCAACTGTTTTGTTTGGGGCCTTAAAGGTGTCATAATGACTTAAAATTAGATTTCCTGTAAGCTGAGTGAGAGCAGGTAGGCACCTGTTACTGCCATGGTTTCATCTGGTGATCTTATTTTAAAGTACAGTACTTTCATTTGGGGAGGGCGGGGAGCAAGTGCAGGTGTCAAAAAGAAGCGGGAGCAGTGAATCACCACGAAAAGTGCATTGTCCAAATCTCTGTAAAAGTTCTGTGGTTAGAGGGGAGAAGACATTCCTCACTAAGGCCCATTGAAAAGCTCCTCCCGGGATCCTATCTTTCTCCACTGTAGAGGAGAGACCACCTCCCTAATCTTAAAGAAATCTTAATCGCTTTGCCAATGCCAGACAGCTGAGGTGAATGTTTGTAGTATGTGGCTTAAGTCTGCTCTTTGGTTAGACTTAAAACTTCTAGAAAATCCTTAAGAATTCATCCAGAAACGCTATTAATATATATCTAATTAAATTAAGATTGCTAAGATCTAAAATCAGGTGTCATAATTAAGATTTACTAAGTGCAAGTAATTGGCCCTTGGACGGGGACTTGTAAGGGAACTGATCACCAGTCAAACAATGTGGGAGTTAAGCTAAACGTGATCTTTGTTCAGGTCCTCTGTGCAGTTGTGAACTTAATTCCTTTAATAATTCAAAGCAGAGCTTAAACACATGTTCCAGTTTTGCTTCAGTTGCTTTCACTTTTAACAGTCATTTGCTATCTGGGTTGCAAGTAGATCGGAGAATTGTTTAAATAGTCTAAAAAAATTGCACTCAAAATGGAAGATAAAAGCAGCATTATTATGAATGTTAACTTGATTACTGTGAGCTTACAGGTGGGGCCAAAATTGGGGATCTCTTTGTGAAGCTGTTAGTAATAGTGAGCTCATGTTCCAGAGTGTGTATATACAATGCTTATCAGAATAATTAGAATAGCTGTGTTTTAGGCAACTGTGTCCAACTGTTCTTTAATTTTTGCTGCTGGAAAAATACAAGGCTGGCAAAGCACACCAAAATAATGAATTCATTGCCTCAGTCCATGACATCAGAGTTCTATCCTTCCAGTGAGCTATGATACTACGCAGACAAAATCTTTCTTTGGAAATAGTACCTCCAGATTCATCCCATGGTGTATGGTAGAGATTCCAGACCTGAGTGAGAAACAGGATCCAGAAATCTTCACCTTTACGGGAAAAGATCTAAGACTTACATTCTGTGTCGTCCTGATTGCCATTTCCCTCTGTTGCAGTGGTGCCTGCAAATGCCATAGCTGGTACCCTGCGTTTCACACGCAGACTAAAGAATAGAAGTAGAGCCACTTAAGAATAGAAGAAGACCTGCTTAAGTATCTACTTGCACATGTAGGCACACTGGACTCTGTGCCATATTGAATGGCATTTTTGCTGCCTATAATGTTTCTGCTAGTGATGTAAAATGTGGAAAATAGCACGTGATGCTTCCTGACCACATGTTACTTCAGCCTGTTTGAGCCTTCCTCCGATTGTGAGGCTTTACAAAAGCAAAGGTAGGGATGACCGCTCAGGGTTATTAGGTTTTTCTGTCTTATTAGAAAATACAATTTCCCTCTCATGTAATACTTCTTGGGAAGGAGAAAAAATGTTTTAAAGTTGTGAGGTACTAAAATTGAAGAGAAACATGGGTAAATACATTATTTGCCTTGTTCCTTCTCCTCTGTGTTGAAAAGAGGGGTGCCCGTTGTGTACAACCGTACAGTAAATACCCTGGGAGCTTCTTTTAATGAGAAAGGAATTTTGGGAAACCTAATTATGGCTCTTAAAATACCATTAGTGCTTAGGCAAAGCTCTTCAATGATTCCAAATGAAGACTGCCCTACAAAGTAGTGGTAAAGCGTGAGTCTGTGTAATATATAGTGTCCATTAACACACCTTTGTGCCTTATTCATTGGATACATGTATACTGGCAATACATGTGCCCTGTAATTTAAACGATTACCAAAACCATAAGCTGTATGAAGAGCTTGATAGATATATGCTTAAAGGTAATTATGCATTTACTGTGTTTTAATTCTGATCATTGTTTTCTGTCAGCAGATTTGATGTGTCAAACTATTTTAGCAGTATTTGTCTTTTTTTTCTTTATTCTGGCACATCATTGCTATAAATGAATCACTGTTGGGTCCCATGAAATTCCAATGTAGTTTTTCATTCTGCTGGGTTTTTATCCTCCAGTATTCATCTGTGTGTAAACTGAATGTGAAATCATTAGAAGCACGGGCTCAGCGATAGCTCGAATGACAGGAATGTGGAGAAGAATGAAAAAATCAGTTGGCCGTGTCAACCGCAAAACACTATTAGTGGTAATATTTCTCCCTTTTTACACAGGAGTCTGAAATATTGCAACAAGCCATACACTGGAATAGCCTATTATTATGTTGACTTTATTAACTTAATTAACTTATCTTAATTACAATACCTTTAATTATTTTTTTTTTTCTGCAGATTAAGGAATGGCTCTGTTTAAACTGCCAGATGCAAAGAGCGTTAGGTGGTGACCTAGCACCAGGTACTGGTCCCGGGCCACAGCCACCTCCACCCAAACAGAAGACACCCATTCCACCTTCAACAGCTAAACCACCTCCCCAGCCACAGCCAGTTCAAAAGAAAGATGCTTCCCCAAAGCCTGATCCTTTGCAACTAGCAGAATCGAAAAAAACCCTGCCACAGAAAAAGCAACCGTCCTTGCCTGGGTCTCCCCCTGTAAAATCAAAACAACCCCAGGCTGAGCCTACTGACATCTCCCAGCAAATAGATCCTACTCCAAAGTCCGATCAGGCCAAGCCAACACAGGCTGAAGATAAGCAAAAACAACCCAGTGTACAGAAGCCTACGATGGACACTGTGCCTACCTCTGCTGCGCCAGGGCCAAAACAGGATTCGGCAGGTCCCAGAACTCTACCAACTCAACAGAAAGTGACAGATTCCCCCAAGCCAGAGCTTGCCAAGCCGTCACAGGACATGCATCCGGCTGGGGATAAACCAGATTCCAAACCCCCTCCACAAGTGTCTCGGCAGAAGTCAGATCCCAAGCTTGTGTCTCAACCTGGGGCTAGACCAGATGCTAAAACTCAAAAGCCTGTTGAGCCAACACAAACAAAAGATGATCCTAAGAAGTTACAAACAAAACCAACCCCAAAGCCTGATACCAAACCAGCTCCCAAGGGCCCACAAGCAGGGGCAGGTCCCAAGCCAGCGCAGATGGCGCCTCAGCCCCAGCCACCTCAGAAAACTCCTGAGCAATCAAGGCGTTTCAGCCTTAATCTGGGAGGCATCACTGATGCCCCTAAGCCTCAGCCTACAACGCCACAAGAAACAGTTACTGGCAAACTCTTTGGATTTGGAGCTTCGATCTTCAGCCAGGCCTCAAATTTAATTTCCACAGCGGGTCAGCCAGGGTCTCAGACGTCAGCCCCCCCTCCGCCTGGTCCTGCAGCGAAGCAGCCGCAGCCTCCCTCGCAGCCTCCAACCTCTCAGGCAGCCCCCAAAGAGACTGGTCATGCTCAGCCTCTTCCAAAAGCTGCCCCTGTAAAGAAAGAAGCCAAGCCTCTTGTGACTGAAAAATCGGAGCCATCAAAAGCAGATAGTGTTTTAACAACTAAAGGATCTGATTTAGAAAAGAAACCTGGTTTGGCTAAAGATAGCAAGCCTCAGGCTGCTGAAGCTAAGAAACCTGCTGGTCCGTCGGAACCGGAGAAAGCCAGCCAGCCTAAAGTGTCTTGTCCCCTTTGTAAAACTGCACTAAATATTGGTTCTAAGGATCCCCCCAACTTTAATACGTGTACAGAGTGCAAGAAAGTTGTGTGCAATCTCTGTGGATTTAACCCAATGCCGCACATAGCTGAGGTAAGGCGATGGAGTCTGTATTTACCCTGTGTTTTTACCTGCAGGCTCCCTGTGCTGTGGAGACCAATCTGTAGCTGATGTTTTAGTTATTGAATTGTCAAGAAAAATTGGAATGTTTCTTCATCTGAGGGCTTTTAAAATTAAATATCTGTGTTTTATGAAACTTGGTCAGTAGTCAGAAAGTACTTCCAATGAATTTTCTGCAGATTAAGGGAGTCTGGTATGGCTGGTTGCTAGGTTTTTGATAGTTAATAATGGTTATGAACCCTTTTGAAATTGGTGCTACTATGATACAGCAAACTACTGTACTTTCAGTCCACCATGGGATAAAATTCTCTTTCATATGCTTCAGTATTGTACGTTAACATGTGCTTCTTTAATCAATACCCCTCATTCAGACAATTACTGAATGAAGGAATGTGTTAATGCCTAGTTATTCCTCTTCCCTCCTGTTTGATATATCCCTAAATTTATTCCATTAATCTCATTCTGGATCTGGAGCCTTTGCACATGCTGATGTACTCATTAGGAAGGCTGAAGTTTGCGTGATACCTGTGTGGTGAAATATGTAAATTTTTTTGTTTGAATAATGTAAGGTTCACAAAGTTACTTGATTCATTAAGGAGTATGAATTTGAAAGTGTCTTTTCCATGGCTGCCCAAGACAGATCCAGTAGCACCAACTTACATTTAAAAGAATTAAGCAACTTGATTTTCAACAGTTTCCTCACACTCCATGATTTTACCCTCTTTCCTTTCTTTCTCGTGATTTTTTTGGCAAGGGGATTGGATTTTATACTAGCTTCACAGAAAGGTGGAGGCATGCCTGACTTGCCATATCAATTTGGCAAGTTCAACTCAATGGAAGCAGACCACCTAAAAATAGTTGTGAGTCATTTAAGTGTGTAAGTTGGTCTGTGTAGCACGTGTGGAAAGTGGCTGTGAGGGTTGTGTTTTTGAAATCTAAATGAATGAATTAGAAATGGCTCCCAGGACTAAAGCTTATCACATCTCTGCTTGAAAGTGAGAATTGAGGTTGGGAGAAATAGCAAGTTGCAGGGAAAATACTGCTTATGTTGTCTTCACGTGTTTTGTTGGGTTTTTTTTTGTGTATTGTTTTCTGGAATATACTATCGTTTGAATGGCATTTGTCCTACTATCATAAGCATATTTTATCTAACTTATGAATATGTTGTTTACTGTCTTTCTGGTCATTTAGGTCAGAAAGAAAGGTCTGAAAACACAGGAAGATTGATCAGTGATTGAAAGTTGGGATTCAATTGACTTTTAATGTTGCTCGTGCACTGAATTCCATCAAACACACACATTCTTTCATCACCGTCCAGCGACCTGCCCCATACACACACACATGCATGTGTGTTTATGCACATAGATGCACATACATACATTTATTTAGGTTTTAAATGTGAAAAATGCATATGGCTTTCTCCAGAGGCACTCTAGTATGCATTCACAGAATACCATGGAAACCAGCTGTGTCAGTTCTGTCTGTACTAAAATGTGCAAGTCCTGGTGCACGAATTGACTTCTTCAAAGTTGACTTAGGCATGATGATGTGGGACTGCCTTGTGGTGTGTATATTTATACTCTCTGTATTTCTTCTGTTTAAGATGAGAAGGCTGGTATTCTGTTTCTCTTTTCCCATTGCTGTTATTGCCAAAGGATTCTCTCTGTTTCCACTCCTTGGAATATGCAGAGCTCGAAATACTATTGATTTTCTGTAGTCTGACTTCCTCATGCCTTTCTTTGCCTCTTTTTTTGGCTCCTTCTTGCATTTTCTTCTTCCTTATACTGCACACTTCCATCTCTGTCCACAGTTTTCCATCTTATCTTCTTTTTTTTCCAATATTTTTTGCTAAAATTTGGCAAACTGCTTTTCCTTGTCAACAGGAGTTAGCTTACTTGGCTGAGGACAGCATGACTTTCCTTTTCATGAAGATGGGAGACAGAAGAGGGAGCTCATCCTCTCCTCCCCCAAATGAGCTGTGTAAATAATGTATTTAACCTCAGGTAGCAATTCTGTCCTACTATGCACTGTATATAGTATATACCTGTTACATGACAGAAACATGATGACGAGCAAATCATTTATGCTCACTAACATACTCTCTTCCTCCGCCAGACTTTTCTAACATGTTGAGTACAGTCTTGGGGGTTTTATTTACTTGTCACTTTATTTTTTGGGGGGTTAGGAAGGAGAAATAGAATTGCTTTTTAAAATTGGTCTTTCTGCTGGTTTTCTACCTAATTCTTCTATTCCTATATTCTGCATTCAAAGAAAAAATTACAATTCCAGAAGGCTATGTTTCCTCTTGGCCCCAGAAAGTGTTTTGGATGAACAAACGTAACATGTATTTTACAGTTTTGCTTTGGGGTGCAGCTATATCACAGTGATTCTAACAGTTGCTTATGTATTATCTATAAATTGTTGCCTCAATGTCTGAAAACGAGATGAGTTTTATTAACTGAGTGATGGCTGAGACCTTTTTGCCAACAAGGGTTTTATTGGGCTACATGGTAAGAATCAGTCCCACGGAGCAGGGAAACCAGCATTTCACTGACAAATACAGAGGAGCATCTAAACTCTGTGGGCACTTCTACCTTAAGATCTTTCAGCAGGGAATGTTTTCCAGGCAATGTGCTTCTGTTTTGCAGACATGGCTGAGAGTACTTTTAAGAGAAGAAGGTGCTTTCTTACAGTTGCAGTTGTTTGTTCTTGCCTGTATATGACAGAAATAACTTTCAAAAAAGTCCTTAAGCTGCTGGAAACAGCCAGTCCTCTAATAACCCCTCTGCTGCAGGAAATAAGAGAACTAGACTTTTACCTAGTCTAAATCAGCAATACGCTGCTTACTTCAGTGAAATTATTCTGATTTGTGCAAGCTGAGAACTACGTTAGAATACTTTTTCCTAAAATGGGCTGGTTGTTCTTTTTTCTCCCTGATTTGTTGATCCAACAGTCAAACAGTTATTTACTTAAATAGTAATTTATCCATGAAGCAAACAGCCACAGATGATTAAATAAATGGCACTTGATAGATTTCAAAGACCCACAGGACCATGTGCGCCCTGGTGCATTAGCAGACTCCTTATTCTGCCATTTGCTCAATAGGGAGGAGCACTGTTTACCAGCTCTGTAATTAGCTTTCCAGCTCAGGTAGTTGGAAGCAGCTCTATTTTTAGTAACAAAGCACAAGATCGCAACTGCAGAAGCCAGAAGTGAAGTGTGTGGCAACGACCATTTTGTGCATTTAAAACTCAGGGAAGCTGTTCAGAATATTGAACAGGAGCAGAGATGGTTGCCTATAATGTAATTAAGTGTGTTGAGGCAGCAGGGTCAGGAATATAGAAGCTGTGATGAATTAATGTGGTAACAAAATAAAAAAGAAGACTTAAAAACGAAGCTAAGGAAAACTAAGATAGCCAAACTTGTAGAATCTGTATGGGCAACAAAAAAGAGTGAAATCTTAATAAAGTCAGATGTTATGAACAGAAGGAGCTCAAAATGTAATGTGTGTGTATATGTGAGTGTGCTAATGGATCTAATCTAATAGAACTTCCAAGGGAACAACAGAAACACCTTTTTGTCTACTGACAGCTATAAAATTATCTGGAAGGGTACTTGGAAGTAAAAAATGTTCCATGTGTGAAATAAATTACCGGGGCTACAGAAAGGAAAGAATTGTTTTGAATGAAGGAGAAGGACAGAGAGGAGTGGGAAGGGCAGAAAAGACATTGTACTTCAGGCTTGCTAAGGATTTCTGGTTCAAAAAAGATGTAATCTGTTAAATATGTGATCAGAATAGATAATGTAAACAATTTCACATAGTGTGATGTTTCTTAGTATGTTTACTATGGAAAATATTGTCTGTATGAAATTGTTTAACATGGGTGGATATGAAAGCAGGAATATATAAGCAGGAGTCTATAAACAGTGACCTTGATGGTTCCTGTCCGATCCATATTCTTATATCTTTTTTAAAAATAGATGTGTAACCCACCAAACGAATTTGCATGATTTTCTGATAACTTATTTTGCCATTGTTACTTATTAGACCAAACTAAATAATTTTTATTTTTTTTCTTCTCCTCACGTACTATGGAGAGAGGGCAGAGCAAAAAGATAAACTAATTTTCCAAGTAAGCACAGTGCTATCATTAAACTCAATAGTATAAACAGGTTAAAATTGGTACATTGCTTTTCCAGTAAGAACTTCTAGAACTCATAGTTCCAGCATTTTGGAACTGATAAAAGCCTCTTTGGAGATGAAGGGAGCTCTTTTGTCATGGTGTGTTGTCATATACCTGAATACATCTTACGTTCTTGTACCTCCTCCTAAAATCCTGCGGAAATGGTAGTGGCACAGGTGGGTCCCTAATGTAAATAATTCTGGCAGTTTCTATTTTTCCAGACTTTCACTGCTAGCTAATTGCAAACAGAGTGAGGCCCTCAGCAGGTGTGACCCATTATTTGGTTTTTAAAAAAAATAATTAACACACACACACCTCCACACCCCCAACCTGTCCTAAGTGAAACGAACCCTGCTGTTAAATGCCCAAATGTAGTTTGGACTTCTTAAAGCAAATGTGCAGGGACATTGTAAAGTAATGAGCCATCTATGATTCTAATGAAAATTCCTAAAATGTTGTACTGCATCATCTGAGATGACACCTATTGCCTCTCTTTAATTTATTAACAACTCTGTACTATCATGTTTTTCCTATTTGAGAAAGCTCAGACCATTCTGCAAGGTGTCAGGTTTAACTCCTGTTAAAAATTCTTATCTTCTCTGTTATGTTTGGTGATGAGTTGTTTGGGAAACAGATGGTGTCTGGGAAACACAGTGAAGAAGAATTTGCACTTAAGATACAAAGACAAAAACAACTACTCCTTTCAGTTGCATAATTTATCTTCTCTGCCTCTTCCATCTTCCTTTATATTTAAAGCTCCTTTTAAAATTTTGATTGTAAGAAAATGAATGCTATTATTGTTTAATAACAGTAGCCAAATAAAACAGAACACAATAGGCTAACACAATGTATTCACTGAAGTTTATGGAAATTTTATCCATTAAATGATAAGTCTTGATAATTGAGAAAATGTTAAAACTACTACTAATTATTATTTTGAAAGATAAAATCTGGCATTGAAAAACAGAGTGCATGTTAGATGATAAAAAACCCGGTGTATTTCTTGACTGTCAGAGTGAAGTTAATTTAACTTCAAATGAGGTATCCTACTTCTCCTGTTTAACTACCTCAATATGCATAATAGAAACAACATTAAAATTGAAGTATTTTTAATAGTGGAACAACGCCCCTCATTTTTTCTGTAAAACAATGTATTGTGCATATACAGAATGGAAGGGATTATATGGATTGACCCTTTGATGGATGATTTAGTCAAAATTGAACACAGGTAAATATTTAAAAAAAAAATTAGTGCCTGAATTCACCTTTGAATAAGACTGAAGATCATATGCTTCATCAATAGAGTTACACTTCTGGTATTCATATTTGCAGAGGTATTTAAATGCTTAAAGACAGAGACTTGAGTTGTCCACGATACTTGTAAGTATACGTTAGGAGCTTCTGTCCTTCTCTGATGCCTCAGCTAAAGCTGTGATCCAAAAACCCCTACACTGACCTGGCGATTCTCCAGAGGCCTGAACTTCTGTCTTTTTCACGTGGCTTAAGCCATTCCTTTTGAGCAGTGTCTAGCTTCTGTTTAAATCCCTTTGGAGTCCAGACATTAGATGAAACCCCTTTTGGGATCTGATTTTGGCGTATCTTTGAGAACAGTTCACCCGGAGTCAGTACGGTTTGGCATTAAACATATCAGCTGTGGCTACTATATTTAATAATAACAATAATAATAATAATAATAATAAAGCCTGCCCATGGTCAAGTAGAATGTGGTGGTGGTTTGTTGAGTTTATTCATTCTCCAGTAATATTATATGCAAAATACAGATCTGCAAATAGACATGTGACTTCAGGACTCCCATCCTCAGCTCAGGGCTGTTACTCAGATGCTACAGCCAAGCTTCTTGTCTCCTGATCTCCTCCAAGACCCCACGAGTTTCCACTCTTTGCATTGCAACAAAGTGAAGCCAAGAATAAGCCACTGCGTGCAGATAAGCTAATTAATAGATGTCCTGTGATGGTTTTGTTTGAATTTGCTGTCACTGTAGAGGGAAATGAAAACACCCTTACTTTCTCACAAGTTTCTGTAAACAGATGTCTTGCATTTCGGTAGGGCTACTTGGTCCAAAGCAAGTTATAGGCTAATGCAGTTTCATTTTTTGGCAGTCAGGTTTTGGTGCTTGCTTCTGAATGTGATGATCTTGGGACATTATTTGAAAGCAAGGCTTCTTAGGTCTCCAGGGTTACTAGTCAAGGCATTAGCTAAAGATTGCATTCTTTTTAATTTTTCTTTCCAATAGTTATGACCATAAAATTAGGGATGTTTTTTTTTTTCCTTCCCCTAGAATTGAATTTGGGGAGTGAAAAAGATTGGTATCATTGCTCAAAGTAATAGTGTGACCTTTGGAAGCACTGTTACCATGATTAATTGCCTGCTGTTTTTTTTCTTGTTTCAGGCCTCTAAAAGTTTCCAAATTACCTCTCAGAACGAACGCCACAGATGGATAAATACCATTGAAACAAAAACTGAGTTCTAGACATAAAGCTATGCAAGGCCAGATGGCTTTTATTAATGTTGGTAATGGCCACTGATGGTGTGAAATCCAAAGGGATGTTTACACACACAGTTCCTGTCGAGCTGGCTGTTTTCATCATCCAGTTGGTATTCATATGCAGTGACTTCTTTACCTATATACATTTATTCCATCTCTAGATGTTTTTGCACCCTTGAAACATAAAATGCTTAGGTAAACAATTAACACAGAGCTTTCAATGTTGATTCTTTTGTGTGGTTTACTTTTTTTTCCTGTGCCATTAGGAAATCAGACAATTTATAGACTACAGTATTAGCGAGGGTTAAGCTGAAGTCACAAATCTAAAACAGATAATCAGGAAAATTACTGACCTGGCCTTGAGCCAGGTGATTTTATTCTCCGTTATTTGGTTGGTGTCCCATTATTAAATGAGGAAGAAGTCTTCTGAAAGCTCAGCTGGTATTAATTGCATCTAAGTTTAAAATTTTCTGGTGAACTTTGTAACAATATTTTAAAGATACTTTATTTTATTGAGATAAAGATATTTTATTTTTTCTTTTCCATTACAGAATAATACATTTTTGTTCATGTTTTATTGAGAAATAAAAATGCTTAATTTGCAGACTTGAAATATTGGGGTGAGATTTAGTTTCAAGATAAGACCCAATGAGCCTAAAACATTTTGACCCACTTCCAGAATTTATTGAGCAAACAGTCAAAATCTAATGGAAGTTACGTGCCTCAGGGTTTTTTTCAGTGCCCAGCTGAGGTACCTTAGTAAGACATTACTTACTATCTGATCACGCTAATGATATGTGCAGGCACTGTCAAAACTTCTGTGAACATAAAAAGAGAAAACACTTGTCTTTTTATCAGAATCCTTACATGGGTTTGGTCTTCTGATAGATTCGCTATAGGGAGAGCTTCAAATGAATTCTTTCTTTTTTTCTATTCCAGCATTATGATGAGCAGGTGCTCTTTCTAGGAGCGAATGCTGTAGTAGCACTTTTTAAAGGATTTTATATATCTGAAAATAGAATATTTTTCACTGGATATTTATTAATGTAATAGTTGGATTACTAGAGCAGATCGATAGTTGTGTATTTAATGAAATTCTGAAAAGACAGTATACTGTAAATTTAAACATTTTCGTGCATTTTGTGATCTTATTTCTTGCAGAATGAAACTGTTCATGTTATTACAGCAGTTAATAAGTTCCAATTACTGCATATGTTTAAAATTTCATGTCATGCTACTGCTGACCAAAAGGCTAATGTTTGCCACACCATGACATTACATTAGTAAAAAAAGGTCAACATTTTGCACAAAGCAGGTCTAAAAATCACTTATTTGCCACTGCTGTGTGGTGATTTCAAACTTAATGGGATTGCACAAGTGTAATCAAAGCATTTTGCAATTTTTAACTGCTTGCAGGATGTATCACCAGCAGTAAAAATAAATAATTAAACCTTAAGGTGTAAACAAAGAGAACAAATGAGCAAGATGGGACATTTTTCTGATTCCTGTTTTGTATGTTACACAGTAGTACTTCTCCCTGAGTAATGGGAAGAATGTGTCACTTAAAATGACAGTGGCCAGTAATTATTTTTAATATTTCTGAAATGCATATGGTTCAGTGGACCAGAATGAAAAAAAACCGTGGCTTTAGATTTAATATTATTTATGTATTAAATTGATTTCTCCAGTATTACTAAGACTAAGGAGGGGAGCTGAGGGGAGCCTAAGCCATTATATAGTTGTGGAAAGGAGATTAGGTTCATGCCAGTAAGCTGTTTGAGATGCTGTCTAGCAGCATTTGAAGCAGGAGGGCATGGACTGATGCTGAAGAGGGGGATTAGCTGCCTCTAAACTATTCTGACTGAATTTGTACAAAATGCTGGTGAGTCAGGGAGGAAACAAAAGGGTTTATATATATTTTTGCAGTCACTAGAAAAAAAAACGTAACAGCCAGTAGGCTGTATCAGACCAGAACGCTCACTGAGAAGAATGATGAGGTATGTTAGTTTTCCATCTGTGTTTTGGAGGTTAATGAAATTACTCAGACAGTGAGGTAACCTAGGCTTCTAAGGACGAGACTTGAAAGACCATATGGTGGTCTTCTGTTTTTAGTATTTCTAGGTTAGCAATCTTTTTTATTTATTTATTTTTTTCCTCAGCAAACAGCCTTCACATTGGAAATGGTCCAGTTGTCATGTACAGAGATCAGAAATTGAGCGTAAGAAATCTTGCCCTTAAATATGTTCTTTTAATGAGTGTAACTACTTTTTTGATGAGACTTTGTCCTAGCAGTTACCCAAAGAATTTGGCTAAAACCTGCAGACGTATTTATAATATTTCAAAATTTTTTTTGAGATTTCTGAACATCTCCCTGACCTGTCCAGGAGTATATTGTTGAGATTTTTTTTTTCCTTTTTTTTTTTACTGTGGCATTCACTCATACTTTGCAAATACAGGAGTGCATTGAAGACGATGACATAACTGATCTTCATCAGTAGTTGTCAATACAAATTTCTGAATCTTTTTGAAGTGTCACTTTTGTAATTGATCTTAAGTTTTGTGTCTTTTATATAAGAAGAAATCATAAAGTGCATATTTCTCTCTAAATGCTGATAAACTCTTTTGTAACTACTGTCTTCAAGATACTAGTTAGTAACTATCTCTTTGTATGTTTAGATTATGATGCTAAGTTCTTTACTGTCTGGAAAAGCTCTCAGATATAACTGTTCCTATTCCCCGCCCTCTCCACTCCTCCCCCAAACCAACACACCAACCCTTCAATTTCTGTTTAAATATGATTTTCCCAAAGAAATTCAACTGTTTTTTTTCACTGAAACATTGAACTCTGACATATTACATAAAACCCAACCTGACCATATACCCAACTTCAGACGCTCTCTTCTCACTTTTGAATTTCAGTAGCAAAAAAAAGGAATATTTGAAATACGTGATATTTCTTAAATTCTTTTGTATTGAAATATGCACTAAATATTTTGCTTGATCAAAAGTCTATTTTACACTAAAAATTGGCTAAAGCAGTAAGATTTCAAAATGCTCTACTTTCTGGCTGCTGTTTTTAGTGTCTCATAATAGAGTTGATTTACACTTTTCTTTTACGGTCAGAACTGGACATTGGATTAAAGTTCCAGTACTATCTCTAAAAGTATTTGCAATTTTGTAATGTTTAATTTTAACAATAGAAAGCCAAGAATTATGATGAAAATAAAGTTTTAGTTTAGAGTATTTTAGAAAAGAAATTCAATTTTGAATCTATGTAAGGTGGCTCAAGGTTGTTGTCACTGTATGAATTTGTAAGACTGTGAAAGTGTAGGCTTTGTACTCATTACAGAACAAGTAAAACAGAACTACCTCTTTCGCAGCCTTCTGTACGTACACCTTTGTGCTGACCTACAATGCGCTTCTGTTTTTGTCCTGAATCATGTCTGAGCCAAGAACACTTGTATTGTGCTGCGTAGTGAATTTTTAAAGTCGTGTGCCCAGTATAGCTGGGACTCAATTACACTATTATCCCAGACCTCTAAAGAGGAAGAGCTCTGCCATTTTTCTTCTATATCACCTATCAGCAGAAGGATCTCCTGATCAAAACATAATCTCTCATTTGATTTGACATCCTTTTAAATATTTTAGCTGTGCTACTTTTTCTTCAAACCTGTAAGGATTGTGCTAGTGCTGTATCATCCTTCAAATGACAAATCTGGTCAATGCTTTTTCACAAGGCGTAGTGCACAGTGAAGCTACAGAAACTTTTATTTGAATCCATAATGTATTATAATTAGTTACAGTCATAATTGGAGGCTTCAGTGAAATTCATGCTCTCCCCTCCCCCTCCTTTCTTCTGTATGTTATTGGTAACTGGAATCAAGAATGATTCAACTTTAACACCTGGTGAATTGCCTTGCTGAAGCATGATGCATTTTTCCCTGGTGATTTCCTTGGGCACATTTGAGTTTGCTCCTGGTTGTCTTGCCAGGATGAAATGCAGATATGTTTGATGTTGTAATTGTCTTTAGTATGTGTATTGGGCAGGGTGAAGCTCCCTCCACCTACGATTCACAGAACAGATTGTCTAGACCGACTCCCCGCCCAAAGCAGTGACAATTGGAGCAGGTTTCTCAGGGCCAGCCAGGTTTTAAATGTTTCCAAAGACTGAGATTCCACAACCTCTTTAGGCAGCCTTTGACCACCTTCATTGTTTGCTTCTGTTTGTGTTTGGATTTTTTTTTTAAAGTATTTTCTTATGTTTAAATGGAATGTCTCGTATTTGAATTTATGCCCAATTGAATTTTGGTCCATTCATTGGATAGCACTGAGGAGACTCCATCTTCTTTTTACTTCCCCATCAGCTATTTACACACATTGAGAAAACCTCCCTGAGCCTTCTTTTCTCCAGGCTCCTTTTCTGCAGCTCTAGCTCTCTCAGCTGCTTCTTGTATGAGTGATGGTCTAGTCCCTTATCATCTTCATGGCCCTTTGCTGGACTTGCTCCAGTATTTCCATGCACTGGGGAGTCCAGAACTGGACACAGTTCTCTTCCACCAGTGCTGAGTACAGGGGAATAATTCCCCGTCTCGACCTGCTAACTATGCTCTTAGCTAAGGCAACCCAGGATGTTGCAAACCCAGGTGTTGCAAGTATTCATTCAGGCATGCCTTTTGCCCCATGCCTCCTCTAATTCTCATACTATACTCAAAGGCACAGAACACACATGCATTTTGTCTTAGAGAACCATGCTGACAGAATGCAGTGAAGCACTTCGCTGTAAACAGAATTATTAACTTACAAATGTCTTTGAAGGTGATGGGGTCCAGAGGAAACCCTGATCGCTCCACTCCAAAGAGTATTAACTTTAAATTGGTCATTAATCACTGCACATCAGTGGACTTCACACAGACAATGATTGTAGCCAAAGGTATAAAGTGCAGATTTCTGATTACTGTGATATCTCTACAGAATATATGTCCTAGCAGATCATCTCCATGGCAGGTTTGTATTTGTATATTGACTTCTCCAAGTTATATTAACAGGTTTAACAGTAAAAAGTATAGATATCGTTTTGGAGGGAAGGAAGGGTAGAACAGAATCGTAGAATCATAGAATGGCTAGGGTTGGAAGGGATCTTAATCATCTAAAATCAACTAAATTTAAATCCTTCATCCTATCACTACACTCCATGATAAAGAGTTCCCCCTACCCATCTCTCCTGTAGGCCCCCTTTATGGAGGCCTTTAAGTACTTAAAGTCTCTGCAGAGCCTTATCTTATACAGGCTGAACATCCCCAACTCTCTCAGCCTGTCTCATAGGAGAGGTGTTCCACCCCTTTGATAATTTTTGTGGCCCTCCTCTGGACCCGCTCCAACAGGTTCACGTCTTTCCTGTGCTGGGGGCTCCAAAGCTGGACACAGTACTCCAGGTGGGGTCTCACCAGAGCAGAGTAGAGGGGCAGAATCACCTCCATTGATCAGCTGGCCACACTTCTTTTGATACAGCCCAGCATATGTTTGGCTTTCTGGGCTGTGAGCGCACGTTGCTGGGTCATGTTGAGCTTGAGAATCCAAGCTAAAATTTCACATGATGTTCCAGGAGCTGAATTTTGAACCTGATTTGTATGTCTGGAATATTTATAATCAAATCAGTTCAGCTAAACCCCACTTTCTACTTTCTTCTCCTTCTCCTAAATCAACCTTCTCTCCATACATGCTGAAAGAATTGTTTACATTTGAACCTATGCTATTTTCTTTTATTAACCATGAGGCTCCTTCCTCTTGTCATCTTTTATGTTAAAGATTTTCATTTAAGTGTCTCTTTTTGCTCCAAGGCATTGGGGGAGAAAGAAATGTGGGGTTAATTTGGTAATTTCATTAGTTTGTAACTGATTTTCCAGTTGCAGAACTTGTATTGTGGCATCTTGAAACAGTATAAGCATATTGTAAAATATGAGGCCTTAAAAAACACCTTGCAATTTATGGACCTTTGAAGTATGCTGAAATGAAAATTTATTCAGTAACAATATATTTTTCTGAATCTTCATGTATGTGAAAACAGTTAATGCCTATGTTCTGATAGGATTTATGAGGAGTTTCATGCTCTTAAATACTGTTTTCTTTGGATGACTTGTCCATGTATAAATAATTTTCTACAAGAACATTATCTGTATTTTTTGATCTAAACTTACTTTTCAAAACTAAGTAGTCATTTGCTTTTTAAATCCAGGGATATGGCATCTGAATTGATGTATCATCTCTAGAGTGAAATTCTACTAGAGCAGATATTATAAATTCCAGTTCTACTGTGTGTTATTCATAACCAATAGCAAATAATTATTGCTCTACTATAATTATAACAGGAGTCAGGGTGAAATGTTTGGGTCTTCATCAGCATGCAGGATATAAATTTTAGAGCATGTCTATGAAAATTAACGTTAATTTTCTTTCTGAACTCTGAAACTATGATAATGATTGCGGCACTTGGATGGCTTTTTCCCTCAGTTTGCTTTATTCTAATTGATTAGTTCTGTCCTTATGACTTGGATTAATTCTGTGTGCATTGCAGGGTATTAATATCTCTTTCAATTAGTTTCCTATTGCTTACATGCATCATATAAAAAGTGGTGTTGTTGTCTGTGAGGAATCACTGAAAAATGCATTGAAGAGCATTCAGTTCCTTTCAGTACTAAACTTTGTATGCCTATAATAGAAAATGGGAGAGATCGAGGTGTCCTTGCAATGGCACATCAGTTTCCTCTGCACAGCTTCCTCTCTTCATGTGTTAGAATCTTATTTATGCAACTCCTTGAATAAAAAGGAAAAGGAATGCCAGTAGACTGACACTGTTTTAAGAAGACCATACTTTGAATTTCTAAATACAAAATCTGTACTCGCTGATAAAGCAGGGTCAGGTACTACTTGTTAGAAACTAGCCATTTCTCTGGTACACCTTCTAAGTCCTTTCACATTTTTGAATTTACATTTCATGTTCAGTTTCTGTTCAGATAAAAATATTTATTTCTGTTGACAGATCTCATGTACTGTTTCCTTGGCATCACTTATTTCTCTGCACTTGACTTCATCTGTTGCACTGAATCTGTCTGAGCAGAGATACATCTTGAATTTTGTGTTCAAAACACTACTACTGCTATAGTATCATTCTCTTCTCTCCACCTTTTATTTTCAGCCATTCTAAAGACGTTATTTTTATTGCCTATTTTCCACTCGATAGTAAAGTTAAACGTGTGAACATCTCATTTTATTTAATTACCAAAAAGTAAGATCCATTTTTTAAAACATTAAGAGAAATTAAACTAGACAAGTGGAAAGAAGAAGGTGCTGACAGAAAGATGATTATTTGCAAGTTAGTGTAATAAAAAGTAGTGAGATCAGTTGTTAACGTAAGTGTATTTCCTTGCAGTTATATTCTTTTTGTCTCCTGAATGTACCAAACCTAAGCCAGTGCTTGAGCATGGTAGAATATGGTAGATGGGATTATTTCTATGAAAGTATTAAAAAGAAGAGCTCGTAAGTTATCTGTGTCATGCTTTAGTTTGGGGTTTCAAGCCTCTATGCTATCTGTCCTTAGCATCATAAAAAATAATAGACGTATACAGAGATCCAAATGCGTAGATTCATACTGTATATCACTTCCTTATGTAACTGCAGATGGTGTGTGGTATTCTCTTTCAAAGGTTGGATTTTATGGTGGTTAGAATACATTGCAGACTCTTGTATTTGAAGGGGTAATTGTAGGGGGGTGCAGAGGTTCATTGCAAATGATTCATTAAAATGTTTATATGTACGTTTTGAAGACTCTAAATTGTTACCTTACCTTATTGCTAGTTCTTTTTAATTTTGGTGAAATCGTTTCCTTGTTCAGTCAAAAAGGCAAGGAGTCTGATCTGTTCAATGCTTGGATGCTTAATGTTGAAGGCTTTTTATATATTTATATATATGAGCAGAATAAAATCAAATAAGACCTTGCAGTGCATAGAAGGAAAGAATAGAGGAGGTCCATTCGTATGAGGTTTTGATTTAGACCCCAAATGAGCACTCTAACATAATTTCAATTGAGGAAAATGAAAGCAGTGTATGTTTGAATTATGCATGACCTATAAAGATAGAAAGGCATGCAGGTTGTCAGCCACAGGATTGGATTTCAATAATCAGTCATCAGTCACAAACTGATCAATTCAATTAATCAGGCTTTTTCCTTGGCTTCCATAGAATTTAAAGGTTACGAAGTTCCTGCAATCAGTTCTTGAGGACAGTCTTTCCTCACCCTATCCAGTTTTTAAAAGGCCTCCTTCCACAAGAAGCTACTAAAAGGGAAATGTCAGTCTGTAAGTGCTATATGGAGGGTGCTCACCAGGAAAACAGTCTTTACTTAACTTTTGCAATGACCATCAGTCTTCATTACAGGTGGAAAAGTCATGGCACCAACAGCTTCTAAACTAGACAGATGTGTTTAAGTTATTATGAGACATGTAAGAAAGGCAAGGGAAAGCAGAGAGCAAGTAATTTCTTCTCCAGCTGTTGGCCTGTGAGGTGATGCACTTTGCCCTTGCAGGAGTCCCACAACACCTGCTCCTCTGACAGGCTATCTGTCCCATCAAGCCTGTTGAAGAAACTTGGAAGGTGAGATAAGGGAAGGATTTAGGGAGAATATTGGTTTGGCAAGACATTTGAGAGTGTGATATGAGTAATATGGTTGATTGTGGAGATTCCTTGTATGACTATGAGTGATAGAACTTCCATAAATGGATTATTAGTAAAAATAAGTAGGATGGTGTTTACCTGATTAAGAGTGATAGTGGATTAGATTTCTTTGACCTTAAGTGTCATGTATTTTCTTCACCTAATTCTGATTGATCAGGAATTTCTATTGCTGACTTCTGCTGATCTAAGCCCCTTTTGGAGACATTAAAGCTCTAAACCAGTAACAAAAGGATGATTACAAAACACTGTAAGATAAATTCTGTTAGTCAGCTGAACTGTGGGAAAAGAGCAAGACAATTGTAGACATCACTATCAGAAAGAATATATCTTACTTTTGTCATGCAGCTGAAGCTCCTCAGGCTCTTAAAAATGTATTCCTCATGTCTATTTGAGGCAGCTGAAGTAAATTTTGAAAGTCTCAGTAATGTCTTTTAGAAGAAAGGAGTTTCAAAATTAATGAAATAGGTAATATAAATGTCATCTTCCTTGATTTACTTCTCAGGAGCTGCTGGAAATGATTGATTTCAGAGAGACTAGCATTGGTCAATCAGCATCATGTAGCGACTGTTGAAATTGACAGAAATAAGTTTCTTGGTTTTTGTAGATAGTATTGTCTGACAGGATGTGACTGAAACACGTCAGCCTTGAGAACTAACAGAAGCCGAACTAAGGTACTGGTTTAAGTGCTTGCATTCTGTCCCTGGGGATGTACTTTCATAGTGGCATTTAGGATTTCAGAGCTTCATCCTCTAAACTGATTAGGTAAGTGAGAAACTTCGTCTCCTGTTGGTAGTTATTTCCAGATACGTTCAAAGGTGTGACAGTAGAACCCTGAACGTTGCATTTCCAAATTTGCAACAGTTTTAGGAAATGTTGGAAACTAACAGTTCAAGCCTTAGTCTTGCAAGTAATAAACTTTCTCATGAGTAATCTGATCTACTTCAGCCTTCTACTTATGGGTAGGTTGCTGCTATGTTTCACTCCTTTGAAGGAGTGACTTATCCTATAAGGAGCTCAGTCCTCTTGATTGAGCTATTCAAAAGAAAGAGAAAGCTTATTAGGAATGTAGGTGACAAATTTCATTCTTCCTGAGTAAAGACCATTATGAGGAATGAAATCTTTTAGGAAGATGACTAATGTGGTACAATCACCTGAAAGTGATGCATGCTGGTTTTTCATGGTACTGCTCTGTTTCTATGTGCAATGATTTAATGCATAAATGGAGAACTTTTGATAATATATAATTTGTTTATGATTAGAAACTTTAGTCACATACCGCTAATTGCTAAAGTGAGAAAAGAAAGTATATCATAGGAACTTTTTGATAATTGCTCAGTAGGCTTTGGATCTTGTCTCAAACTTTCCTAAATGCGAGATTAGATTTTTATTTTATCTGGGGGGACAGAGAGTTCTATTTGAAGACATCATTGCATGTTTTTCATATAAGCAAATGCATTAAAAATGTTTTTAGTCTATGCATATTTTTGCAAGGAGGAGAAAAAAAAAGAATTAGGAGGAATGGCATCTTGAAGAGCATTCTGAAAGCATAAATTTTGAAGTAGCACTTGACCTATGGCTCCATGGATTGCTGCATCTGAATAGATCAACAAGATGTCCAAGAGTCTGAGTCAGTCCTAATATACATTTATCATTTATGCTTCCATTTGTATTAGTGGTGATGCTACTGAATTCTTTGCTGTCGCTTCCTGTCAGCAGTCGACATGACCGGGCTCCCCAACAAGGGAGCTGAGGGTGGCAGCAAGACAGTGACCTCATTGATGAGGGATGCAGGCCCACAGCACCTGAACAGGACAGGCAGAGCAGGTTTGGTGACAGTAACAAAGTTCAGCTAGCAGTCCGGTTGGTGGTTGCCAATGAAGCCTGTAGTTACAAGGCAGATTTGAGGTTGAGCCAAGAAGTCAAGTCAGCAAGGCAGGATCAACAAGGTACAACCAAAGCACAGCGTATCTACAGCAGGGCAGAGGCTTCAGTGCAGCACCCAAGCCAATGGGTGGAGGCTACGGGGGTAGAAGCCTCAGCTGGAGGTTCTCACAGCACAGCTCTTTTTGTAGAGCTTAGCTCTTTTTGTAGAAATCTCATCCAGGGTTACACAGCTATGCTGTAGCAGAGCAGACCTTTAACCCAAGTACCTAAACCTGTGGGGCGGGGAAGAGAAGGTTTACAAAGATGTTTTAAAACTGGGCAAGGCAAGTGGAGGCTGTTGGTGTACTCAGGAGCCTGACATTTCCAGCTAGCGTCACTGATAGTTGGGCACATCAAGATGGGGCAAAACGGATGGGAGCCTGCTCGTTGATCGAATCTTCTTGTCATGTGACCCTTAATGCATACATAGTGACAGGCATTGCTAATGGCGGAACTTTAGCTCCCTTATTCCTCCAAGTAAATCCATACCAAAAATTATTCTTACAGGTGGCTGGACTTTTTCTGATGAAATAAAGTGTGTACTTTCAGGGTTCTGACACTTCAAAGAATTTGTTTGTTTTTTGTTTTTTTTTTTTTTTAGAGTGGAGAAAGTTATGTTTGGAAACTGGTATTTTAAACATAATGTATGGACCTCATATGACTGTGTGTATATGATGTGGACAGCTGCAGCTGGTCAAGTTGATGAAGGTTAACTTTACTCAACAGTGAGCTAATCAATATAGTTAATGAAGTGATGTGATACAGCTGCATTTGGTTGTATGAATTATTGACTAAACTCCATTGATGGTATTGACTAGATCTCCACTAACTATAATGGGATCTTAGACATCTAGCTCAAATGCAGATGTTTAAATTGCAGACGCAGAATGATTGAGGTTAGAAAGGACGTCAGTAGGTTATCTAGTCCAACCTCCTGTTCAAAGCAGGGTCAGTGGACCAGGTCAGGTTGCTCAGGACTTTATCCCATCTAGTCTTGAAAGCCTCCAAAAATGGAGACCGCATAATGTCTGTGGGCAACCTGTTCCAATGCTTGAAGGTCCTCATGGTGAAAAAAGTTTTTCCTCATGCTCAGTTTAAATTTATATCTGTGGTATCTTGTCCTCCCACTAGGCACCGCTCTGAAGTGCCTTGCTGTGTCTTCTTGATGACCTCCTCATAAGTACTGTTAGGCTTCTGTTAGGGTTCCCTGAGGTAGTCTTCTCCAGGGTGAACAAGCCTCTTTCCCTTGTCTTCTTCTCACAAGGAGGTTGCTCTAGCCTCTAACCATCTTGATTGCCTTTCAGTATAATCTGTTTCAGTTGGAAGGGACCTACAATGATCATCTACTCCAACTGCCTGACCAATTCAGGGCTGACCAAGTTAAAGCATGTTATTAAGGGCACTGTCCAAATGTGTCTTAAACACTGACAGGCTTGGGGCACCAACCACCTCTCTAGGAAGCCTGTTTCAGTGTTTGGACACTGTCTCAGTAAAGAAATGATCCTAATGTCCAGTCTAAACCTCCCCTGATGCAGCTTTGAACCATTCCCATGTGTTCTGTCACTAGATACCAGGGTATCTAGTGACTGCTCTCCAGTCACTCCTCTCCCGGTTTATACTTGTGCCTAGCACCACTCTGTCCTGGGTGCAGAATCTGGCATTTGGACTTGTTAAACTTCATCCCATTAATCATAGCCCAGTGCTCCAATCTGTCTAGATCCCTCTGCAAGACCTCTTGTCCCTCAAGAGAGTCAACAGCACCTTCCAGTTTGATATCATCAGCAAACCTGCTAATGGTGCATTCAACTCCTGAATCCAGATTGCTGATAAATGTACTGAACAGAACTGGCCCTAGAATTGCGCCTTGAGGAACACCGCTGGTGACCGGTTGCCAGCCAGATGTAGCCACATTCACTGCACCCCTTTGAGCTCTGCCTTTCAGCCAGTTCTTCACCCAGCGCACTGTGAACCTGCTCATCCCACAGTTGAACAACTTGTCCAGAAGGATGTTGTAAGCAACACTATCAAAAGTCTTACTAAAATCTAGAAAAAACTACATCCGCTGGCTTCTCTTCATCCTCCAGGCAGGTGACCTTATCATAGAAGGATATCAAATTGGTTAAACAGGACTTTCCCTTTGTGAACCCATGTTGACTTTGCTTGATGATTGCATTATTCTTTAAATGCCTTTCAGTAGTACTCAGTATGATCTCTTCCATAATCTTTCCAGAAACTGAGGTTAGACTAACAGGTCTGTAGTTCTCTGGTCTTCCCTCACACCCTTTTTGTAGATTGGAATAACATTGGTTGCTTCCAGTCAGCAGGGACCTCCAAAGACTCCTAAGACCTTTGACAGATGATCGAGTGGGGTCCTGCCATAACATCCACTAGCTCCTTCAATACTCTGGGATGCATCCCGTCAAGCTCCATGGACTTTTAAACATTCAGCTGGCCCCTTACAATTTCAGTGTCCACAAATGGAAAGTCACTGTTCCCACACTTGTGGTCCTCAGAGTCAGGGGACTGGGCAGCCCAAGGTCTATCAATATTATTAAAGACTGAGGCAAAAACCACAATGAATGCCTTTGCTTTTTCTGCATCCCGATTAGTTAAATGACCATCTTCAACAAGTATCTGTCCAATGTTTTCTTTAGACCTTCTCTTGCTATTAACATACTTTAAAAAGCCCTTCTGGTTGTCTGAAACAGCACTGGCCAGTTTCAACTCTAATTGAGCTTTGGCATTTTTTGTCTTCTCCCTGCATATACAAACCACAGCTCTGTAATCTTCCTGTGAAGTTTGACCTCACTTCCAGAGGTCATACAATTTCTTTTTCCTCTTGAGCTCCACAAGGAGTTCGCTGTTCAGCCAAGCTGGTTTTCTGCCCCGCTTGTTTGACTTATGACACAAGGGAATTGCCTGCTCCTGTGCTTCTAAAAGGTGTTTCTTAAAGACTGACCAGCCCTTGTGGACTCCTAAGCCCTCAAAAACAGATTCCCAGGGTACTCTGCTAAATAGCTCCCTGAATAGCTTAAAGTTTGCTCTCCTGAAGTCCAGGGTAGCAACTCTGCTGTCCTTTTTTCTCATTACACTGAAAATTTTAAACTCAACTATTTCATGATCACTGTGGCCAAGACAGCCACCTATCATCACATCCCCGACGAGTCCTTCTCCATTTACAAATAGCAAGTCTAGGGAGAGCATCCTTCCTAGTTGGCTCACTGAGTGCCTGTGACAAGAAGTTGTCTCCTATAAACTTCAAGAATTTCCAAGACCTGCTGGTCACAGCAGTATGATATCCCGAGTTAATGTCTGGGAAGTTGAAATTTCCCTAAGGACCAGGGCAACCGATACTGAAAGTTCTCCTGATTGCCTATAGAAAAATTCATCAGTGCTTACATCTTTTTACTGAAGTTGCTGCAGTTTGTCACTGTTTTTCTTGTACTGGGGGCACAGTACTGAATGCAGTGTGCTAGATGTAGTCTAATGACACTTTGATCTACTGGCTATGGTGCTTTTAAAGTAGCCCAAGATGCTGTAGCCAGGGTGTGCTACATCCACCATGTTTAGCAGTAGGCCCATATTTTTTTTTGTCCAGACTTTTTCTTGCTTATTTATTGTAGTATTGTGTATTATGTATTTATTGTATTCTTGTTGCCCTTGATGTCCCTTGCCAGTTTCAATCCTAGTTAAGCTTTGCTTTTCCTAAACACGTGGCTGTGCAGTTTTTCTTAATTCCTCCTTTGTAGCCTGTCTGAGTGCTAATTTTTGAGTAGAAGTAGGGTTCAGCGATCCAGGCATCCTGTCCCATGTATGTAGCTGGTTACTCTAATGCCATAGATCATATTGCAAACAGTATATGCAAATTACTATGTATGCAAATATGTGGGAATATTTTGGAAGAAAGCTAGCAAGTGCAAAGATATATAGAAATATGTACTTTACAGTGCTGTTTGGGATCTGAAGTAGCATATACTAATGTCAACCTTTTTTGACAGTTTTGTAGTGCAGGCATAGGCTGAGCCTGTTATGGTAGTTTATATTTCAATAGCCATAAGAAACCATTTCAGTTCCCCAGAGATGAGAAAGCTATTGCCTCTGTGAGTCGAATTTACTTGAATGTTAATGCGGTTGTCCATCTAAACTTTATGATAATGTCTTGTTTTTCTGCACTGAGCTACTTGACACCATTGTATCTGTCACATTTAATAAAAATGTATTCCTCTTCAACTTTATTTTATGTAGGAATTGTCAGATTTAGCACATCAACACATCAAATTGTATCATTGGTGTGAGATCGGGTTGGTTTACCATAGGAAAGAGTTTGTCCTTCAACAGTGAAAATACAGTTAGTGTGAGTTACTGTGTTTATGATTACTCATAGCAATACTTATTTTTCTATTATAATATCTGATTGAAATTCTGACAGATGTTCTGAGGTTGCCTGAAAGAGACATTACGATACATTACTATTTTAAATAACTGCTTATTTGTATTTGTTCTTTCATTTTCTCTAATAGATAATGACATAGCATAGCAAGGAAAAAAAAAAACTAGATTAAACCAACGTTGAGAAAGAGCCAGTTTTAATGCGGTAAACACAAAATTATCTTGACAAGCCAAAGAAAGACTCTGTAATGTTCAACCCCATAGCTCAATTTTAGGAAAAAAAAAAAATAATTAAAAACCTGAATACCTTGACAGTGGAGATTTAATTGTTGTGTAAGCTGAGAAAGAAAGGTTCTAGGTATTATTGGTCAGTAGGTATAGTTTGAATAGATGTTGTTATTTCTATGTGGATAGAATTTATATATTTAGGTTGAGATTTGTTCTAGATTAGAATCAATCTTGCAGGTTGAATTGTGGATAATAGCCAGAAGCAGTGACGTGTCCAGTCTTTCAGCAGTAGACTGTGACGGGCCCAGCTCCACCTGGCTGAAGCTATTGACTCGGACTGGGAAGGAAGTGTTTGATTAGGCTTAAAAGCTGAGTGCCTTCCCCTGAACCAGGACATAGCCAAGCACTGTAAAGCCACTTTCTGCTGCAGCTCAGCTGTTTTGGGGGAAGGATGGGAGCTAAAGGCATATTTCCCACTAAGCCTGGTCACAGACTTAGAATTGCAAATTGCCTTGAGAACTGTTGTCCATCTTTTATTTATAAAAGGTAAGATCACCCTGAATACATATGAGTACCAGACACTGAAAAGTTAGCCAGTCAGCATGAGAAGGTAGGCCCAAATCTGCGTCCACTCAGTCATTGTTCCTGTCTGGTATGTTTATACCAGCTGGCAGGTTGGTTCATCGCAGTCCTTCACTATGTGTTGTTGGGATTAACGTTATCAGCTGATTTTTCTTTATTCAAGAGGATGGTTATTAGATGTTTTTACAGTAAAGGTATATATAACATTTGTGTGTGAACATCTGAGCTGTTATAAATCAGGCAGCAGATTACAGCCCATCATCTGCTCTCATCTAAATCTGTATAAATCTGAAGTACCTTCACTGACACAGTAGAATTTCCCTCGTGTCCACCAGTATACCCAAGAGTGGAATTCAGCTTTACAGTCATTTCTGAAAGCAAGCCATCTTTTTCATCCAGGTGGCTGTTTGCGCCCATAGTAACTCATAACACTTGTTGTAGTTGGACTTGAACTGGATATTCAGAGCTCTTACTCTAAAACTGACCGTCGATGGGCAATGTTTTGCATTTCGCTTTCCAGTCATTGACTTGACTGTTTGGTCTGCCAGCTCTGCTTTCCATTTTGCTCAGCGCAATCCTAGCCATGGATTTTAAATTCTACTGAAATATAAATGATGACAACAGCTTTTAAAATGGGAATTATTAAACTCTAGAAAGTCTCCATCTGCTGTATGTCAGCATACACAATATTTGCTGTCCAATTTGCATTGCGTTCTATAGGCAGAAGACTTTTTATTGTCTCCATACATCCTACTCTGACTCAACTATGAATGTAAATCATCAAAAATCATTAGGAATTCTGTCCTTGTGAGATTACTACCTACATTTTGCAGAGCTAAGAGGTCTGTAGATTTTCAGAAACGTTCATTTTAGCATTTCATTATGTGTGTTTATCTAAAATGAATATGCAAATCTGGTTTTGTTTGTTTATTTCTATTGTAGGAAATTATAATGTTTCCTCATTAGAAAGAGGTGCTGTATAATAGACTGCTGGCAAAGGAAAAGTGTGATCTTATGGTTAAAATAAAAAGAGGAGTTTAGATAGTTAATCTTTGACTGTGCTGTAAACACAAATTCTAGCACACACCTTGGGATATGAAGTAGCAGGCATATTAATCCTGGATGAACAAGAATGCTGGTGTGCTGTAATGGCATGGTTCTGGACTTAAAGGCCAAGATGTATTTGACAATTTATTCTTTTTTTGTATATAAAACATATGCTTTTGTGACGGTGGTTCAAAAACATACTGGTATGTTGGAAGGGCACCGAAGGAGCTGTAACAATTACTTTATATGTAAAAAAACAGACAACCTCTAGAAAGAGAGAAAAATAGATTTTTAAATCTATTTCGGTGAGGAAAAAAATAAGATCAGCTTTTGTAAGATTCTTTGAGTACCCAGTGAACATATTTTCATAGCATACAGCTCTCAGGGGTAAACAATTCTAATTTCAAACTGAAAGTAGCTAATTTTAGACAATCAGAAAAGGTGCAAGACTGAGCACATCTAGTTACTGCAACCAAGTATTGAGAATTGGTGATAATACAATATTTTTCCATTGCATGACATCAAAAATTCTGATAATTTTCCATTATCAGAAAGGCCATGGAAATCAAGGAAAAAAAAAAAAATACATGCAGTCTGTGTAATAAATAGAGATTTTTGTCAGTTTGGGTAAGGCTGTACAGTTTGTGTTAAACACTAAACACTAATTGAAAAAAGTGATTTCTTCTGCCTGTGAACAGTGTAATTGAGATGAGCTCTCAGGTAGTTTAAATTTCTTCTGACACATGGCTGAGCAAAGAGCAGAAAAGTGCCTTCACCTGTAGAGCAAAGACTGTTAGATTCATGAGCAAGGCACTCTCTCTTTTACTGTTCCAGAGATTCATATGCGACCAAATTTTGATTGATGACACTGTTTTTTTTTTTCCATGAAAAGTGGGCGAAGTCTTCATTTATTTCCATTCTTTTACCAACTAATCATCACACAGTCAAAGAAAAATTTTTCTCATTGAAAATCTATTATGGCTACAATTTCGTCTAGCTTCAAAGTGATCTAGGAAATGGAGAAAACAGTGTTAACTCTGAAAAACAGAACTCAAGGTTTCTGCAGCCAATTGCTGACCGTTTTCAACATGGTGTGTAGCACTCATCCTGGTGCCGTATTAACTAAAACATCTCAGAAAACAGAACTGATTTTTCTTGAGTCAACAAATAAAGAATGACTTGGGAAAAAAGCATACCTTAACATTTAGCTCTTCCAGAGGTTGCACCGAGACTTGTCTTTGCCTTTTTTCCACAAAATATGACCAGACTAGGTTGCAGAAGAAGGAATTTTGCACCTCCAGGTGTTAAGATCAAATGAACTGAATGACTTGTGGGGATGGTCTTTAGCCGGATCACTAGATCTGAACTCTGCTGCCTCTTTTAAAGTTAACATGTCGAGCTAGACATAAGCTTTATGGCTGACGCTACTTCTTTTCTTTTTTTATGGGATTGTATACACGTTACGAAGGTCTCTTTCTCTAGACTTCTCTTTTAATTCAGTGAATGTTGAGATTACAGCTGGATGAAAGCATTCCTATGCTAATAGCTGCATTTGTTGCACTTTTATGCATTTAGCGATGGTAAGTAATCGCCCCAAGACAACATCTGTTCTCGTTTGTCTAGTTTCATTTATGTTAATGTATAAACTGAGGTTTTGATAATCACTTACCTACTTTAAAACTTATTTGTGTGTGTTATACTATTGTTTTTGGTTGCCAATTTATATATCCGGCTAAGGAGCTTTAACTCCTGTATCAGCAACAAAACCGAAGACAGTCTCAGAAGAAACTTGTCTGAATAACTCATCCTCTGCTATGCCTGTGCTATATCTGTCACAGTCCTATATTCCAGCATGGAATATATTCAGTCCGTTGTATCTCATTTCTTGGAGCTACTGTTACATACTGTCAGATCTTGGTTTCATGCTAGCATTTTTCCAAGTTTTTTATGCATGTATTAATTTGCTACTTCTTTCAGTTATAGCCATTGGCACTTTGCAGGAATATTCTTTCATACACATGCTTGCTCTCATTTGTGTATGTGAATGGGGCTAAACTAAGTATCTCAGGGACTGGTCAGGTGTGGTATTAGTAGTCTCTTCCCTACTTGCTAGGCTGCCAATGTGTCTTAACTCCAGGAAAGTTTTGTGGGAGTGGATACTTTTTTTCACCCAGCTGTTTCTTTTGTTTTCTGAGGAGACTCCCAAACTGCATCAACACATGTGCCTTTTGTCATGTGCCTGGGCTCTAGGACTGGAGTTTGTATTCAGATTATCAAACAACCTTTACCAAAAAAATCTTTTCTTTTGTGATACTCCTGATGTGTGGTAGGATGGGACAATGACAATTTATACCTAGTTTTACCAGTGCAGTTGTAAAAATGGTCTCTTTCATTGCAACTGAATTGCAATGAAACTGCAGTCTTTAAATTCATCCATCTTGTTGGCCAATGTGGCAAGTGTAGTATTCGTCTGAGAAAAACACTGTGAAATTATATCCCTGACAGATGCTTCAGAATAGAGTGACTAATCCTCATTTTAATTTAGCCTTATGCCAATGCAGCTTCGTTACTGATTAGATAATTGTGAATGTGAAGTGAGACTTAGATTTAGAGAGAACTGCACACCTCTAAATGCATTTTGTGTGTTTTCCATTCAGCTGAAGTTCTGACAAGTGGACTATTAGTGTAGCTGTCATTGTACCCAGGGAAACATTTTGGTTCACAGGAATTTCACAGATGGCTGAGGGTCCTATGGTTGGTTGGTTCCCTGCCTTCCTCCTCCTTGCTTTAATCATCTGAAACATATTGACCACAATCTTACTTACATGAAAATCAAGGATATAGAAAAACATAAGATGGCACTTCTCTCAGAGAAGTAACCTTTCCATGAATTATTCAATGTAAGCTTTTATTTTGGGATGTTTAATTCTTGCTTTATTCTCACTTCAAACTTAGCAAGTGCTAATAACACCTTAAAAATAGTTTCCTATACTTTCCCCCAGTTTGTTTAACTCTATTTTTGTCTACTCTCAGACATTCTCACTTCTTTTCACCCTTTCACTGGTCTTATTTTTAAATCTGATAACACCTCAATTCCGTCTCTTCCTGAATTTTTCTGTGCTGTCTGTCTCTGTGAATCAGTACCAAATTGCATTCTTCTGGGTATGTGTAGGGAAGGCTGGTTATTGCTGCTGCTGCCAGCCTTTATACAGCATTTTGTACATTATCCTAAAAAAGTCATATGGACTTAAACTTAATTGATTTTGCACTATCCTATTTATAGTTATTAATGTGTAGCAGATGGGTAAATTCTCCACCTGTTCTTACTGTTGTATCCAGCTGTTTCAGTGATAATTATAATTCATCAACGTGGGAATAAGTCACAGACAAACTTAAAAGTGTTAAACCCATTTTGGTTTGAATTGAGGAAAGAGTAAAGCAAAACAAAGATGTCCTGAAGTTCCACATCAGTTCTTTTCCACTTGCAGTATCTCATCATATGCTTTGTGATATTGAAATCTATTCCCAGTGGTTGCTACTGTGACAGTAGGCAGATGAGCTAAGCCAGCATTGCTGAGAGCTGCCTGAGCACAGTCAGTGCCTCTTCCTTATATTTCACAGTTCCTGTATCATTGTGACTTCTTGCAGCTCAGTAGAAGTGATGATGAGATACCTGATCCTTCTTCACATCCCAGCTCTATCTATTTTCTCCCCCTACATTTGACCCCAATCTTGAGGTTTTCTATGATATTGGGAATCTCAAAGAAGTGGCTCTGGGATGAATTTCCCTTTACATTATCCAAATGTATGGGTCTTATGTGTGAAATAAAACTTTTTTGAGCCTGCCTAGGCTCTGGGAAAGTGCCCATTCTCCTGTCTGTTCCCTTTTGTCACCAACTCAGAACACAGTAAGTGCTGTCTGTCTTTTCTTACTTGGTACTAACAGCAGTATCTCACCATTGCTAGATTAAATACATTCTTCTAGAAATCATTCAGGGCAGAAAGACTAAGTATCTGAAGCATTGTGTATTGCTCCTGCAAGGTGCATGAAGATCGTAGGCTTGGACATCTAAAGCTTCAATTTATTTTTTAGCTGGACCTGTAGTTGCTTTTATGCATAAAATGCATCTAGATGTATTTTTCATAATTCTAGGCTGTTTTCCTGAACTGAGGTTATACATAACCTTTAATAGCATTGTGCGATAAGTAATGCTAACTTTACTATAGGCTTGAAGGATATAGGTGTAAAAGTTCTTTACATTAATGAATTATAGATAGCAACCTTGTGTGAACTGAAGTGCACTTAACACTAATTTTTATATTTATACTTGACAATTCTAGATTTATTTATCTTGATTTTTTTTCTTACAGTTGTACAGTGTGGTTGTGTTAATTTTATAGTGTTTTACCTTGTGTTATTTTTGCTCCTTTTCCAACATAACTGATCCACTGGAATTGTGGGAGTAGGGAAGTTCTTCTTCATTTTGCACAATACAATGAAATTCTATTTTAATGTTGTGCAACTTGTGATTTTAATTGATTCATGAAAGTATGCACCAAGTAAACTTCAGTGTTATTGTCACCTTCTCTGTGTCCAGGAGC
>VYZM01017805.1:562213-593302 GCA_013398915.1 Dromas ardeola | reverse complement strand
TTTTTTAAACCTTTTCGATTTACTGGTGCGTGACAGGAGATGTCTCCTTCTAACACCAATTCCGGGCTGGCTGGTGAAAATCCTGGCTCGGCACCGTTGCGTAACGGCGGGGTGGGTTTGGGGAGGTTAAGCTTCCAGCAGCTTGGTGCAGATGGCTTGTGGCTGAGAGCTGCCCCTTCGGGGGGTTGCTGTGGGCTTTCTTTTTTGTCTTCTCATGCTTCAAAACCTCAAATATACTGAGAAGTAGGGTAGTTCCATTGGTGAGGGCTTCATCTCGCGCTCATTTTGGTTTTGCTTATTGAAGTGTCTGAACTGCGCTTAAACTGATTTGAATCAAAAATAAAACACGCTTTTGGGAGGAGGGGAAAAAGGCTCAAGAGCCCCGAATGTTTATAAGGTCCTCGTCTTCTCCCACCTCTGTTAGGTAGCTTGCACACAATTACATTTGAAGGTTGGAGTGAAATTTTTGGATCTGACACTGTCGTGCAGTTAGCAGTGTAAAGATGAAATTCATGTCTGTGTGCAGCATTAAGTTTTCAGAAGCTAATTAACTCATGGTAAAGCTGACAAAATTGTGTTCTGTTGAGTTAAAGGGAAAGAAGGTCCTGTATGTGAATTCAGAGGATGCAGTTACAGTTTGAGAAGTACTTTTTTTTTTTTTTATTTACTCTGTGGTCTCCTTAAGGTGGTACCCATGTTATGATGCAAATTAGGTGAGTCACCTTTACTCTCTGGATTTTGTGATCCTGTAGAGGAGAAACGCTTTGAACGGTCTGTTGACTGCAAATAAGATAACCTGTGCTTTCAGAGGTTTGCAGGATCAAGGCTCAGGACAACATATTGTTGTGGCAAATGCTGACTTGATGTATTTACGAATTGAAATTCCTTGCTTTTTTGTTAGAGGTACGAGGCAGCCTTCACCTGTCTCTAAGTTCTTGTTCTCCTTCAGGACTGAGAAAGCTGCTCCTTATCCACGCTGCTTTTAATTCCTGAGATTTGCCAGCCAGAGCATGGGCTTGGTTGTTCTTGTGAAGGTAGGAATACCTGTCCAGGAAAAACTGGACCGGGGATACTGGCTCATTCCTCATGGGTCACATAGCAGCTGTCTGATGTCAACAGCTTTTGGGCACTACTGACATTAGCAAGATTTGAACCCCACTGACCGGGAGGGAAAAGCTGTGTATCATGTTACTTGACCTCCTCAAAATATTCAGTGTTGCATTACTGCCTTCTAGAAATACTGCTCTAAAGCAGAGTAATCCTAAATAAAAACTTTGAAAGTGAACTGGAGTAGTCATACAAAAAAGTAAAGGCAGTATTTCTTGGAAATCTTGCTGTTAGCTAGGTACAATGATTGTTTTGATTCCTCAGGGCAGGTCAGATGGTTATGTGCTTTTGAGTGGTTTGTTTGTGAGTGGTTTTTGTGATTTATTTTTCCCTGGTTTGGTTTTTTTAATTTTATTTTTTGCTTTGAAGGAAGGTGGAGTTTTAATGAAATCCTTCCATCACAGCTGTTTAGATGGGGTGCTGCCATGGCTTGTGAACCTTGGTGTTGGCAATCTCCTTTCCTCTTGTGAGTTGCGTTATATCAACAGTTGACAACACCCAAAAAAACTAGACGCTGGTCTCTGCTGCCCCTGAATTTCAGACCATGTCACTGTTAATGGTCTTCTAATGTTCAGGCTGGCAGTTGTTTGTAATATAATATGAATGCCAGCTCATGATCAATATGTTAGCCATCAGTGTTAATTTCAGATTCGTGAAAGGTAAAATTGCTGTCAATAATGGGAATTAGCAATTAAGTTTAGAGTTTCCATTAGTCCAGGGAGACTTGTGTGTACTTGCCAAAGGCTTGTGCTCCAGGCTGGAATCCAGCATCAGTGTATTGCGGAAGCCTGCCTCTATCTCTCTGGGAATCAAATGCAATTTTTCCAGCATAGATGTATCCTGCAAGTGCTGGGCTGCCCTTCTGCGGTTTTCGAGTAATTGTGTGATGACCTGAATGTCAGTAGCACTGGTGAATTTGGTATATATTTTGGTGTAAGTTTGAGTGTTAGGAAATGTATAACAAGGACCAGTGTTACTTAGATAGTTATAGCTGTCTAATGACAGTAGATTGTTGTAGGTTGTGTGCCCCCCCTCTTCTGAGGGTGCTGAAGACTCAGCAGCTGTCTGATCCTCATGAAGGAAAGGACAGAGTTGCTTTGTAGCTGTTCCCATTGACATAGGAAAGCTGACTCTTTTTCTTTTCATTAATTTATCCTTGTAGTTCAGGAATGTACTTGCGTGCTCTGGGGAAGCCTGCATCTGGGTTTAAGGAGTGTTATTAACTAGAGAATCCACCTTCAGCTGTGTCAGAAAGGTGGCACTGGTACAGCTGGGGATTATCTGCTCTCCTCCGTACACTTTCACCTTCATTTGAAGGGATGGGTGTTCCTCCACCTCAGCTGTGGTAACTCTATAATCACAGATCCCCTGGTACCTCCATGAGGCAAGCCATATGAGATGCAGCTGAGAGCAGAAAACAACTAAATATGCTTGCATAGCCTTTATGGTTGCTTAGGAAAGAAAATGAGGTTGGCTTGTTATTTTCTTATATGTAACCACTTTGTTCTTATCTCATGGTCAAAACTAAGTTAATACTTGTTAGACCAGTGGATTCTGTCAGCTGGAAGCTGCTTGGGTATTGCAGTTTTTATGTAGTTTACACTGCGTAAACCTGTGTATATGTGTGATGGGTATGTAACACTTGTAAAGGATTTTGAATGTAGTAATGAGAAACTGAAATAAAACCAAACTACAGCGCTCGACAGTTATGCTTGTGTAATAAAGCCGGTGATTTATTTTGATTTGTGAACTCACTGAGCCTCTTGGTCATTAAGATCATTTTGTAAATCAGCCCTTTAGCAAAACAAGTCCTTTGCTGTATAGGCATAGGGGAAAAATCGTGCTCACGCTGAAGGGTGCCTTTCGTATGTAGCCATCGCTGCACTGCATAGGTGGGAGGCTTGTTCTCATGCTCTGTATGTTGAAAGTGGCTTGCTGAGCCTCAGGACTGCTCTGAGGTGAGGGACAAACTTACCTTGTTTGTGTGTTCGGAACGTTTTGTATACATCTGAATTCCACATGGGCTACAGCTGTCTCCTGTTTCCTGCTCTTTTTTGGCTGAGCCCAGCGAGAGAGCTGGTGCTTTTGATAACGGTGGTGGTGGTGGTGAGAAACTTGAAAGAGGAGTTCATGCTGGATGTTATCAACATTTAACTTAATTGGAAAATATGAGCCAGTTGAGGTCATTTTCCATAGGGGGATGTTGTAGAGAACAGTTGTTTCCTCTCTGCTATCCATTCCCAAACTGAATGGTATCTACTTCCATCGCATGCATGCCACTTAGAGATGATAGATGTTGCACAGTTATGCTTGCCTTTCTGTGCAGGTTGTGGCAGGCAGATCAAATGCAAAATACATTTACCTTTGATTACATAACTTGGTATTTTAAATTATTTTTTGTAGTTCCATGACTTCCAGAACTCGTAACATTCCTTCCCAGCTAGTATTTCTAAAAGGATTTTCTGTCAGAAGTCATTTTGCATACTGTCAATAAATAAGTACCTGTAGCTTGGACGCTCCAAAGTCATCTTTTTAAAATTTTATTAAGTTTCTTCTATTTTGCTGAGTGGCTCCTACTTGAAGTACAAATGCAGGACTATAATTTAAATTTGGTACTCCATTTAAATATGAATATTAATTCATCCAAAGCTTCCCAGTAATGTTGAAGCAGCATGTAGTGGGGGACAGTTCCCTCTTTATAGCTTTAACGAATGCGGAGAAAAGTACTTCCTTAAGAGTATTTTAAGATACAAAGTTAAGCAAATGCTTTTCTCAAGCATGCCATAAAAGAAGCCACAAGTTTCTGAAGTAGAAGCCACTTCAAATCCTATTTGTGAAAAGGTGCCTTCTTATATTCTTTTGTATGTGGTTTCCCGAGTCAAATGCAAGTTACAATTGCATAATTGTTCTTCAGCTGAACACTTAAATCATTTCCTCTTCTGATAATCAGTCATTTACCTTGACTTTCCCCCATAAAAGATAATTTTATGGCCACTCAATCAATAATGGTGGAAAGTGTCATCCCAGTTCTGAAGAATTTTTATAGCGTATGCGCAGCCTGGTTCACGCAAGTGCATGGTGCACTGAGTGATCTGCCACTCAGGGTGTAGATTTGGATTTATTATAGCTGGAGGTTGTACCCCAGGTATGTTCCTGTTGCCTTCCTTTAATTATTAAATGAAGGAAGAGGTGGAAGATGATATTTGGAGGAACAGGGAGACAATAAGTGCTATGATGGTAAATTTTTCTTTTAAAGATAAAAATCTGAACTACTTATTCCTACCCTACTTACTCCTCCACTAGAAAGCCGCTACTGTTGAAATAACACCTCCGGAATAGGACCTCCTTGACAGTCATTTACGTGCATTTTCAACTGACTATGATATCTATTTTTATAAGCAAGGTTAGGCGTGTTAGCGTTGATATGGCAACACTGCTGTATGAGAGGAGAACATGACTGTCTTATTTAAGGTTGAATTATGATGCCAACACAACCTCCAACTAATTTCCAACTAATACCATTTATGTTTGGAGCTGGAGAGGGGAAGGAGCAGGGTGGAAAGACACCAGAGGTCAAAATTAGTGGTCTTAGTTAGAAGTGAATTCCTGGGTGCCTGGGGGTTGCATGCGCTTAAGGCATAGATGGTATTCTTTCCTTTTTGGGTGTATTTCATGAAGTTTTTGAAAACATTTAGCTTGAGGATTGTCTACCACTTAAACCTCTTTCTACTTGGAAATAAAACTGTGCTGTACTGAACTTCTGTTGCAGCTTCCTTGTGTTTTCAGTGTTTTCAGTTCTTTTAATACTTTCTGCCTCTTGTGTTTCAATATCCCCTTTCTTTTCCTGTCTATTCTACTTTCCTGCACTTCTGCCAATTTTTCTCTCCATATTGCTCTCATATTTACTGCGAAGTATGTCGAGCCGCCTCAGTGCTGCCTGGTAGTTGTGCTTTGGGTGCGTTCACCCCATGCAAGAGGTTCACTGAACACGGTGTCTTTCCTTTGCTGTGTCTGTAGGCATCTGTAGGTGCCTGGGGAAGCACGTGCGAATAGGGGAAGTAATGTTCTGCCTCTTCCTCTGACTTCTGTTGTGATTCCGCAGCCAGCTGCTGACACCGTAGCTTGCTTTTCAGTCAATAGCTCCACTATCAGCGTACTGCTCAAGCTCTGCCCAACTTGTCACAGAAGGATGTCTCTATTTTGCAGTTCAGCTGCTGCTTGCGGGTTGCTTAGCAGTAGTGTTGAAAACTTGCAGGGTGACTGTTGGTTGTTTTGTAGTTTGCAAGAGGCCCTGAGGGTGAGCATAGATGGTGGTGTTTTTTGGTTAACTTGAGAAGAGAGGTGGCACAAGCATGCTTTGGTGTCTGCGATCAGACGCAGAAGTTAATTAGCAAGGGAAGGGAAGATTTGGTGAAACTGGTAGTGTTTGCTTGAAAAAAACCCTGAAGTTCACCACAGCTGAGTGAACATTAAAACCCCCACCTTAAACTCCAAGCATAAAAGGTGCAGAACCTAGTCTGCATAGAGATTATACAAATTTCTTTGTGGTAAAGAAAGAAAGAAGGAAAAACCATGCTAAAATGTGGCTGCATTAAATCTTAGCAATAGTAACAGTTATTTTTCCATGTTTCAGATAGGCATACATGGCTTAATAAACTAACTGAAGTCTGATACATTACAAGGCTTTCAAAATTGAGAAGTGCTGTAATGGGATTAAACATGTACTGATGGAGACAGGTATTGGTATAACAATGCCAGTATTCTACACCATGTTCTTTTTCTCTGTCCCGTTTTTTGGAGGCATGCAGATTAGGCATTTCATTGCATCAGATTTGTGTTGGCCAAAATACTTTCCTTGAGTCGTCCTGGCTGTTGCACAATGTAGAACTGATGGAGTGGAGCAAAAAAGTATAACTAACCTGCAAATTCTGCAATAATGTTGGCTCCGATACTTGCTAATTATACAAAAATATCAAGCCTGCACAGTGTTGCCACAAGAAAGGAAGTGCACTTTGAACTTCTGATTGGAATGGTGAAAATAACATGTGTTAATAATGAGTTATGCAGATGTGATGCTGCAGACAGCCGAACACTCACTCTGGGCATTGTTCAATAGGCTTAATTAATAGAATTCAAACTACAGGTTTTTGGCCTAATTTAGTGTGTGATTAGATTTTATTTTTTAATTTAAGCTTTTGTGAGTGTCTTTGAAGGAAAGTTCTACAATTTTTAAACTACTTTTTTTTTTTTTCTTTTTCTTTTTCCACTTGCTGATGGTGACAGCTCAGTAACTGTGTGGCCAGATAAAGCAAAGTTCCTGAGTTATTACTGTTTTGAAGTAACCATCATTTGGAAAGAAATCCTTTGTGGTCTAGATAAGTGGCCCAAAGTGAGAAAAAGAGGCTTAGCTTCTAACATGTTTTCCATTGCTGTATTTGGTTGTAAGTGCGTGTTTAACAAGTATTTTTGTCTTTCGGGATGCTTTATTTTTTCGTTCTTTTGCTGGGTCTGTATTGGTTACTTGTTACCGAGTCCCAGATTAGTTCGTATGAAGATGGGTGTATGCTGTGTATGATTAGGTGGTGGTCTCTCTCTGGAAGTGATTTTCTGTCCTGAAGTGGGCAAACGGGTGAAATTAATGGTAGTTTTCTTAATAAATTAGCTATTTCTTTGGTAATTAGGTTTGGGGGGTGAAAAAAAAAAGGCAGCAACGCAGGAGCTTGTGGCATCTTTCTGGTCTTACAGTTCTATATGGGTGATTTTGGAGGGGAAGGCACACAGCTAGGGAGTAACATGTACTCTTGTATATGTATATACTCTTTTCTCTAGAAATGACATGAGATTACTTGAAATACTATGTTCCAGGTTCTGTGGAGAATTTCTGTGGGAATACATGCTGGCTTTTTCTCCATCTGTCAAGGGGTAATGCTCCAGTACAGAGACTTGTGTCTGAAAATTCTTTCTGCATCTATGTATGTGGGTTTTTTCTACTTTAACCTTTTCTTTGCATTTGTGTATTTGAATCTTTATGAAAAATCAGATTTGGCTCGCATAGAGTACAGTTAACAAAACAATTAAAAGCTTCTAGATGGGGAAGCCCACCCTGTTGTTAGTTCCAGAGAAAAGATGTTTCATTATCTACTTTGGACTTGAGATAGTTTTACTCAGCACATCTTTCCAACAACAAATTTGGGATTTCTTGGCTGAATTCTGCTTTTGTTACTGGAAAAGACAATTTTAGTAATTTAATACCTCTTATTTACCATCATTTTTTAAGCAGTTTAACATAATTTACAATTTGAATGCAGAACCACTCATAGAAAACCCCTTCCTATCTGCCCCAAACACAAAATCCCCCATGAACAGAATTTTTTTTTTTTTTAATCAAACAGAATTTAAATAATTTTTTAGTCTTTTTTCCATGGTGCTTGCCAAGTTTCGGTTTGATGTAGATTACAATGGTCATACTGTGTTAAAATCTTTGAAAAACTGCAACTGGTCATTAGCTGCAATGACACAAACAGCTGTAGTATTTTATGGTAACAGCTGGGAACAATCTAGTTCTCCTCAATAACTTTCTTTTATTGTTCCTTTCATGCCATTTTTAAAATGAGAAAGCGAGATTATTGTATTTGTTCTCTATTTTACACCAGGGATTTCTTCATAGGCAGCGGTGGCAATTAGGTATCAAAATACGGCGTTGCTGTTTGTGACTTGGAACGTTTCCCTCTGCAGGACCTGTTTCATAACCCGCTGAAATCTGCGGGCGTTGGAGTCTTTTCATTAGCTTGAGTAAACTGTGAATCAAGTTGCCATCCTAGGACTTAGGATTTTGGCCATCTTTTTCAGTGAGTGATTTCTCTTTGGTTTAAACTGCTTTGTTATATCTGACGTTATGCAGCTTAGGACAGGACAGCGTTATTTCTTATTTTAACGCTGAGCAAAGCGCACATCTACTTTGCAGTGCTCTCAGTTAGCAAGTGAAAAGGGACTTGTCAGTTTATAGGTGGCAGTTTTCCCAAGAAATAGTTTACTGTTCTGTTGCTGTGTCTTCAGAAGTGTAGTCTAAAATGTTTTCTGTGTATGTATGGTTGTTTTTTATTGTTGGAAAAACAAGTAGGAGCCTTTTCATGTACGCATTTATTTTTTTGTGTGCTCTCTTACAAATGAGTTTTCTCCAGTAGTAAACACATCTATGTTGCCGTATATAAAATCTGTTTAACTTAGTTTTCTGGTGTAATTAGAGTAAGTCTTAATATTAAAAAAATCACACTGGTAGTACTAAAGATGTACATACTCCAGCTCTGCGTAGGAGCATTATTTTCTTCCCCGAGAGACCTGCTGTTCTGTGTCACACAAGGGCCGGTGTCTGTGCTGACTAGAGGGGAGCCTAATGTCAGAGCACGGTATATTGGGTGTACAGCTGGGGAGGTTGGGAAGGAGAAATGAAGAGCACAGCGGGCAAGGGGTGTGCGTTTTCAGTGCAGTAAAGTGTTGGTTAGGGAATCCTATCTAGTTTAGAAGTCGGAAGCAGAGAGCTGTTTTAGGAGTGTTTTGCCTAATGAGTTATAGTGGCTCAGGTAAACATCTTAGAGGTGTTTGCATGCAGCAGGGCCAGAAGGCGTGCGGCAGCTACAAGGGAGCCTGGCTCTATCAACAAGCAGAGAACTGGCAAAGGCAGTTGGTGAAATGTTTAGTTACTCATATACTCTGTGTGTGTAACCCAAAGTTTGGTTTAGATGATCAGTGAATGATCTTTCTGCATCTTTTTTTAAGAAAAGTTTCCCACGATAAGGTGCTTATAGTTTCTGTTAACTGTAACAACTTTTAAACTGTTTGTCCTTACGTTATCAGTAGTTAGGAAGGGAAAATGACTTTAAAACGCTATCTCTTGAGCGTACTGAGATGAGGTTGCTTTTGGTAAAGGGAGGAAAGGAAGAGTGAACTCAAAACCACGTTTGTACTACAGAAGGGTATGTACCTGTCTTCATGTCAGTTAAGACATTAGTTTCAGCTTCTGGACTCTTGGCTACTTCAGCAGATACGGGTTTTTTCTGTGTCATTTAACCTTCTGCTCGCCACCTCATTGGAGGAATAAGTATCCTTAATTTTTATGAATGATGTGTCAAAGTCCCTTTCTCAGTCACTCACAACTGAGAAATACGAACTCTGACATCTTCACAGAAGCACAGAATGGCTGAGGTTGGAAGGGACCTCTGCAGGTCATCTGGTCCAGCCCCAGCTCTCTCAGCCTTTCCTCATTGGAGAGATGCCTCAGTCTCTTAATCATCTTAATGGCCCTTTGCTGGACTCTCTGCAGTTGCTCCATATCCAACAGTTTCTGTGTGAAATCTAAATGGAAATAAAAGTTAATTTGTACACATAAAGAACTTGCACATTAGGGAATAACACGCTCTTGCCCTTTTTAACAAGGTAGTGCTGCGTCCCTGGAGCTCTGAATCTCAGGTGACACCTACCTCACATGTCAATACTGTCTGTTTAACACATAGAAGATGGGGGATATCACTGTCATTAACAAAAGTTTTAAATGCATGTGATTTTTTTTTTTTTTTTTTTTGTACGGTATTAACGTCACATCTTGTATCCTATTGACACAGACAATACTTCACCATAGGGTATTGTTTGTATAACCTAGGCTAATCTTAGAAGTACTGCCAGTCAGAAAGTTACTCTGCAGATATCTTTTTGGTTATAATCCAGTTCCTATCGCTTCTGAATGTGTATTAAACTTCCCCCCTCAGCCCGGATTTACAGGAGTTGAAGGAGATGGAGTTTTTACAGTTCATCTTAGAGAATTTGCAACAGCCTCCTAGGCTGTGTTAGGAGGAGTGTTGCCAGCATGTCAAGGGAGGTCATCCTTCCCCTCACCTCAGCACTGGCAAGGCCACACCTGGAGTGCTGGGTCCAGTTCTGGGTTCCCCAGTATGAGAACGACATGGACATACTGGAACAAGTCCAGTACAGGGCCACAAAGATGATTATGGGGCTGGAACATCTTTTTGTATGAAGAGAGGCTGAGAGAGCTGGGGCTGTTCAGCTTGGAGAAGACAAGGCTCAGTGGGATCTCATCCATGTGTATAAATACCTGGTGGGGGGAAATGAAGAAGGGGGAGTCAGGCTCTTCTCAGTAATGCCCAGTGACAGGACAAGAGGTAATGGGCACAAACTGACAACTCTCACAGTAAGTTAATTTTCTGGTTTTCAAGCACTGGCACAGGTTTCCCGGGGGGGTTATGGAGTCTCCATCCTTGGAGACATTCAAAAGCCACCTGGACATGGTCCTGGGAAGCTGGCTCCCGGTGGCCCTGCTTGGGCAGGGGTGTTGGGCTAGATGATCTCCAGATGTCCCTTCCAATCTCAAGAATTTTGTGATCGTCTTACTGAACTTTTTAAAATGGATAATTAAAGCACTGTTTAGCAATTCACAGGCCTTTTGACCAAACATGAAATATAGAAATCTCCCTTCAAAATTGAAAAGTTGTGTCTTCTGATGAGGTGTTCTACAGGAAGAATGCTTTGTGTGATTACAAGGATCCACCATAAAATTACTTATTTCAAAATAGCAGCAAGATATGTTGAATTGGGAAATTTTGTTTTGTTTTGTACCTTGAAAGCAGGGACAGACAGTGTGTCCACTGTACTTTGCTTTGGGCAACTGTAAGAAAAATGGAAAAAAGCTTTTATATGAATCTTTCATGGTTATTACCAATGCTCTAACATGACCATCACAAAGGTCTATTTTCTAATTACTGGAAGGAAGTGGCTATCTTTTACTAGTCCTTGGTTCATCTGATTTTTCCATAGTGGCATGACAATTAAAACTGAGGGTGGTAGCTATTGCTTAGAAAGCCTTGAAATTTGTAGTAATGATAAATGGCTTTGTCTTTCCTCTCTGATAGTTTCTGGCATATTGTTTTCTTTGCTGCTTTCTCATGCTTTTTTATTTTCCTCTGAAGATGCACATTGCCCTGTAAAGCTGGCCGGGAAACACCCGAATATTGCATGTGTAAAAGCAAAATCAAACCTGTGATAAGGGAATCTCTTGATGCAAGTGACAGGGAATGAAAATAAGCTTTGGAAGAGTTTGAGTGTGATAAAAGTATACTGACTGCTTCAGAAAAGTTAGTAGAGTTACCACACTAGAAGTTTTGAGTAAGTTCTCGAGGGGAGATCACCTTCATGGTTAATTAATCTGGATAATGGAGATAATTTTTTTTTTTTCTGTAGTGAAAATGGAGCTTCCAGGGTTGCTTGGTTGACTAGATACATTTGAGGAAAATGATAGACAGATACTGTAATTTGAAGTGTGAATTGCCTTGGTGCTCATATAAATCATACTGTATAATAAAAACCCGGGGCAACACACATCCCTATGAAAGAAGTTTAAATGCATTTACTGTCTTTGCAACATACTGAACAACAACTGGGAAAAGGACTTGCTACTGCAGCTAATAAATCTTTGCCGTAATTATTTGTTATTAGAAAAGTATATGTCAAAAGATCCCTTGTTCTAGAGAACTTCTGGTTGCAAAAAGGCAAGTAAAGTGGTGAAGAGTTGCCTTAAAGATACTTTAAAAAAAAAAAAAAAAAAGACAGGTTGAACATAGATACCATGACCTGGAAGGATGTTCCTGGCAACTAAACGCACCAAAGGAGCTGAAGAGGTGTTTTGAATAGATGGAAATGAAGAGCAAATGAGAGCCCAACAACCTGCAGGTGCTGTTAATAGCATATGTTCACCTACCTGAAGCATGAGTGGATATTCCAGGAATATCTCAGCTAGCTGTGCTGCAGGGCATTTCTTCCGAAGTGGCTTTGATGGTTACGCCATCGACTTCTGTTCAGGCACAGGCCGTGCAAAGAGAAGGCTTTTTAGCACAGTGGGCACCTGTCATAGTCACAAATAAGTCACTGGAGGAAACTGTTTCAATGGATTATATTAATGAAAGACTTCTTGAGAGTGACTATGGAGGAAACGTTATTGTACAGCTATTAACATATGTCTTTATGAGGGAAGATATATGTCGTGTTTTGGCCAAATTGGCCAATGGCTGGCGACAGATGCCCCCCCCATAACCTCTTGTACACGGAGAGGAGGAGGAGGAGAGATAAACTACTTTAACGAAATATTAATAATAAGATAAAAAGGGAAATAATGAAATTGATACAGTATATACAAAACCGTATTAAGCTCCCAGGATGACGTCACCGGCAGGCACTGGGGAAGTCCCAGACTGGTCTCAGCGACGAATGGGAACTGGATTCCACAGATGGAGTCAGGAACACACCGATCGGAGCAAAGGCAGATGAACAGAGTCCTCCTCGGACGTCGGCCATTGAAGAAAGAGAGCTGACCCTTTGATCCCTCAGCTTTTACACTGAGCATGGGGCAGATGGGATGGAATACCCTGTTGGTCAATTTTTGGTCACCCGTCCTGTCCGCTCCTCCCTGCAGGTGGGACCCCTCTACGCCCCTCTGCTTCTGACCCTCCAATGGGGCAAACAACGAAATTAGCTGACCTCGGTTGTTATAGCAGTAAGCATAATCGAGAGCCTTTCTGCATACCATTCCTTGGCACAAACTGTCTTATCACTCTGAGCAAACCATTTCAGACACAACACGCTGTTAATTTCAGAGAGTTAGAAGAGGCCTAGCTAAGAAGTGAAATTACTGAAGAGAAAGTATGTTCTGTTTTACCTCAAACCAGGACAATATACGATGCTGGGATTTGTTGTTGAGAATTTACTGTATCCTGATGCTCTGATATATTGGGCAAGATTAAAAGCTGACTTCGGTTTGTGCCATGTTTTATTTGAACCTATGATGCAAGCTGCTTTTAATAAATAACTTTAACAGTAAATATTAGCAAATTACCATAGTTTCATACGGCTTCTAAAATTTTTGCCTGAAGTCTTAATATAACAAAACTGGCAAAAGTAAACCCCATTTCTATCATGATTCCCGGAAAATAAAGGGCTGTGCGGGCAGTGGATTCTTCCTGTGCCTTGATGCAGGGCCAGAATTTTAACTGCTTCCCTAAAGGTTTAGCAGAAACATTTCTGGCATCAAAAATGTAGGTTTTATCTTTGTTCAAAGACAACTGGTGGCAGTAATAATACTTTTTCTAATGTGCAGAGCAGCCAAGTGAACTTGAAGAGTCAGTGAGATGAGATGGCCTGTCTAGCCAGAGAGCGCTACAAAATCCTTTCACAGCTGTAGTTTAACTACAGAGTGAATTACCTTTGCCTGAGTTTACGTTAATCCAGTACCATGGATTATTTTGGTGAAAACCATTCCTTTCAAGGTGTTCCCCTCGCCTCGTGAGCATCAGCCTTTTAGAAAAGGTACCTTTTTTTAAAAAGGCGTAACAGTGCATTTATAAACGGTAGTCTGTAAACATGGGAATAATACATGGCAATCATTTCATTGCTGGAGTCCTCACTGAAAGCAATGTTTTTGGGCTTTGTTTGTATTTTGTGGTTTTTAGGTTGTCTTTTTTTTTTTTGTGCACCTTCTGGACATGCAAAATTGTATTTGTTGATGAGCATCTGACAAGCTTTGTTAGATTTACCTGAAGTAAGGTGAGTCTTCTGAAAGTTTTAGTGTAGTAGGGACCTTGGGAGGAGCAGGCTGGGTTAGCTCTGAAACTTTCCATGCTGGAGAGGCTGAGTTTATTATCGGTGCAGTATGTAACAGCGGTCAGAAAAGATGCTTCTCGGAGCTTGGCAAAAACAAGTGGAGTTTGAATTGCCTCTCCTTTTCTTCATTGGCATCTTTATGGAGGCTATCCTTATGCCTCCTGTCTGTTTTGCAGTCGTACTAATAACAATGTAAGTATTTTCTACAAACCTAGGAGGCCCTGCTTTTACATTTTTTCAGTTAAAAAGAAGAAAGTGACTTTTGTACTGGCATGCCCTGGAACACTATCCTTGGGAATTGTGTTATTCAGTGTAAACTTTACATTTAAGTGATTCAAAGGAGAAATCTTCTCATTTGGTATAAACCTTCACTAGCGGAGAGTGCTGAGTATGACAAATGGACCAAATAGGATAGTTACTTAGATATTCATGTTTGTTTATCTGCTGTACTGTAGAAGCTTCTGTTGAGGGGCTGGTTTCTCTTGAAAGAAACCAGCAGAAGAAACCAGGTCCACGTAGGTGTTGTGTTTGTACGTGGCAGGACTGTGATATCCAACAAACCTCTCATTGGTATCAACAGTTGCTTCCTACCTTTACTTTGGAACTGGAAATAGGATGTTTGTTATTGGATAGTAAATACCAGCATGCCACTAGTTTGTTTCTGATCAAACAGCAGCCCCAGTCCATGTATGTGTACCCTTTTCTGGTTCACTGGCGTTGTAGCGGAAGAGGTGGTATTCGAACCAGTGTATAAAGGGAAAGGTAAGTGTTAAAAGCTTTCTACTTGAAACCCCACCAATTCCCTTTTCAGCCTTTAACTTCCTGTTTATATGGGGAAATAACTGTGGGTAGTTGTGCGGCCAGGTAGGCCTTGCAGCGGCAGTAGCGTTAATATTTTGTGCTATGTACTGGCTAGATTTTGACACTTTAGCAAACTTTTTGCCTCTTTTCACCTCAGGAAAGACTTAGGTCCTGGGTTGCTAAATCTTACTGAAAACAAATGAATTTGTTCCTGAGTTAACCCAAATGCATGCCTTTTGATCCTTTTTTTTTTTTTTTTAATAAAAACAAACAAAAAAACCTTAGGAAAATGTATGCATCTGTACATGACTTTTTTTTCCTTCTTTACGTATAAATTTAGACTCTTCATGAAAAAGAGGATGTTTTCTTGTTTTGGTGACCTAGCTGCTATAAAACCTGTGTTAATATCGCCTGTCTAATGTCATACCCTTCTTCTATATCAAGAAAATTGTGATGACTGGAATGCATGTCGCCAACTTCTGTAATCAGGGTACTTGAAATATTTACAATACTGTGATTACTGTAAAGCTTCTTGTATTCACACACACTTTAGCTGCCTTATATATTTTTGCCTTTCAAGTTTACGTCCTGGTTTGTCTCCTATTCTTGTTTTTTTTTTTGTTTTTAACCTAAGGTGTTTGGCAAAAAAGAATAAAATATGAACTTCTTTATCTCCTATCTGAAGGTTTGCCATGTTGACACTTAAAAAATATCCTAGTGAAATAAGCAAGAAGAAGGAGCAATCGTGCAAAGTTTAAAGATTTTCACAGGCCAAAACCAAACCCTCAAGTATCTACTGAAACTGCCAAATGCTGTATCAGGGGGTTGTCTGTCAAGAGACTCAAATCATTTCATGGATCCAGCGAGTGGAATTGAGCAGCAGAGGGATAAAGCCTGGAAAAGTCTCTGTGCTTGGAAGGCCACCTGAAATGGCTGGGACCAAGCCACAAATAACCGTCCACCCCTCTTACTTTCAGTAGGTACAAGATGCGGAGGAGTTTCAGTAGAGGACTCGGCAGTCCCATAAGTTTCTTTTCTATTTTGTGGGAGAGCTGTGAACAGTTGGCGTCATCCTTGGTTGAAAAAGCCAGTGCTTTGTAGAAGCAACTTCTACTTCTTGTTTCAGACCCCGATAGTCAGCCCAATGGGAAATAATAAGGTAGCCCAAAACTATTAAAGCCGTAATATTTCCTGCTTGACGGTAAAGGTTCACAGAAAACCTTCTAAATGCTGACTACAGACTCATTTAATTGCATCTCATATTTTAAACTGGGCATGTCTTGGCTTGAGTCCAGGGTATGAAACTGGAGAGGATTTGGTGGTACTAATAGACGACGTTCTCCTGCAGCTGGATTGCCAGGCATCTGTTGCCTGCCCAGGAGGAGGCAGCGTGAAAGAACGTGCCCACCCAGCAGTAGGCAAAGAAACTTCCCTCTTGGATTGCTCTTTGCTGGGAATCACGTAGAATCTTTTATGCTGGAGCCTAGAGCTCCAAAATGAGGCTTTTGTACGTGGTTTTGCTCCTCTGTCACAAGGGAAATACCCACAGCAAGAAGATACGGATTTTGCTTTATTGCTAGGCTGAAATTGTGAAATAAAGTCCCTTTTTTTCCCCACTAAGATAAAGGGTGGTCCTAGATCTTATGGTTTATGTGCCTGTGTAAGACGTGTTTATCTTTGACCTTTCCTTTTCTCATGCAATCTGTTGTCTGTTTAAAATCTGGGTGGTTTGATGTAACTCCTACCGAAGTGAAGCTCTCTTTTTGCTTGGCCCTCTCTCTGTGGAAAGGCCAAGAGTTCAGACCTCATGTTGCAGATGCTGGTTGTTGTTTAATTGTTCAGGTTCTCGGGCAAGAAGGATGATGATGTAAGAACAAGAAGTGAAGAGAAAACAAATATTGATAGAAACAAATCATGGCCGCATATGTGGCCATGCAGCTTTTGTCTTCCTTCAGAGCTGAGGGCTTCTCTGTTCGTGCCTGGCTGACTCGCCAGGCCTGCGCTGCTGGGCTGTGCAGTCTGTCTTCCCAAACAGGTTTTAAAAGTTTGGTGTTTTGTTTTTTTTTTCACCTCTGTCTGAGAATTTCCCATTTTGCAGGCTTTTTTTTTTTTAAGAGTTCAGTTGTCTCTTGTATGTTGATGTACGTAACTACCTCAAGGTTTTCTTAAAGAATAGTGGAAGCAAGCCCACTAGTCCTCCCAAGAGGAAAGTGCAGTGAGGTCAGTTGTATTCCTTTTGCTTCCCTTTCGGTTTTGTTCAGCCCTGTGCCTTGTAAAACAGCCAGGAAGATTTGTCATGAATCACTTTTAATTTCCTCTTGTGCAGAATATAATCCGATACGGACTTTTATTTTTCTTACAATAAGTCTACCAGAAATCGTTCGGGTTTTCTTAAAGCCTTAAAACAAAATACAAAACCAAAAAAACCACCCCCAAAATCCACTCAGGTGTGTTAAATGTATCTTGGACATAACTTGGCTCAGACCATTTCGTTATTGGTCTCATTTGTTTGATCCCCATATCGTTAATGGTTATTGACTCATGGGATGCGTAACTAAGGTTCACCTTGCCTATATAGCCTTTGGTTATTTTGGCTTGCGTTTAAAAAAGACTATATTATAAATTTAAATTTAAATGACTGTTATGAACATCTTTATTCACGTTCATCTGTGGACTATGATTCAAATTTTCAGGTGTTGGAGGGTGTTACTTGGGGGGAGCATCATGACATTAGCAAAAGTGCTGCAGGGAGGGATAATCTGCAGAAAGGGGGAAGAGTGTAAAGGAGGGGCAATACAATATTTTGTTCTCTATCAACTTATTTCTTTCCAGATAGTTTTCACGTAGGGAGAATGTAGCTTTTTTTTTTTTTTCCTGGTTACTGTTGTGTGTTAGCATCCTCCTTCTGTTCTTAATGCTAGTTACCAAAAGGAGAAATGGATCAGGTGGCCCTGGTGGGTGTTAACACGTGCCAAGATCCACAGCAAATTTTCTCTCTGAAAATGCGCCGTGAATCACTGGAGTTTGTTGCATGACATTGCACACCGAAGTAAATGGCAATAAAAATGGTATTCCGCTGGCTGATACTCTTGTTAACTTGCAAGCTGTGGTATTTTTTCTATTCTTTGAGACACAGAGAAGAACTTAACTTGCCTCTATGAGTGTGCAGCTGTTCAGTGACTTTCCCATGGTCTTGCAGGAAGCCAGCAGCAGAGTCAGGAATGGCATTTCAGTCTCCTGACTTGCAGTCCAGTGCCCCAATCTGTTATATCAATAATGCTCTCAAAATCGTGCCACCTGGTGCTACCTGAGTGATGAAAGTGTTTGGTCTGGCACACACAGCTGTGTTCTCCTTGTACTGCTTTGCCTTTTGCTTAAGTTAGAGCCTGTATATTCCGCCCCTCACCCCCCCCACCCCTCCGTCCACCTCCAGGTACATGATCCTTCTCCCCACAACTGGGATTCCAGAACAAAAGCAAGAATTAATCTTTAATTAAGATTAAAACTTCTTTACAGTGAGGGTGACAGAGCACTGGAACAGGCTGCCCAGGGAGGTTGTGGAGTCCCCTTCTCTGGAGACTTTCAAGACCCGCCTGGATGCAGTCCTGAGTAACGTGCTCTAGGCAATCCTGCTTTAGCAGGGGGGTTGGACTAGATGATCTCTAGAGGTCCCTTCCAACTCCGAAATTCTGTGATTCTGTGATTTAAATGAGAATATGAATCGTTAGTGTGAAACCTGGACTTTAAATACAGTCAGTTGTCCTTGTGTTTTCAGTAGTGAATCTCTCTCTTCTCCAGAGTGGTCACAGCTTCTCCTTTCCCTCTCATTTTTTTTTAACTGGAATATTTGCTGCCTTTTAATAACTTTACTTGAATTGTTATGTATGGGAAGTAGTTGAGCAGCTCACAACACAATATTTAAAGTTTTACAGTGTATATTAAGAGTCTGTTGCTGTCACAGGACTGTTTGGTTCTGATTCCTCTCTCCAATCTGACTTCATGAAAATCTAGTCTCCTCTGGCACTGGGAAGTAAATGTGAAAGGCCAAAATGTCTCATTTGGACAATGATTCAGGTGTGCAGTCACTTAACTTTCTGAAGGCTTTGTTGTATTTTAAAGCAATGTATGCATCGCTCTGGTATATCCTCACACCTCGAGGATGTTCTTGGGCATGCAGCCAAACACAGGTTATCACGACCCTTGAAACCTGGTTGGATCCCAGTATAGTTTGCTGTAACTTGTTTTTATATAGCAATGACTAATTAAGAAAAATACCCTCTGAAAAGCTTCTTAATGTTTTAGAAAGAAAAGGTCTTATTTTCTCTAATACATACTTTCCTAAGGCAAAGTGATTATTGGATAAAATCTGTATTTCCTGTGGTGATTTTTCTCCCCCAAGAAAATCTATGTGAAACTCATAGAAGAGCTGTGTACAGAGAATGTATTGCTCTCAGCTTCTCAGAGGCTTGAAAATTGAAAGCTTAATAAATTTACAGCATTAAGGAGGGCAACTAAGAAATAATTTGTGATGTTTTTACCTTGACCGTGTGGCAACAATTAAAAAAGCGGTTTTGCAATTCAAGCAAAAACTGACATTGCTCTTCATAATGGCTTATGACTTGTGCATTTGATGAAAAGAAGGACCATGAAGATTTGTCCTGTCTGTTTGCAGAACAGCTTATTCTGTGGGTTAGAGATGCTAGCTTGCAGGGTGTGTATGTGTGTTGTCTGGGGAAGAAGCCCTGTCCCACTTCATTGTTCCTCCCACTTCTGTCCCTTGCTCCCTCTCCCCCCTCCCCCCCCCCCCCCCCCCCCCCTTTTTTCTTTTTAACTGAACTGTGTTGATTTGTGACATGATCTGGAAGACAATGAAAACAAAGTGTGTTGACAGGTTGGCCTTCTTTGAGATCTGGTGCCAGAAGGCTTTTGGAAAAATACCTATTTCTAGCATGTACAGAAAGTCATATCAAATATTATATGGGAAACTGCTTTCATTTTGGTCATTACAAAAGAGAATCGAATTATATTCTTATAACAGTGTTCTAGCTCAGGTGGGCTGTCAGGAATATTGGTCCTTCTGGGGACATTTGCATACAAAAGTAAAAAAGGCAGGTTGTGTAGTTCTAGGATGGGATTCCCTATGCATACGTTGCTTTTGAATTATGGTTATTTTTATACATAAACTGACTTTCCATCTCAGCTCACAATCAGCTGAAAGCATGCTGAAGGGGATATTTGTCGATATTTGTCTAAATCACACAGTAATATAAAAGTTTTTTCAGTATTTCATACTGGAGCTGTATTCCTAAACCCTCCATGTAGTGGACTGGCCATGATTGGAAATGGACCACTCTCTTCAGTCGTGTCTAATAAAGTATTTGCTTTAGCTGTATGGAGATTATGTTTTGCCTTTAATTCAACTAATGTAATAGCCAATTGAAGCTATCAGGTGGATGGATATCTGTGCAAGAAGCAGTGGTCTGGCTGCCGTGTGTGCAGAGCAGTTGCTGGGTAGGATGGCTGAGCACAGCCCTGGCGTCTCACCGTGCTTCTTGCAGGAAAGCCCCTTCAGGGAAGGGCGGCAAGTTTACAATTGACTCTTCTCAGTTTACAGGCTTGTCATCAAGCCAGCTTATTAAAGTGGCAAATGCAGCCTTTTTTATTTTCTTTTTTTTTTTTTTGGTTATTTGCTAATGCTGGTTTGCAGTATGGCTGAAGAGCCAGTTCCTTCTAGCACGTAGCACGCAAGTCGGCTGCGGTGCTCCCTGTATGGGCAGTCAGTCCTGTCTAATGTATCAGATAAGCATAACAGTTTACAGAGGGCTGAGGAAATTCACTTAAGGATTGGTAAATAGTGTTTGCCTTATCTCTATTAACCTAAACAGTTTCTCTAAATGGCTGGTGGTAAATGATCTTGACTAAGTTCTATGAAAATAAAGTATTTAATTTTGAATTAGTTCAAGAGGCCAGCCAGAGTTTACTTGTCTGTGATGGTAAGTTCTCAAATAAATCATAAAATCATGTGTGGGTGGTCTTGAGACAGGCTAGTTAAATATATTAGGAATCTTAAACTCAAATCGAAATACCAATATTTCTCCTCAGTTTTTTGTTCTTAAAAGGTTAGTTAATTCTTTCCAGAATTATATAATGCAGTGGTTTGTACAAGTTGTTACCAGAAATTGTAAAAGTTTCAGCATCCCCTCAGAATGATTAGAAGAACAATTCAAGTGTAGTGCATTTGCAAACATCTACAGGAGGCTGGAGTTTGTTACGTTGTGGTTTTGTAGACGTGGGGATGGATCAAAAGGCTTTTTCCTGCTGACATTTCATTTGCTGCTCCATGGTCAGCTGGAAGGATAATGAAGAGGCATGGTGTCTTGGCTGTGAGGGAAATACAACCCTTGACACTTTCTTGCAAAGCCCAGAAGATGACCTGTTTTCTCAGGGTCTTGCCTAAAGCCAAGTACGGAGTGCTTCTTCAGTAACGTAATGATATATTTTTGGTAGTGTTGCCAGGTCTTGTTCAGCTCATGGTGTCTTGCTGATTAATATAAAAGTTACAGTTCTTTTTAAACTTTGTCATCCTCTTGCTTTACCTTTGCGGTATGAAACACTAGGAACATCTCTGAAATCTATTTTTCTCTTGCTTTGTGTGACCTGTGGAATCCTTTTGATTTTATAATTTGGATAAAAGTATGTTTTAAACAAATTCTGCTACCACCTATCCTTCTGGAGGGGTTGCAGGGTGGCTGCCCAGGGTTTCTGAATGACTCAAAACCAGTCACCTCTGCTTGCCAAGGATGTCTTGGTTGCTGTGAGAGGAGGAGATGCTGCTGGTGGCCTGCTTCCTTCTATAGTCATCTACCATCCAGAGCAGCTTCAGCGTTTCTGATGCTGTTGCCGTGATCCTGGTAACATAGTGCAAGTCAGGGGACTTCTCATCTAAGGGTGGGAAGGGCCTTTGATCCTCTGTGTGGTGTAGGATTCTTCAAAGCCTCTGTGCCAGTTTAAAATGCTTTCCTTTCTGTAGGAGGAGGAAAGAAAAGAGAAGCTTAGAGTCTTCTGATCCTCCTCTTTCCTTTCCAGCATGAAAAAGCTCATTAGCTGATTGCTAAAACTTACAGCAGTTTCATCTGTGATGCAAGACAAAAGTCACAATGACTAAGTAACTAACAAACTAACTAAAGTCACTGTTAAATACCATTCTAAAATGAAGAATCATAAGACCATTTTGACCATTGAGATCACACCTGGAGGTCATAAAGTATAGCTATGGATGTGCTTGTCCCTTAACTTCTTTAAAAGTTTTTTTTGGGTTGAACATTTTATCTTTTTAAATGACCAAACACAGTATATGAACTATGATATTCTCCAAAGACGAAGTGTAAGAAAGTCATAAGCATTTTCTAAAATCAGTAAAGGAGTAAGTAGACCTGCTATAACCTAGATTTGCCTTTCAAATCCAACATTCTGTATTTTTTTATATTCATACAGAAATCTTCCCCCATGCTCGGAAGTCTAGAAGTGATGCGGAGCTGTGCTTGCACAGGAACATTTGTCCCTGGGTAGGGAAGTTTCCTTGCAAATCTCTGTACCAGTGTTGTTCTAGCAGCACTTTGTCTCTAGCTGTGTGCAGAGCATAGGCTCTTGTGACTTTTTAAAATAGTCCTTACCATTTATGAACGCAGTAGTGAGAATGAGGCCTCTGGAAACAGATCCAAATCTCTATTTGTGGGTGGGAGCATGTGAGGTTTTATGGTGGTTTGTTTTTTTTTTTTAATCTGATGTCTTAAGACAAGCAGCTGCAGTGCCTCTAGCATTGCTCAAAGGGCTGCAAAATTGCATTAACCAGACATGCTTCTTTTATTGATGATTAGAAACCAATGGCAACCCTCCCACTGTCCACAGTCAGCTGAATTTCACCTGGTTGGAAATCCCAGTGCTGTTCTCTGTAGCGGAGAAAGCTGAGCCACTGGCCAGACCGTTGCATGTTGACCTTCTGTGGTGATTTCCGCCTTCCCTGAGAAGGCTTTCCTGCTCATTGAGGGCTGAAGGATTTGGTCCCTTTGTTCATAGGAATCTTCTGTAATCCTGAACATCCCAACTTAGAGGTTAAGGAGTGGAAGAATACAAACCTGGGCTTCCATGTTGAGCTTTTTTGCATCCATCTCTCTTCTTTGCACTGGAACAGGCTGCCCAGAGAGGTGGTGGAGTCTCCGTCTCTGGAGACATTCAAAACCCGCCTGGACGCGTTCCTGTGCAACCTGCTCTAAGGTGACCCTGCTCTGGCAGGGGGGTTGGACTAGATGATCTCCAGAGGTCCCTTCCAACCCTGTGATTCTGTGATTCTTTGGGACCCAAATAATGCAGGCTGAACAAAAGTTGCGTTTGTGCCTCATTAGAATTATTATTTTTTTAATATAGAGTCTATAAGTAATTCATATGTTGGAAAGATAGGGAATGGAACTAACTATATGTGCTTGTAGGGAAACTCGTTAAGTGGAAGAACCAAAAATGAAAATACTTAGCTATTCACAAAACAGCTGACAAAAGCACTGTTTTCTACTGGAACTACAATGCTGGGAAAACTTCTCATAGTCTCTGCCTTTAGTCACTGACTTTCTTTCCTTTGAAGTCCAGAAAAAACAATGACAGTACTTGTATGTCTACAGATGCAGTATGAATACATTTCATATAATTTTTTTAAAATCTGCTAGGTTTTCTGTGGTAATGTGTCAGGTGGGTTTTTTGACCCTATGTAAAGACAATGAGAGTTGATCGCTAAAGCGTAGGAAGGTGTGAATCTGATGGATCAAATGCCTGTCTTACTCCTTTACTTATTCCTGTACCTCATGGTTTAAAGGTCCATTGGGGTGTTCTAACAGCAAACCAGAAACAAATACGTTTATCCCAGGCTAATGTAGCATCAGCTGATTATACAATATATTATAATCTTCCAGACTGGCATGAAAAGTGCAAAACTCCTGGAAGGCTGGAGGATGCACAGCAGGTGTGGGATGGCGGCTGCCTTCCTCTGCGTCGCGGCGCTCCCTGCCAGTCCTGCAGTGGGGTGAGAAGTCAGCTCTTGTACACCACCGAGCTGCTCCCAGGCATCTCCCACCTTTGGCTGGAGACCAGGGTGTGTGGTGCTGCCCGGCTGGATGTTATTTCGGGCTCACGAAATCAGAAGGCTAGGCAAAGGCTTTTCCCACACCTGGGTGTGGATGGTGCCTCAGTAGATTTCCTCGCCTGTTTCTTTTAAATGTGGAGATATTTGCCCAGGTCACGGAGTCGAAACTAGACCATGTCTCTTGGTACACGGCCCCGCGTCTTCTCGAGCTGTGGCTCTGCAGCTTGAATGGTGGTATGGAAGCAAAAGTGAGGGAGGGAGACTTGGTACTTACATGCAGTGTAACGCAGCAGTACTGGTCGTCAGTAAGGTAGGTGCGTTTTGCCTTCGGTGTTTATGCCAGGAGGTGTCAAGCTGAAGGCTGTAGCCCCCGGGGAGGGAGCAGGACGGGGACAGTGGCGTATGGCTCTGCTGGCAGCACAGCAGAAGGCTCTTGCTGCTCTTGAGAGTATTCCCGGTTACCTGATCTGCTGAATGTTTTGTCTTTTGGCCTCTCAGGTTAATGCAGATGCTAACCCGCTCTCAGAGCGGTTTTGGGTAGTATTAGTTGCGGATTTGTGAAACCCTTCTGCTCGATAAATTTTTACTATGTGTGTTTCACAACTGGGGTGTAAAGATCAGGCTCCGATAGTGACAGCCTGAGGGAGCCTTGGCATGAAGCACGTAATGAATGAAAAACTTGGCTTGATCCAAAAGGTGGGGTTTGCATTTCTTTTGGGGTGGCTCTTTTGTTCAGCCTGCATAAATATCAGATCTCACCTTTACTGTGCTCAATAAAAACTGAGTAATTCATGCAACTCTGACTAGTGGTTGACAAGAAGAAGCAGTGCTCTTGCAATTTTTGTGATTGCTGAGATGGCTACTTGTTAAGAATTAAAATGAAGTTCCTAAAAACTGAGTAGAAAAATTGTTACAACTGGAAGCATGCTATTGTTAGATATTTTTTTCTTTTTTGCAAGTGGACTTGCAAACCTTGTTAAACAGCAATGTAGTGATAAGAAATAGAAACCATTGAAAAGGAAGACGGTATTCATGTGTTTCCTGTTTTATCATTATTTTGTGTTTAACTTAATTTGGCAGTGGCAAGATTCACATGACCTAAAACATCCTTTTGAAGCAAATTTGCCAACTTGTATGACTGTGCCTATTAGTTCTGCATTTTGAAGAAATCTTGAGTGTGTTCATGAAGCAGCTTACTTTCATTATGATACAGTACAATGATCAAATACTGCTTTATTTCACTTACGGGAAATGAAGTAGGGATGACCTTTAAGTTAGTTAGTTCTAGGTAGTCCTTGTACTTTTTGGTATTGAATTTATAGAAAAAAAACATATCTATGAACCGAGTGTGAGAAATGTACATTTCTCTTTTTGTATGAATAAAGAACAAGGTTTTAAGTGCTACCCTAAGGAGTAGCATTTAGTTTATAAGCATCTCCCTCCTTTTAGAATGTAGCAGATGTATTACTCTTCTCCCTTGGTCACTCTTGCATGAAATGGGGGGAAAAAAGATGCAAAGCTTTCCTTGAAACTACAAAATAGCTACACTGTATAAAAGCTGTCAAAAGCACTGATGTGACTTGTAAGTTGATGTTTGCTGTTGAAAACTTTCTTCTTGAGCAATCTCCAAACTACGGAGAAGGTCTAGTGGTGAGGGAGGAGGAGGAGGAGGAGATGAATTGTGCCGGGACTCCTCCAAAGCGGTGGGAAGGCCCACATACATGTCCCAGTTACACCATGACTCCGTCGCAGGATGAGAGGTGATGACTAGCATCTTTTTCCCTTTCCCAGGCTCTCTTCCGTTGTATTTTACCAACGCGAGGAAGCTTGGGAGTGGCATTTGGCAAGGGTGCCTGGGTGCTGTGCAGCCTTGCCCTGGATGAGGGTCTGGGCCCCAGGCGGGCTGCAGAAGGCACCTGTGTCTGGGCTCCCTCACGGGCTCTTCTCATTGAAGAGCTGCCCAAATGTGTCCCATGCAGGAAATGAAGGGTATGAGGGGGCTTCCAGGTAATGTGTTGAGCTAAGGGAGGGTATATTATTCATCATCTTGTTTTAAACACAGAAGCAAATCTAGGGGTTGTAGAATTGAGAGATGGTACCAATAATGGGCATTGGAAAGAAGAGCTGAGCGTTCATGTGCAGGACAGAGCAACAGGAAGATATGCGTAGCTCCTGAAAAGGCTGGCACTTGTCCTTCTGAAGGGGTCTGTATAATGTTACAGTAGACTGCTGACGCTACAGAGTTTTGATAGGTTAAACTGCAGTTTGTTTATATAGATTTTTCTTTAAGGGTCAGTAATTCCAGCTGAACATGTAGGTCTTTCGTGAAATAAAATTATTTTCATCTCTGTTTACACATCTTGCATGGTGTTCAGGCTGAAGAGTAGTTGCTGTTTTGGGACTTGTACAAAGAAACAACTAAGTGTTTAACTTTGCAAACATTAAATAGCTCCACAGTCAAATGAATAGTCTTCTAATCTACGTAGATGTGTTCCTGCTTTATTTGAAGCACACGGATCATTTAGCATAGTTTTATTTACCTGTGTCCTTTATGTGCTTGGGAAGGGTGGTTGGTTTTTGTTTTGATTTGGGTTTTTTTTCCCCCCACTTTGGGGAGCACATGGTTTTGGGAGAGTTGCCTTACATGCGAAAACTGGGCGAGGAGTCTGCAGCTCATACAGTTAGTTCAATTCCTAAACAGTGACTTCTTTTCCAGATACTTTTTTGGTTCCGCTTACTTACATACTTTTGGCACTGAGAATGTTTTTTAGGACAGTAAATAGGTATATGCATATAAAAATAGGCCCTGTACAAACTCTGCCCACCAAACTAGATGTTAGCATGTAAAAGCCTATCAACAAACTCGGTGAGGAAAGAAGCGTTTGCAATGACAAGATGAGATTAGCTTGGTTAAAGCAGATGCTGAAGAAATGATTTCTTTCCATTGCCTGGATGATGACAGGCAACGCTGCAGTCCACTGAGAAATTAGGCTGAACTGTTGAGCTAGGCTCAGTTGTTTGCTGTCAGACTGTTAAGTTAATTCCTAGAGGAGGCTGCCTTAAGTTGTTTACTAGTCGATATTCTCATTATTCATCATCCATTTGTTACTGTCGAAGAGCATAATTTGAACATTTTTGGAAGACAAAGGGGAAAGGGATTATAAACAGTCAGGCAGACAGATTTAGAATTTCAGATGATGAATTGGAAAAATGGTCTGAAATCGATAAGGTGAAATTTAATAAAGACAACCGTAAAGTGTTACACTTAGGAGAAATCAAATGCACAAATATAAACGGGCTAGGCAGCATGCTGGCCAGGAAGGACCCAGGAATCTCAGTGGATCGCAAACTGAATTTGTCAGGGGTGGTGTGCATAACACCGAGACTTCATTAGGGCTGTGTAGGTGATGAAACATGTCAGATAAACGGCAGAGGAGGTAATTATTCTTCTGTGCTTAGCACTGTGCACACAGCTTTTAGCCTCTCGTCTTTTAGCAGTGTCTGTTTTAGACTTCTTAATTAAAGAAGGATGTGCTAGAAAAAGGGGGCAGGGTCCCAATGGCACCAGCACGGCTAGGACATAAGGTTTGAAAAACTCCGGCTTTGGGGGGAATATCTGAAGGCTTTGAGTTTCTTTAGCCTAGCAAACAGAAAGATTGGGGAATGCCTGAACCTTCAATGATATGAAAAGGTGGTGTAAGGAAGACAGAGAACAACTATTCTTCATTTCTGCTGAGGCTAAAATAAATTATTTTAATTTGCAGTGGTGGAGCTTTAGATTACACAGGGTGGAAATTTTCCAGTACTGAACGTGTTTTAAGGGCTGAAAATTTTTTTCCGGAGATAGATGAAACATTGACACCATTGCAAAGATGCACAAATAAAAGCTGGCCTAAATAAGTAACCCTCTCAGTCCCCTAGCCGTGGTGTGCTGCACAGGAGATCATAGCTGGACTCTGAAAGCGACAGAGCAGCAAGTTAACCCCGTTGCGAGCCTGTCAGCTCAGCCTTAGAGCTGCACTGACGTAGCCAGGGATATCTGGTTCGGTTCATGTAGCTGCCTGGGATGCTTCTGCAGAGAAATTCTGCTGTGTGTGGCAGAGATGGCCTAAAGATGCCAGAGTCTGTCCTGGAAGCAGGGACTGGTATTAGTCAGGGCTTCTCAGCTTTTCTAATCCATACCCGATTTTTTTTTTTTTTTCTGTTAAAAATATCTTGTCTGATTATAGTATGTGGTTCTTGGAGTGGGGAAGGGTCTTCATGCCTGATTTGCTTTCTGCGGTGTTTCAACAGTGAGTGACACCACACAAGGTGGGAAGAACAAGGTTAGATGATTGCCGGAGGCTATTTTTGAGTTCTGGTTTTCTGTCATTCACTGTTAAAAAGATCAGCTCTTTGTGTAATTCAAGACTGTTTATAATAGATAGAGCCTGAAACCTTATATCTATCTCATTCAGTTTCTTTTCTCTGTACGCTAGCTTCCTTCGGGACAGCATCTTTCATCTACCTGGTATTAACACTAGTAATAATCCTTTTAAGATATTGTTAACATTTACTTGTATTTGTATGCAAAGATTACGTTCACTTTTCTCTCCAGTACCTTTGGAACTGTGTTTGATAAGCTAATGTGATGCATACTTAGCTTTGTACTCATTGAGGTCAATCTTGTGTTGAAGTTACACAGGAAAAAATATGCTTCTTCCTTTCTTTCTAATTATCCAGATTCTTCAATCTTGGGATTTCAGCTTGTTGGGGTTTGTCTCATCTTTTTAGCTCTGGTAAAGCTGTGTGCAGCTATGCAATGAACTGACGTTCTGTAGCAAGTGGTAGTTTTATTGCTTCCCTTTTTATTTCTGAAAAGTACAGTGTGTACTTCTGGATTCCCTGTGTGTGTGAATACTTTAATTGGATAGTTTTCATGTTCTCTAAATAGTACCAAGTGATTATTTCTTACATGTTTTTCAATTTTATCTAAAGGTGCATTTCAAAGTTAGGAAAATGAATATATGAGGATTAACTTGCGACTTTAAAACAAGTCTCGGATTCATAAGAAGCCTTTAGCAGGCTCAGAAGCAGGTAAAATAACAGAGTGGGCTGTAGTGTACACATCTGAGTCAACACAGGGTTAGCTTCTCAGCCCGCTAAATTTGCCTACGAGAGACTCTGTGCTACAAGGGCTAAATTGTAATTGTTCTTGTCCCTGAGCTAACTAACGCGTTGAGAAGCGGCTTGGGAGTCTCTGCAGTGTTGACCTACCTGAGCCTCAGGCACGTTCTCCAGCCCCGTAGCTATGGTATGGGCAAAAGCAGTCTTTCCTTTGCTCTGGATTTGGCAGGACTACTTTTAATTTTGAGCCAGCTGGACTACGTTAACTAACGTGTTTGGGGCAGCTACAGGTTAGGTGGCAGCTAGAGTCAAAATGCTTTTATTTTCCTGTCCGGATCTATCCAGCTGCAGGAGCACTGGACTTGGATAAATTGTTTACTTGCATTTTGCTGTGACGTGTAGTAGGAGCTGCTTGCACTGATGAATAAGAGGTGATTATTTTTTTTTCTTTCTTTCCTTTTTTTTCTACCCCCCACTGGCCTTAAACAACAGAGCAGTAAATTAAAGAGTTAGTTATGCTTGAACATCATGGGGAAAAATAAAAACTGATTACAGATCCTGATGACTCTTTTGCCTTTTAAATACGCTTGCTATTTTTGAAATTAATGTCTTGTCTCATCCCTCCTTTTGTGTGCAAGAGTTAACTTCAGGGGAAAGGAAAAGAACGGTGTTTATAGAAGTTGTGGAGCTCTAGTTCGGGGTTTTACTTGAGCTTGGCTTTTGAGCTCAGTGAAGTCACGTTTAACTAAGGTGGTATTGCAAATGAGAAGAATGCTTGTTTTTTAAGTTAAGGAGGGAAGATTAATCTGAGCCTTCTGTGAGGTGATTTTGTTCATGAGGGCGGAGGAAAGTGTATAAAAATGAAATGATGACACAGTCATTCAGACAAAAAATTGGCTTTTTAACTCTGATTACGTAATTTGCAGAGGCTGAAATTTTGAAATGTCGATATTCATGTAAGTTTGTCACTTTTTAAGGGCCTGATTTTCAAAGTGCTAAGAACGTGAAATTCCTGCCTTTCTCTATTTTTTTTTTTTTTTTCCTTTGGTCAAGTGAAAGCATACAAAACCAAAACATTGACGTTCAACATTGAGGCCATTGACCATTTATATCAGTCTCGGGGAAGTCGAGTTAAAATGTCACATACAGAAGGGACACGCGTTCCAGGTGATTTACAGGAGATGATTATTATAATTCAGCACAGTGTAATTCCCAGGCTGTTGCTGTGAATTCCTCATTTGAGTGCTTCTTGAGGCGATGGGAGCATTTCACTTGGAAAACCTTGTTCTTTGGGCATCTGCACCTGGTGGTATTCAGACTTTGTGACTTCTGGCATGAAATGAAGACTAGTCTTAATCCCTACAGTTTCTTTTTTTGGTGGTGCCTGTATCTCCATTGCAGCTTTGATGCAACGCTTGATGCAGTTGCCTCTTCAGGTGGTTTAAGGATTATGTTGGAAGGCCATCTTTATTGCTCAGGGTAAAATTAATAATGTAAAGATTTTCCCAGGTAGTCCCTAGATCTGTTCTGTGGCAGTCGTGGAGATGCAGATTAAATGATGAAGTGACGGGAGTCTTCCAATGAGCTCTTTCATTGCCCTTTGTTAGCAGCAAGTCACTTGAACTGACTCCTTCGTTTAGCAGCTTGCATTAGCCTGGTCTGTTTTAATTTCACTTCCTTCCTTGACAGAGAAGTTTCTCGTGCAGTTTTGTTCAAGTGAAAATAGCTTTGTTAATTGGCTAACATCACCATTGGGGTTCTTTTTGCTTCTGGTCAGTTCTTTTTTTCTTCAGTCTGTGAAAATACTAGCTTCGCTGTTCACCGTAGTATAGAAATATTTTTTCAGAAAAACTCAAATATTTAGACAGCTGCTTCCTTTATTCAGTACAGCACTAAAGAGGATATTTTTACTACCCTGACACCGTGTTCTTCAACTAACTCATTAATTCATTTGGCTTGTTGTTTTGCCTTCTCTGTGCTAAGACAATGGGTTTATGATAATCTATTCTCTTATTTCTCTGTGGTGCTTTCTGCTTTCACTGTACGAGGCACAGCAGGTATTTCATCAAGGGATTTGGCATGTGTCGTATCAAATGGTGTTGGAGATGGGACGACTTCCCTGAAAACCTTAAAGTAATAACTTTCAGTGTTGTAAATTCGGGCTTTGTAAATATTTTATGCGTATCTGAAATAGGCTTGTTGCATTCAAGCGAGACTAGTGTTCTCTTGCCCGCCTAGGCAGAGCTCAGTGTGAGTTTCTGCACACCAGCACTTCTGAAAATCCC
>VYZM01017805.1:529073-562200 GCA_013398915.1 Dromas ardeola | reverse complement strand
AAAATGCACCAAATGCTTTCCATGCCAAGCAAAAGGCATTTTTTGTTTATCATCCAATACGATTTTGCGTACAGGCAGTACCCGCTAGTCTGCTAGTTTTACAGGATGTAAATACTACTTAAATAGGCCGCATACTTTAATATACTGATTTAAACTTAGTAATTACTTCAGATACGCTTTGTGTTTTCAGCTTGCCCTTCTTTGTGAATCCTGGAGTTGGGCAAATCTGAGGCACCTCCTGGTAAAGGTTTGCCAAACTCCTTTGCGAGTGGCATTTACTGTCAGTCCCGCTTTGGACATCACGTACTTAATGATGATTTGTAGTCACCAAAGCAGTTGCATAGGGAGGGGTTTTTTTACCTGTAGTTCTATGTAGGCTAAGTAATTCCCTGCAGCGTGTATTCTATGCTTTCTGAATTACTAAAACTTTTTGTATTTTGAGAGAAATTTCTCCATGTTTGCAATTCTAGACAACTTTCAAAATACGCTTTACGGCACGCAGAGCTAGCGTTTGAAATGTATGCAGTGCTGGGGAAACAGTACAGTGCTCCCCAAAACAAGGCTTCTGCAGTCTACAGCTTTCCGTGTTGCGAGGTTGTGAGGCACAGAGCGATGCTCCTCAGCATGCAATATTTGTATTGCCAGATATTGTTCTGAATAGCAGATTTATACGACAGAATCACATTTATATGAATATAACCTTGTATATGTTTGTGTTCTTTTCCACTTCTCGGATAATTTTAGGAACAACGGCAAATTTGGATAATGGCCTTTGTAGAGTTGCTGCGTGGCAGAGGTGTTCTCCCAGCATGTCTCTCCTTTTTCCTAAGAATCTTTACTATTGATGTCTGAAGATGGAAAAAAACAGTATCTCTTTAAAATATATTTTTTTTAAGTCTTTTCCGTTTTTGTGTTTTTCTCAGAATTCTTTAACTATCCTTGTTTTCCCCAGATAACTATTTATAGCCGGTATCTCTGTTACTGGGAGGACTCAGCTGGCAGGGCTTGGGGGGGATTCCTGGAGGTGACATCATCTCGTCTGCACAGCAGTCTCCTGCTGGCATGGCAAGGAGGGAAAAACCCTTTACTACAGATGAGATAAGAGAGCTTGCAAAATGCCTTTTATAGAGAATACATGCAAAGACGTAATACCTTACCCTGCTTCTCGCTGCCTGAAGAAATAATGTCTCAAAACTCTTGTTGCAGGCTTGGTCTTGAATTTTTAAACTGTCCACCCACTCTTTTCTGTCCTGACGACTCCTTTTGTATTTCTTTTCAAGTGGAACTTAAAAGCTTTTTGAGGCAAACAGAGGAGAGAAGAGATTTTAATTTCCTTGTCTTCCAAGTGGTGGAACACGAATTGGAGGGAATTGAGAAGCTTTGTTCTGACAATAAATGTGCCTTCAGTGGCAGGTAGGGCTAAGGGGGAATATGTATTTTATTGTCTTTTTGTCTTCTTGGATACTGAGCATTCCTCCTTTTAAGTATCCAATGATTAGATAGTATCATCAGGAGAAGTGAATGTATATGAGGCACATACGTAGCTTATTTGCCACCTATATTTTTTTTTTTTATGAGGAAGAAAAAGGCTTTCTGTGGGGAAAAAGGGAAATCAACACTTTCTGCTATTCACGGTATGCAATCAAATATTTTTTGACAAGAGGTATGTATGGCTCATCATCTGGGAAAGTCCAAGTACCTGAGGAGGGAGGAGAAATCTTCTTGTCCCATCTTGCAGATAAGAATTTTTTTTTTCTTTTGAAAAGAGTAATTCTAAAACCCTGAATGGTATGGGATCCAGCTTTCTGCATTGGAGGTTTGCCATTGCTGCAGCCCTGAGCCCAGGTAACGGAGCTAAGCAGAGACAGAGTGACCACGGAGCAAAAGCAGCACTCAGGCTCCCTGGAAGGACTCTTGATTTGCAGGATGGCAAGGCTGTGGAACAGCAGCTGGTGAGCTGCTGAAACTTGAGCAGCTGTATCCTCACTTCACTTGCCTGAGCACCAGAACATTTGAACTCCAACCCACCTTCCCCTTCATTGTCCCCCAGTGGTCCAGCAAACCCAAGTTTAAGGTAGTGCTTGCTCTGGAGATCGTCTTCGCAGTGATTCAGGGATCAGGTTAGGGATAATGCTGTAGCTAAAATGCAGAGGAAACAAGTCCTTTTAAAAATAATATACCTACAGTGACCTGTGCATTTCAGGAATGTTTATGTGAGAAGAAAGTAGTTTGGAAGAGGTGCTTTTTAAAAACAACCTGTTCATCGATACGATTGATCTTACGATGTTTATTGTTGCTGGCAGAACCAGAAAAGTATAGATATGTATCAAATGGAGGTATTTATGAAGTTACTTAAAATGACAAGTATGACCGCCTGCTTTCCTCCCCAGTTTGGTTCCATTTTGAGGCACGAAGTGTGATCTGCTTAGCTAGGCAAAAATAAATAAATAAATAAAAAATGTTTGTAATCTGGGTATGTTTAAAACTTGAAAATACTGGGTATGTTAGTTTTTGTCTACTTTAAATGACTGATTCTTGCATTTTGATTCTTGTGCAAGTCTCCAACAAAGACAGGGGAAGAGGCGGTCAGCGCAGCAGCTGGAGGGCTCCTCCTGCTCCTCTCTTTCCCTTACAAAACCAAGCCGGGGAGGAAAGCCGGTTTCTCGGCCGAAAAATATACTGGGGTTTTCTGAAGGCAAAAAGATTTCAGCCTCAGCTGTCGAAAACTGATCCTGAGATAGCGCTGATCAAGCTTCTCGGAGAAGAGCACGTTAACCCTGTCGCAGGTGGCAGCTGACCTACTTACTCCGGCCGGGTTGAAGAGCAGTGGCCAGCCCTGCTGCCCGCGAGGGACGTGGACGTGCGGCTGCCCCCGCCACCCCACGGGGACCCTGCCCCGGCCGTCTGCCCTACAAGAAAGCTTCTGTCTCCTCCGTGTAATTAGTGGCAGTGTTTAAATGAGCACACTGGCAACAGTTTGGTGCTTTTAATAAAAGCCCGCACCCAAGGGAGGAGAGATAAAAGGGCCACGGTGCGCAAAATGCCTGCGTGGTTTAAGCCTGTGTAAAAAGAAGGTGGCTGGTGGCTGGGAGGCTGTAGAAGGAAGGAGAGCTTACGGTGCAGGTGATACTGCTTAACACAGTGACTTGCATATCCATTAAAAGTTATATATTTCTTTTAAATGTCAGAATAAAAACCTCAGTTTGCTTCATCCCTTTTAAAACTCTTCAGAATAAGATCTGATTGCTTAAGGTGGAATGTGTGTTCAGACTCTTGTACGACTAGTCATGATTAACTCTCCTCTCTTACCTTGCTAATTGCTTCAAAGAACATATTCATTCCCATCAAATGTTAGCGGAGACCAATCACTCCGGGATCCTAATTGACTTGTTTTCGGAATTGCAGTGGGAGGGAGAAGGACCAAGTACACACATCAGTAGGAGTTTTGTTATTGCGACTTGTATGCCAGTCATTTAACTTAAGTGAAACTGGAAATGTGTTTCATGCCTTGCACTCTCTCTGGCAGCCATCCTCAGGAAGGAAAACAATTAGTTCCTCTTCGTATCACTGGGCTGTGAGTGTGTGCTTGAGGCTGAGTGCACGTTGGAGTGCTTTCTTCAGCCGGGGCCATTAGTCATACCGTGTAGCTCAGTCATTTTCTCTGTGAAGACCTGATGTTTTTATGAACCTTAAAGTAAAGGGAATAATGACCACATACAGTGCAGCTTCTTAGAATTTTTTTGGTTAAGCTTTTATCCTACTTCTGTGAGAAGAGGTAAAGAAGCAGAGAGAGGAGAGACAAATGCAACTGTCCAAAGCACCGCTTTTACGAGTACGAAGGCCAGCTGGGGCTTGCGACTATGTGGGAACCAGTTAATATTGCTTTCAGGTAAAACAAAGATCTCTCCCTGTGCATCTCTCTATTTTTAAAATAGACCCCAATGTATATGTGCAAATAGATCTGAAATCTTTGCTTTGACAAATTCTCCTAGGGGCCCTTTTGTGCTTGATGGCAATTTTGTGGAGTCAAAATTTTGTGGGTTGGACCAACTTGAAAACAATATTAACATGAGGCAGAAGAGCAACGTGTTTGTTAATTAGAAAAAGCAAGGAAGAGGGCTAAACATTTTCAACACCCATGAAAGGCAGTTATTCAATGTTGCTTGAGTTAATGAAGACATTCTGTCATGTAGAGCAGCTCATGTCGGTGTCCAGATGCAAGTTGCTGGTCTGGACTCCTCTGAATTCAGTCCTGATACGGCATATTAATTTCTGACTGTTCAAAGTGTAGATCCCTACGTTAGTGGACAAGGGAAGAGCTATGGATGTTGTCTATGGGCTTCTCTAAGGCCTTTGACATGATCCCCCACAACAGCCTTCTCTCTAAGTTGGAGACATACAGATTTGATGGGTGGACTGTTCACTGTACGAAGGATGAGTTGAAAGGTTGCATCCAGAGGGTAGTGGTCAATGGCTCAACGTCCAGATGGAGATTAGTGACAAGTGGTGTCCCTCAGGGGTCCGCAGTGAGACCAGTACGGTTTAGTATCTTCATCAATGACACAGACAGTGGGATTGAGTGCACCTTCAGCAAGTTTGCAGATGACACCAAGCTGAGCGTGGTGGTTGACATGCCTGAGGGACGGGATGCCACCCAGAGGTACCTGGACAGGCTTGATAAATGAGCCTGTGTGAACGTCGTGAGGTTCAACAAGGCCAAATGCACCTGGGTTGGGGCAACCCCTGGTATCACTACAGCCTGGGGAATGAAGGGATTGAGAGCAGCCCTGCCAAGAAGGACTGGGGGGTTCTGGTGGATAAAAAGCTGGACGTGAGCAGGCAATGTGCGCTCGCAGCCCAGAAAGCCAATTGCATCCTGGGCCATGTCAAAAGAAGTGTGGCCAGCAGGTCGAGGGATGTGATTCTGCCCCTCTAATCCATACCGGTGAGACCCCACCTGGGGTACTGCATCCAGCTCTGGAGCCCTCAGCACAGGAAAGACTTGGACCTGTTGGAGTGGATCCAGAGGAGGGCCACACAAATGATCCAAGGGCTGGAGCACATTTCTTATGAGGACAGGCTGAGAGAGTTGGGGTTGTTTAGCCTGGAGAAGAGAAGGCTCCGGGGAGACCTTATAGCAGCCTTTCAGTACTTAAAAGGTGCCTAGAGGAAAGATGGCGACAAACTTTTTGCCAGAGCCTGTTGCGACAGGACAAGGGGTAATGGTTTTAAACTGACAGAGGGTAGATTCAGACTAGATATAAGGAAGATATTTTTTATGATGAGGGTGGTGAAACACCGGCATAGGCTGCCCAGAGAGGTGGTAGATGCCCCATTGCTGGAAACATTCCAGGTCAGGGGCTAGACGGGGCTCTGAGAAACATCATCTAGTTGAAGGTGTCCCCGCTCATTGTGGGTGGGGTGTACTAGATGACTCTTAAAGGTCCCTTCCAACCCAAACTATTCTATGATTATTCCTAAGTGTTACTGTACCATCTGCTATATTGAAATACAGTAGCTAAGTTCTGACCCTCACACATCTTTGCAGAGTTGGAATTTTTCTGTGTATGTGAGTCAAGCCTGCTTTTAGTCAAATAATAGCTAAATTTGAAGCCCTGTAGTCATTGTCAAGGCGTTGGCTTCTACAATTCCGCATCCTGTAATATTACATCAGCCTTGCAATTTGTGCTGTAAGGTGAAGAACCTACATGAAACTTCTGGTACTTATTAGCCTGCACATTTTGGGCCATCGGGAGTAGCCTTCCTACCTTTCAGTAAGTATTTTATTGTGGTTTTGGGCATATGGCTGAGCATGAACTAATCTGTAAAGAATAGTATTCTAATATGGAATAATAAAAAAGAATAAAGAATAGTATTCTAATTGCAACTAAAGCTACCTCTCTTTAAGAAGGTTATTACTTTTCTATGATGAGTTCTGTTTTGGTTTTAGCGTAACTAGCAGTTGACAGCGTCTTGAAGAGCAGAGCAATACACATTAAGTATTTTCTCTCTAGTTGGGCAAAATTGGACTTTTGAGTGCAGACAAGGCAAGGGTGGGAGCACCTCTGTAACGGTACTAGTGCATGGGGCCCTTCTGAGATCATTGGGATCATTAGGACAGCAGCTTCATGGCCAGTAAAATCAATGATAGGGAATGATGTTGGAGTTTCAGTACAAATATTTTGTATTTGAGGATTTGCGAATATAGGACTGTACACCTACAGTATTCAAGGAAAAAAATACTTTCTGTAATTCTTGCAAGGCACCAGGTTTTATTTCCCCGGGGAGCGAGCGCAGTTTCCAAGTCTGTTACGGTGGGAAAGGGGATGTCAGAGAGCAACGCCGCTGCTGCTTGCAACGGCATCCTTGAAAAACCCGCACAGCTGAGCTACCAGCAATTAAAAATTGGCAGAGGTGGGGGGAGAGAGGGGATATTGCTTACCTTGACAAGGACATGAACGTTGTCTAACAGTGCCACCCAGTGATGTCTGCCATAACAGCACGGGAGAGCAAGGCGCTCCGTGGGTGTGGGAAGGGGGACAGGCTGGGGGCCAAGCCCGGTGGACACGAAGCCCCGAGCCGCGGGCAGTACCAGTTTTGCTGGTGCTTCAGCTATCTTCTATGAGTTGCAGATTCGCAATGAGGGAAATAAAGCTACCTGTTGACAAGATACATCTGTGTCCAGCTTGAAGGGGTGCCTTATTTAAATGCACGCATGTGGGATTAATCTTTGTGGCGAGGTCTCGGGAGAGATGATTTTGTGGAGTGTAGAAAATGCATTTAGTTTCACATGCCTGATTCACGCGCGGTAGTATTAAACTGACGGCGCAGTCCTGTTGCTGTGAGTGTGATAAGAGCTGGGTCTGGCTCTTTGACATGTTTGTAGTCCACGTGTACTAAGAACACAATCATTTTGAGACTGGGCTCAGTGGCCCAATGTGGCAGTAACTGAGCGTAACCGGGCTGTAGAATCAAATCGCTATTGAGTATTTCTTACTGATCTAAACTATAGATCAGTCTTTTGCAAACATGCTTGTCTTCTGCATTTAAAAAAAAAAACAACAAACAACCAACTAAGGTAATTTCTGAAGTGTTACGAGAAAGAAGAGAGACTGTATAATATCATCTTCAACCGGTATCAGTCCTCTGTCTTCTGCTGTGTCTTCCCAGATACTACGCTGGAGAAGAGCAAAATCTACAAAGCTGGAGTTCAACTTGCAAGTGCTGAGTCCGAGGTTGGAATTATGCAGAAATGTAATTTTTAAGGTCTGAAAGCCGCCTGGAGAGGTGGAAGGGTGTCTGGGTTCTGCACAGGGAGGCACAGTGTTTTGAGATTGTAACGGCAGCTATCACATTTTTTAGGAAGGTAACACAGACAAATCAAAGCGTTTTTGACAAACAAACCATTTGTAGTCCAACTGTAAGTGGAGATGACATGAAGTAAAAGTTTAACGTGTGTTTAAAAGAAAAAGACACTTAACAGCATGGTTGTGGTCTGAAACTAAAAAGGATGGGTTTTATTATTATCCAGCACTTTAATTTCAAGCCAGATTATAGTCAATAAAAGTCACTGCAAGGCTACAGAAAGATGAGCTGCCTTCTTCTATTTTTTGCACTTTTTCATAGTATCTGGCTCCGAAGCATTTTGGAAAAAATTGAAGGAAGCATTCTGAGTGCTGATGATATCACTGGCTAACTTCTGTTATTTTGCATACTTTGATATATGACATTAATTTGTTATTGTTTCAGCCATAAAAGGTTAACATGCATTTTAACATTACGCATAGGAGTTGAATGTTCATGTACCATGCTTCCTAGAAATACTTTGAGGAAAAGAGGAATAGAATGGATACGTAGCTTTTTCCGGAGGTCAGTGGTAAAGTTGCCAATAAGCGTGTAAGCTAGCAGTGCTATTTCAGAAGAATGTGTTTGATTTTTGGGGGTGTGTGTTAATAATGTTAAAACAGATAAAACAAATACTCTTGAAAGAGGGAGGATTTTTATTTTTTTTTTTCTTGATGATATATAGAGAGTTCTTTAAAAACTCCCAGAACTGGAGTATGAAGGCAGGTGCCTTTATGTAGATCAGGCTTTTCTGCATACAATAAAATGTTGGCACTGGCACCGGATCTCTAAAAACTGCTTCTTTATAAGACAGGACTAAATCCTCAATTTTGTTTTGTAAGTTATACAGAGAGAAAGTAAAAATTGCTTGTAGGCCTCTTTAAACTCCTCCACCTTTTGAATTTCTGGATGGTGGCCAAGACCTGAAGGGGATGTCTTTCCTGCTTTTGTCTCTGAAAATCTCAGCGTATAGCTGAGTTTGGCTTTTGTGCTGTCTACTTGGAATTAGCTGGGTCCATTGGTAAGTGGAGCGTTGTTCCACATTTTTATTCTCCTACCTTGGGACTAATGGGGCTGGGGCGTGCTCCCCAGCCAAATGGGTTCAAAGTGCTGCCTGAGTGTGAGGCTGCCTCATCTGCTGGAAGTGTGGGAGGAAACCAGCCCTGTTTGACTTGTGGAGAGCTGCTGCCAACCTTCACATACTCCGATAAGCGGAATCTGACATTTTTCATTCAGTGCTCTTCTCTTGCCTGCTGTTGTATTAGGGGGGAACAGAAGGAAGAGCGTTAAACCTCTGTATTGCTTCAAAATCCAAAGGGAAAAGTGGGAGTGGCTCGTCGGTTTGGGACTTGGCTATCGAATTTTTCCTTCATGAAATTAAATCTTAAACTAAATGTGTTCTAATTGTATTCTTGTCTGTATAAAGCGCTTTATTGGGCATGAAGTGAAGTGGAGTAGTTGCTGCTTTATATGTTAAAACTTTCAGGTGGATTATTCAGTCTTTTAACCTGGGCAGTATAACTTGATGTAACTCGCCCCATTGCTGCTAAATTTCCCCATTTGACCTCATTTTGATAGCAGCACTGTTTTAACCCCTATTAAGCTTAGCAGTGGCTCCAAGAACTGTTCTTTACTTAATGGAAGTGTTACGACTCTTGCATTTCAATAATCAACTTCCAAAAAAACCCACTGCTGAGCATTTTTGGGATGATGGCATCTCCTCGCTACCATCACTGCTTCCTCTTGACTTAAACATTTGTTTCTAACGATAGTTGATGTTGAATCTTTTGGTGTGTGGATGTTCTGTGGCATTTTGCTTTAGTACAGTCTGAAAAACAAACCATATAGGACATATTGGCAGTCCACTCTTTCCTGCTGTCGAAATACTTGGACCTGTTGCTTGCAAAGGAAGGTGTACCGAGCCAACTACATTCAGGGACACATTACAACTACTGTTCCTATGTGATGGTCAAGATCTAGTACTGGTTTCTCTGTAGCAGGGCTGTTGCTCTGTATGCTTTCTGGAATCCAGTATTAATGTCTATACACGTGCAAGCATAATGAGTGCTTTCCTGCAGTAAAGGCAGTTGTTCTTCTATACTTTTTTTTTTTTTTTAAGTGAAATGTGCATGATGGTGTATTAAAATTTAAAAATATTTCACCAGGTCACACAAATGATAGCTCTTTCTGGTGAGAGAAAGATACAAGTGATCTCTTAGTAACATATTTTTACGGAATAGTGTTTTACAGTAGCAAACGTTTAGACTTTGCTGAGTCTCCCTGTCTGGATTCTGGTGCTTAGCTTTATTTTGGCATTTGTCCTAATATGTTCCGTAACTAAAGTTAATCAAATTTTTTCCCCTTAGTTTCTTAATGTCAGATTTGCAGTAACATGCTGTGCATGTACCAGGACATGAGTGTGTGTAGGTGTTTTGGTCCGTGTTATTTCTTTACACAGATAATTGTTAGCACTATTTAAGTATTTGCTTTCCTAGCTTAGATTTGCTTGTTCCTGTTAGGTTTTAAAAAAGAAAAAAAAAAGTAGTCTGGTGCCATCTGTTAGTTTCAGACTGCTGTAGAGCTGACCTTTGTAATCCTTGTTAGATGTAGCACAGCGCCGCCTTGGCTGGAAAGAATTTCACAAGGGAGGCTGCTTCTCCTCCCTACCCATTTGAAAACAAACCTGGATGATTTCACTGTTTTGCGGGGTTTAATTATTGTTGTATGTTTTGCAAAGGCTTTTCCCACAGAAGAGGCTTGATCAGTGTATAGGCTCCAAAACTACATCTGGGTACTGTTTGCTGCTGCGTGCAGGCCATCATTTTGGTCTGTCATTTCTTTCAGTTCACAGCACTGTTCAAATATGAGAATATATAGGAAACTTATTCAGTTTTCTGCAGAAGTATGGTTTGTTTTCCTTAAATTGGTAAACCGCTAACCTTTTCACCCTCAACCCAAAACATGGAAAATCTTTTATTAAAAGTCCTCCTACTGCAAAGTGAAGGGAAAGAAAAGGCACAAAAGGAATACGTGAATTCTGTAAACACCAAAATTGTCGATTTTGAGCGATTTCTGCTTTCTGTGTTGCTGTCTTAAGGGACTGATCTCAGTTTTATCGAAAGGTCCATCAAAATTTCAGTTCAGAAAGTGAACTCTCAAATCAGAAGCCTGTGATGCAGATTCAAAGATATGCCACCATTTAAAACTTAGTTACCCTTAGAATTAATTCTGGTATTTATCATGATGATAGTACAGTAGCTAAGAAAAAAAAAAAAAAACCACAAGTAGAAAAGCCCAGCAAAAGAAATGAGTCTTAAGATGCCTGCATTTTCAAGTGGGATTGGTTTGGGAACATGAAATGCTTATACGTGGGATAAAACCATTGGCATTCATAGTCTTTAAATGCTTGATACTGCACTTCCCTAAGCCAAAGTTGTTCAATGTGCTTCAAAGTATTTAATGCATCTTAGTGATAAAAAAGGAAGATTGCAACAAAACAAAGCAAAAAATCAACACCCCACAACCCTAAACCAACCGTTCTCTTAGAAACATGGCTGTACACTTTTCTGTCTAATTCAAAACTTTTTATCCTTTTCAGTCAAATAGTAGAATATGGGATATGTTTCTTTATTAAGATTTTTAAGCTCACATCTGTTAGTGTTCTTTGTTTTCGTAGCTAAGTTTTCTTTTTTCTTTTCCAATATGCTTTAAATTGCCACATTTCTTTCAGTAATTGAGCTGGGAATTAGCAAGACTCACAGTTAATTGTACATTTCTAAGCAACTGTGTAAGCTTCTGACTAGTACTCAGTTTCTTTACCATTAATTTATTTTGGAGAAATTAGGTTGAGTGAAAAGGTTCAGTAATTTTTCATGTTGAACTGCTTCTCGGAAATGTGTTGACCTGTGTATTAGTTAGTCGAATTGTTGGGCAAATTAATTGAAGAAGTTGACTAATTAATAATAATAACTTATAAAGTCTCATGCATCAATCATTTGATGTCTTGATGGCATTTGAGTTATGTCTATAACTATATGCCTATAGGCCTGAAGAATACCCCACATATGGGGATCAACCAAGGTGATGTTTACACCTTGGGGATCAACCAAGGTGATGTGTAAATGTAACAAAAACTTATCAGTGGAAGAAGAGAGAAGTTCAAAAATGTAGACTTAAATACAAGTTGGAGGCAGTCTAGTTTTATAGATAAATATCTGTACAAAAATGCTGGTCTTAAGATGATAAACCCTCTCTGCATCTGCATGTTAAATCGCAGAAATAAGCTGCGTGATAAAATAAAAGTAGTAATAATTGGGCTCCTCTTGAGCCAAATGAGTTTTGTGAAGTGGAAGTGCCTAATACATAGCAGGGTTTCGTAATGGAAACAGTTGCAAGAGCATCTCTGAGGATAATATATTGTCAATAGGAAAAAAAAAAAAAGACAATGATTAGAAAAATTATTCTGGCTTTTTGAGCCAGAGAGACCTGCTGGCTCAAAAAACAAGAGCCTCACTCGACAAAATTGGTACCTTTACAGGAAGCACTGTAACATGGGTGATGTGAAAAGGTACATGGGGCATAATGTTATTTAAACCATATTGTAAAATTATTCAGACTTTTGTTCATGCTTTTATATCTAATATTAGAAAATTTATATATTTTTCAGTGAAACTTCGTGAGAACAGTCTTCAGCCTGATATTTAGTAGAGAAGTTACTGTGCAATAATACTTTCCTAAATATTTATATGAAGTAACTTTTGTATAGGAGTGATATTGATATATATATATATATATATATAAAAAAATATATAAACATAAATAAAGTCTATTGTGTGTATGCACACTAGAAATTATAAAAATCATATATATGAAATACATAAAAAAATCTATAAAGATGTTTTTATATAGCGGCCACTGAGTAATGCAGATACAGTGACTGCTGTGTAAGAGCTGCCTGTGCTGGGCGGTGTTGCCAAAACTCAAACCATAACTGCGAATGTTGATCTCCGAAGAAAGTCTTGCCTCCAAGTCAGGAGCTGATGTCCTCTCCCTGCCATAGCAGTGCTGCCTTATCGCTGTGAGGGCTCTTCCCTGTGTTTCTGCATATGTAAATACTTGGTTGGTAATGAACTAGCAGTTGCTAGTCCTCTGGGAAGCTGCGTACGTGAACTGTGTGGCTTGATGGCAAAAGCAGAGCACCGTACGCATGGCATCACTGCCAAAATTAGCAGTAAAGTAATGGCAACTGACGGGGAATCTGGAGGGATTATTTTAAAATCACAAAAGGAGGAGTTAGAGGAGTGGAAAGGACCTCTCCTGGAGCACTGAATCCTCTCGTCTGTCACCTTCAGCGCTCTTGCATCCCTCTCCAGAAATGGTTCACACTCCACTTTAACGTTGTTGAGATTTGTTTCTCTCTCTCTCCCTGGATTCCCTGAAGACCGTGTGATACCTTTTCAGCGCTCATGTCCGGCAAGCTTCTTATTTATGACCCAATTTATACCCACTTGTTCTCTGGGCAGTGCTGTCCACTGGTTTCTCTCCGGCCCATCTTTCCCCTTTACTGCTCTGATGTCTCTACGGCAGGCAACCACCTCCCTCCCTTTTCTCCACTTTCATTTTGCGTTGCAGGAGGCGACAAACTCTTGTAGCTTCTCATAAAACAGAACCAGAGTTGCTGTGATCATTGCCACAGCCCTGCTCTGCACCTCTTGGGGTATGAATTGACTTCTTGATCTCAGGTGACCGGAGTTGTACATGGTGCTTCCGGCAATTGCTCACCAAAGCCTTCCCAATTACTGTGTCTCCAACGTGCCTCATGCGTTCCAGGGCTGTACATAAATAATTAGTGCTGTTTACTGCATTTCTTTCCTCTCTCTTAAATGTGTTTAGAAACAGAAAGACTGCACGTATGTAGATTATTTAAGCAAGGAGCAACCTGATGGTGAGGGTGTGGAAGCATGGCATGTTTTGAAACTACAGAGCTCGAGAAATAGAAATATAAAACTTAGACTAATAAAATGAAAATTTTAATGGAGTCTTTCAGGAAAAAAAGCAGAAGACCCTCAAACCTCTGCTGGTAAATAGATGTAAGTGACAAGAATTAAAAAGTTATTGCTTGATATTTTTCAAGTTGGACTGTGTGAAACATCCTAAATAGGGACAAAATCCTCCTGTGTCAGGAGAATGCTCTGGGTGATGCAATCAGCTTTTTTTCTTTTAACCTCAACACTTCTGTGATAGACCATTGATAGTCACTTCAGAAAATCATGTACAGAGGCAGCCTGAAATGAATAGACTGCAGTGGAAACACAGCCTAAATATGGTCTTGGATGTGATACACCAAGTCTCTAAGTGCAGTATCCAGCTTGAGGGGAATCATCAGCTGGTTCATTGCAGATCACAAAACGCTGTGTAGCAATTTTGGTGTTCAGAATATAGTACTTGGAGACCTTGAGTACTTGCCTTTGGTACTTTAGGAATACACATCTCAATATTTTTTTTTTTTGTCAAGCTTTTATTTCCCCTTCCTTTCTTGGTGGAAGGGAGGGCATATTGGAAAGCAAACAAAACTTTCTATTTTTAATACTTGCTGTTGTCATGAGAGAACAAAAACACATGAAATTCAAAGTAATTCTTACCCGCTGAATGCCTAACCTAGCAAGACTACAAAAATGTTACCTCTAGACGCTATGTAATTGCTGTCTCTGTGGATGTGATGCATTTACTTTTAGATCAAACAAGACTTCTTTTGTTTACTCCATTTATCTCAAAAAGTCCATGTGATCTCTGCAGTAATGGCAGTGATAAGCATTGTTTACAAAAATCTTTTGAACGTGGTGTGAACTCTTAGAGGTGAAGGGGAGAAATTTAACAGCAAGGCAAATGTTTGCAAAATTTAACACCTGAAGTTATACAGGTAGGTATTAAATAGGGATTCCTACCATGGGAATATGCTGAACCCCTCATCCCGAAATTTGGGGTGGGGGCACTGGATTGTCCTAGATGCCTGCATAAGGATGGGACTATAAAAACCTGCTTCAATCTATGTGATTGGAAATAGCAATCTCAAACCTCGTAAGACTCTCACACTGGTGGTGTGGACTGTGTGTGTTGGGAGCGGGAGGCTCCCTTTCTCTGCAGTGAAAAGGTAAAATGCAATAGTACCTTCCTACTCCATTTCTGAAGAAACACTTCAGGTATACGAACTAGAAAATGACCTAATGGTTTTTGTTCGTTTAAGTTATCACACACTGACCTTGTCATTTCAACACAGAATTTATAGTGGCAGGAATTCTACTTCATAAATGGTGACAAATCTCCTTTAATTAATCTAGATATTTTTCTCTGAGGGTTAACAGCTATTTTCTAGTTAGTCCAGTAGAAAGTTTGCTTGACACTTCTATTCTTTGTTTGCAGAATATTGTGCCCACAACGAATACTTCCCACAAACTTCTCTGGTGTAGCAGCCAAATGGAATCTACAGGATCAAAGATTGCATTGCATGTTTCTTTTCAGTTCAGTTTTGCAGTTAGGAGCTGTAAGTCCACAACTTGCTCCTGTAATTTTCTACTTTCAACAGGTAATACCCTTCTTCTAGGAAATAATTTTGAAAATATCTGAGAGATTCTTGCAGGTTTTCATCGTGAGTGAGTCATGCTGGTGGTGTGGTTCCTCCCTGCCACAGGACCAGTGAAAATCTTGGTTTTGGTCTTGACTTTGGTCACCCTGAAGTGAGATGTGTCAAAACAACTTCCTTCCTTTTCCTCTTTGCCCCAGAAACTCTAAACTCAACACCTAATATGAACTGTGCAGAATTTTCAGTTGGTGCTTGTGGCAGAAAGCGCAATTTTAGAAACACTAAAGTATTTCTGGATTCATCTTGATTTTATGCAGTGATTTATCTCTTGCAGAGAGGTGATACTTCAAAAGTTGAGGAGAACTTCATGTTGGCATTTATGAAAGAAATTTCTGTTGGTTCAAGTTTTCTTAGTCTAAACAAAGTACTATTTAGCCCAAATCAGGCTCCATAAATTCCTAGTTTGCCCTGTTTCCTGTGTAACACTCTCACAGAGGGGTAAGGTTCAATGAGGTGCTGGTGAACCAGAGTTTGTTTGCTGCCTTGATGCTCTAACAGCCAGTTCTGGAAATTTTTACTGCTGGGAAAATGAGCAGGAGAAAGCAAGATGACTAATGTTTGGCATTTAATTTCAAGAAAAAAACCAAAACAACAAACACCAAACTTGTTGGCAATCTACAGAAGTAATCTGTTTCTTGTATAATTACTCTTCAGTAATCATCTCTCAACCCATCACCAGCTTCTGTTTGATGGGGGGAGTACAGGGTTTGCCATTTTTCAGCTCATAGCCCTCTCCTGCTCTCTCCCCACAGCATCCTCCGAGATGGCTCCCCATCCTCCAATAACTTCCATTCCCATGTGTCCCACAGCCTTGCAGTTGTAATGTTGTTACCGACCGCTCTCCGGCTGGCCGAGGAGCCCTCAGCAGCAGGCAGGGGCAGCTGCCAACCGGCATCTCGGGGAGCTCAACCCCACCGGTGGTGCTCTGACTGGCAACCAGCCACAGTGAGCTGCTGTGCAACAGCCTGGTGCTTGGCTGTGGACTTGGCACAGCTCAGCTGCGGTCTCAGGTAGCAGAGGAAGCAGCATGGTGGTTTCAGACCCATTATGAAAGAGGAAATTCTGGTTACTGCTCTTCAGAGTTGAGCAGAAACCTTTGCTTCACACACAGCATCTTGGGAGGACTTGTTGCACCCATTCCAGTTTTACTTTTTTTTTTTGTTTGTTTGGTTTTTTTGTTGCTTCTTCCTAGCCCTGACAGAAGAGATGCAGTAAATGGGGGAGGCAACTGAAGTAAGGCTGCAGAGGAGGTCTGGGAGCCCAGAGGAGGGAGGGTGATACTCTAACACGGGCTGGTTCTTGCAGCAGTGGCGTAGGAGATGTAGACTGGAAGACAGGGAGGTAGCCTGCCATCAAGGTAGTAATGAAAGGGAACTGTCAGGATCATCTAATTTTTCATTCACCCTTAATTAAACGTTGCTTGCTTAAATATGTATGTAATAGAAGGTAAAGTTGTTGCAAGCAGACTAAAAGTGATTTCTCTCGCTAGGATTTCCCATAACCCCTTCTACAAGAGGTTTTCAGTTATAATTTCTGTTTCCTGCAGTGGTAGAGGTGTTGCACTTTTGTCCTGAAAAGAACGTTGGCTAGCCTGTTGCGACTGTGGCATTCTAATAAAGCTGATGGGATTTTAGTGTCTTTTCGTTAATTAAAATAGAAGGTGTACGGGTATATTACAAATGGAAGTTGCATCGCCCCTACAATGTTGCAGATTTATGGTTGCATTGGAGTGAGTGGGAACAGGCTCCAAATAAGTACCTAAGTTACTTATTTACGGTCATAAGAGGAAAGAAGGTGGCTCTTTGCTTCAACAGTTACTGGTCCCTCTCTTTAATCTTTAATTAACTCTCTGAATTTGACTAGATCTGCAAATAGCAGATGGTGAAGTGTTGCCAAATTGCCGCTCATCATCTGCTTCTCACATACATAATTTGTAAGAGTATAAGTATAAAGAAAATATATCAAAAGTCCTTAGTACAGTATTCCCTGGTAGCAGGGGTTGTGTTCATTTTTCTTTTGGCAATTAAGTTTTACAGTGAGCAAGAGTGATTAAATAAATCACTCACACAAAAGAACACTTTCATGATTGATTTTTTGAGAAGAACCAAATGTGCAGCTATTACAAAACTTTGCATTGTACTAAACTAAATGAATAATTGATCTTCAAATGTGTGATGTTCAAATGAAAATGGATAGTAATCTACAGATTAAGTATTTTACTTCTTTCTGGTGCTAATAAATCATGCCTTTTGTTATTTGCAGGGGTGCTTCTGAACTCTGACTGGGTTGTAGTAGCTGAACACAAAAGGAGAAAGAAGGGCTCATTAAATGCAAGAGTCCCTTTTGGATCTAGGGGGAGCGTGGTGACTCTTAATTTTATCCAGTAGAAATACACAAAATTCTACTGTCAGCTCTGAGGAAAGCTGGAATCGTAGACTGTTGTCTTGACAGCATCTATAAAAGCTCTCCTTGGTTACTGAATATCTGTTATTACCTTTAACAGAAAAAATATAGACACAAATTTAAAAGTATAGTAGAAATATTGAGAAAACTTGCTGTTTGACCAGTCAGTCATCTCCTGATTTAAAGGTATTTCATATGCAAGGCTGGTTTTGCGTTATGTTTTCAAGGCATTAGTCTGTAGACGGTACAATCCTCAACTTTAATATTACACTTGCTGTAACTCAAATAGGATTTCAGCTGTGGGGTTGCATCAGCAAGTTTAAGGCAGTGATTTGAAGCTTAATGGTGTGGGCATGACCCTATTGCTTCTAAAGATGGCCTCACCACCCTCTTACTTAGGGGTCGTTTAGAGTCCCGCAAGTGGGAGATGCATATGTGAAAACTTGCAAGGCGGGGGAGGGAATTGCTTCTGTCCTGTAAGAATCTATTTAGTCATAGAAGCTTTTTAAACCAGAAGAAGAAGAAATTAGCCCAGATTTTTATTCCAGGAGCAGAGCTTTACAGCACTCGGTTTAACAAGCGTGCAACTGAGCAATGTCCGTAGAAGCAACAGACTTCAGGGAAAGACTTGGGGGAAGGAGGGGGGAGAAAACGAGTAGGGGTTTTTATCCGTTATCTTTACTCCTTGGCAATATTTTATTAATGGTTTTTTATGGCTTCTTAACTTTTCAATTCCATTATAATTAAGTTTGCATTTAGAGTGTACCCATTACCTCTAACTGATATTTGTCATGCTGTCATGGTTTTATACTTATTTTTTGCTGTCTAGTAATAGACATGTGGAAAGCTACATCTTGAGTATATGAGTTGAAAATGAAGGCATTAATTTTGCCTTCTTCACAAATCAGTCTGTCAAGCCACTGAGAAAAATCTGTTTCCAAGAGCTAGTCACTCTGGGCAATGTTCTAAAGTGCTTGTAGTGGGGGGAAGAAGGGATTCCTAAAAGGGAACAAGTAAAATATGTTTTGCTGAGTGTGGTTCAGGAGGTTGGTTGACTTGAATCAGATTAAACCTCAGAGCTCAGATGGTTGTGCTGGTGGGAGGCTGGTGGAAGTTGACAGTTTCTCCTGCTGTAGGTATTATGTGTGTGGGTAGTGTGGTTGCCATCATCTTCAAAAGAAATTCACAGAACGAACCATAGATAGGAGAAAAAGCTTCTCATTTCTGATTACTGTCATGTAAGCATTTAAACCAAATAGGTGGACAGCCCAACTTTCACATTTAGAGGTTTACATGTGCTCCTACCATGTTGTGTGACCAGTGGGGCTTTTGTTTTGGTTCATTTTACTCTGCCAGCTCAAATCTTTGAATTGACTATATTGCTGAAACTGTGTGATGGTAGCAGCTAGAGGCCTTAGCTGAAAAGGAGAGGCCGTTTTAGGAGGTATGCATAGAGTCTTTAAGCTGGATTCATCTTGCCCTATGCCTCAGCTAATTGCTTTCATCTCCTTTTCTAGGCAGTGGAGAGCAATGTGCATGCAGGGCACAAATCCAACCTATTTAAGATTCATACCATAGAATGGGTTGTATCATGCTGTCAAAATGCTGGTAAATGGAGTCTAAAGATACTAGGTTAGTCATGCATATCTGTAGGTAATCGTAAGTTTGGGATGAGCTTTGCCTGGATGGTCTTGCAGTTGGAAGTCTCTGCTCTGGGAGCATGTTGCACTTTAGGTCAGTGTCTCAGCGTTCGTTACATTAATGGAAGATTCCAAGGGGACTTGAAAAGATGTTTAATGTAGTTCTGTCTGGGACAGTCACTGAGGTGGTTTCATGATCGGAGTTCTGGTTTGCCTGGGTTCTCAGACAAAATGCAGAGTAGAAAAGCAGAGAGTACTGGCAATTCGTGAAATTTGCTTGCAGTCAAGGAGCAGGTTCATGACAGAACCAGAAATGTTTAGAGCATATGAGAGACAGTCCTCTGGACTTGAACTAACTTTTAGGTTCATCTAACCATAAAGAAATAGGTTGGTCTAGCTTTGATCTTCAGTATATTAGCTCATCTCTGTAAGTCTAAATATGACCTGACTATAATTTTATAACCGGGTCAAGCAGAGCTAGAGGAATTCTTTTTTCATCCTGGTTTTAGTATACTGAATGTAAAGAGGCCTTCAGTAAAATAAGGGAGGTCCAACATGTTGAGGAAAAAACCCCCGACTGCATCCCCCCAGTCCTCTTTTGTAAGTAGAAGAACTCGGACCAGAACATGACTTCCTCTTGTTTTGTGCTTTACTTGGAAATGTATGTATCTGATATATTCATCTGAGTTTCAGCTGCTTTCTCCCAAGTGCTGTGAAAAGATGGTTATGCTTCTTATGCAAATCTATAGATTAGATGCATAATGTCCTATATTTTGTCTCCCAACAGAGAAAACAGACAAGCCTTGCAACTATTAGACATAAACCAAAACTGGAAGCCCGCTTTTGCAAGAAAATCATGGGGACAGCAACAAGCTGAACGGATTTACAGTGACGAAAGCATGTTGAAACCAATGTGCAACTGTAATTTTTAAAACCTGACATTTAATTTCTGCGTTGTAAATCCCTGTCCTTAATGGGGGATAACAAGAGATTTAAGAGATAGAAGACTTCTTGGTTGCATATTCAGGCGTAGTTAGGGTTTGGGATAAAACCACGTTTTCTCTTAGCCTGCTTTTCATCCTTGTTCCAAAAAATCTGACAAGGAAAAAGAAGAGTGAGGGGGGAAAAAAAAAATATATGGCTGGAATTAACACTGTGTAGATGAAGTATGTTGTTTGTGCTTTTGTGATTTGTTACATGACTTTGATAATGCAATAGTTTCTGGTAGAAGTGGGTTATCATGCAATCATAGAATCATTCAGGTTGGAAAAGACCCTTGGGATCATCAAGTCCAACCATCAACCCCACTCTACAAAGTTCTCCCCTACACCATATCCCCCAACACCACATCTAAACGACTCTTAAACGCATTCAGGGATGGAGACTCCACCACCTCCCTGGGCAGCCTATTCCAGCGTCTGACCACTCGTTCTGTGAAGAATTTTTTCCTAATGTCCAGTCTAAACCTACCCTGTTGCAGCATGAAGCCATTCCCTCTTGTTCTATTGCTAATTACCTGTGGGAAGAGACCAGCACCAACCTCTTTACAATGTCCTTTCAAGTAGTTGTAGAGTTATCATAATCCCTCGCGTGTGGGAGTGTTACAGGAGTACACAGAAGGGGAAGAGGGCCCCTAGCAGAGTCAAGCCCTGATGTCAGGGTGCAGGAGGTAGCAGAATGGTCTGTCTGCACAGCAGAATCGCGTAAAGAACCAGATAATCCACTTCTCTTTCTCTTAAGCTCTCGCCTTCAAACCAGCATGAGTGTTTTCATACTTTGATTCTGATAAAGTCTTATAGTGGCAGGAGAGAGGTGGGTAGTTTATTGCTGTTCCTGTTACCTTTTAAGCTTGCTGTTGTATGTTTGTAACCCTGCTGGGTTGCGCACAATGGCTTTATCTTGGCAACTGCTTTGTTTGCTGTAAAGCAGATAAAAAGCTCTCTAATCCTTGTGGCTAGTACGTGCAGGAGATTTTTAAAGTAGATGTCAAGTTTCTGCCCGAGCAAGCAGTGCCGTCGCATGGTGTTCCCCTGGGCAGCGCGTTCTCCCCTTCCCTGGCTGCTGCGTTCAGGGGGGTTCCTCAGGCTTGCAGTGATTTCCAACGGTGGCCGAATGAAGGGCGCATGCAGGAATTCATTTAATTGATTGTGAACGAGTAATGTACTTAGAATTTATTCTTCCTTCTTGCTCCTTTTTCCAGTGACAGTAACGTCAATGTTCAAAGGAATGAAGTTTCTAATGGCTGCTTGCAGCTGTTGCTTCCATTTAGAGCTGTTCATGGCATATAGAAAGAAGTATTAAGTGTGGATAGGAAGGCCAGTGATGGTAACCATTGAAGAGCAAGGATATTGGAGGGACCAAGTATGTAAAGGCTAAGTATTCAAGTGGTAGAGCTCTTCAGTCATGCATGTGTGTGTTTGCGTCTTCAAATTTTGTGAATACAGTGTTAAATGGAAAGGTTTTTGAAGACCGTGTTTTATGGTCTTGATAACTCCCCAGAATCAAAATGTTCTGAAATTAGGGCAGTAGGGAATACAGCTTGCTGAAATGGTCTTGAATACATCTTTTTGTTCTTGCTGTAATTGGTTGCAAAGATACGTTAAAATAGAGAATGCAGAATGCTGACTGGCCTTCTTATTCTGGAGGCAGCAGTATCACACCTGAAATGACACCTGTCATTAGCTAATTTTAATTTCCAAGAACGTGCTTGTGGGTTTCTTAATTTAGAAATATAAGGATAATACTCCCCCCTCTCCATTCTTCTGTAGGTATATTTAAATCAGAACTTTTTTTCTTTTTACAAGAGCGAAGGCAGTTTATCATGTTTCTAGGGAAACCTACAAATTGATTTCCCCATCTCCATCATATGCTAGAGATAAGACGATATTACAGGTATTGATAACCAACTGATCAACCTGCTGAATGTGCCCTGTCTAGTTTGGATGTTGATACTACGCTACATTTTTTTTGTCCTCTTGGAATGAGAGCACCGTAAGGTCTAACTGACATTTGCTGACCTTTCCTTTTGTTGCAAGTTATTGGAAGACTAATGGCACAGTCGCAACTGAGAGTTGCACAAACCAAGTGCTGCTTTTTGGTAAGGTTTACTGAAGTGGTAGGTAGCCCTGTGTTGGTTAAATACCAATAAAACGTTACATTTTTTCAAGTTGTACCATAAAAGAATTACCCAGCTAACTTCTGATAGGATCGGGCCTTTTGTGTAGTTGCACTATATGATGGGGTAGATAATACCTTTCAATACAGATTAGGGTGTTTTTTTGGTGGTTGTTGTTGTGGCTTGGTTTTTTGTCTTTTTTCTTTCTTTTTTTTTATTTTTTATTTTCTTTGCAATGCGTGTTTGTATTGCTTTTCCTGCCTCTTCTAAGATTGTTTCCTGTGGTCTAATATATAGTGACGACAAAGCAGTTCTAGGTTTATTGTTAAATTAGAGTCTGTGTCTGTTATTTAATGTTTTAACTATGTCAGCTGGGAAGTGACAGGTGGGAGTCTGATTCTGTGTGTTTGTTTAGCCCTTAGTGATTTTAAGTAATATTTTGTTTTTGTGACAAAAGAGAATGTTTGGGGCTTAGAGGCGAGATTATTTTTTTTTCCTAACTAATATCAGAGAACTTTATTTGCAACAGTACATCAACAGATGCTTTTTAAAGCGTGATTGATTATGACTTGAGTTATGCTTTCTTTTAAGAAACTCTCCAGAACAAGCTTGATCAATGTGCAGGTGAAAATAAGATTTGTTTGCTTTTTTGTTTGTTTTCTCAGTTTGTAATTGCCAGCTTTTCAGTTACAGCCTAGGGCATGAAAACGAAAAAAATATACATATAATATGTATTGTTAGTACATACATTATTCTGGTTTCGTAGAGGTTCTGCAATGAAATTTAAAGAGCTCTTTTAATGACGCATGAGTGAGAAGAGAATCCAGCACATAACTCCTATAAGCTTCAGCTGCTGGTTCTGCAGTGTTAGTGAGGACAGTGGGACATGGGCTTGTCACAAAGCAGATGACGTTACCTCAGTGCCAAACAGTAGAGCTCACAGACCAAGCATTCCTGAAGTGTGAATACCTGTTCAGCTGCTGTTTGCATATGCATCGTGGTACCGCTGTCAGTTGTGTGATCACAACTGAAGTCTCCCCTGAGAGCTGCTTCTTACCCTGCCCTGGCCTCCCAGTTTTTCATGTCCTTTGTGAAACGCTTTCCCTCTGCCTCTGAATTTTAGCTTCTGTTTCTGTGCCGTCGAGTTCCATGCGTTGAGTGAGGAAGGAACCGGTTTGCACATTTGACTTTCTTCTTGTAGCTATTCTTTTTTTTTTTTATTAAGAAAATAAAAGTGTTCCTCATTGCCAGATTTCCTTTGGCAAGCAGTTCTCAGTGTCAGAATACCAGTATTTCTGTGTATCAGAACGGGAGTTGAGAATGCTCAGTTGAGTCAGAGTGCAAATGGATGCTCTTGTTAGCCAGCGCATACCTAACTCAAATTTAAATCCATGTTTATAACTCAGCTTTCCATGGGTTTTGCCACTTTTTGACCAATTTTACTAACTTTCAAGTTGAAAGCTTAGTTCGTGACAACATTAGTCTGCTAGAGTAGTATTGAATTACTTACAACAAGTTAGTGGTGCATCAGACCACTCTGTGCTGTAGGACAATCTATAGAAATCCGGAACCGTGCTCATTATTAAACATCAACTGATGTCTTTGTATGTGGTATGAAACACTGGTGCTTCTCCACCTGCATCTCAGGATGTGTTGGGACATCTTGGCACACGCAGGAATTACCTTGTTACAGGATCTACGGAGCACTGGTGAGGCCACAGCTGGCGTCTTGGGTCCAGTTCTAGGCTCCCCACTACAAGAGAGACATGGACATACTGGAAAGAGTCCAGCAAAGGGCCATGAAGGTGACTAAGGGACTGGAGCATCTCTCACATGAGGAAAGGCTGAGAGAGCTGGGGCTGTTCAGCCCGGAGAAGAGAAGGCTCGGGGGGATTTTGCCAGGGTTTATAAATACCTCATGGGGGACAATAAAGACAACAGAGACAGGCTCTTCTCGGTGGTGCCCACTAACAGGACAGGAGGGGGTGGACAGAAACTGAAGTACAGACCGTTTTGTTTAAACATAAGAAGAAACGATTTTACTGGCACGGGTTGCCCAGAGAGGTTGTAGAGTCTCCATCCTTGGAGATGTTCAAAACCTGACTGGACACAGTCCTTAGCTTCAGCGCTTCTCCCATTTGTGAGAATCTAAAGATATAAATGGAAAACAATGCAGGATTAATGAAAATGGTGAAAAGACTAAGATTCAAAATTAGTATGGGACAATTTTTTGCTTTAGACGAAGTTGTGCAGTCACATTTATCAGTTCGTGCTGTTGTGCTGGCTTTTCTGCAGCCACTTTATTTGGAGTGACAGGAGACTCTGGAGCGCAGGCTCCTCTGCCGCCTCTTCTGGTTTTGTCTTCCCTCCTGTTTGACCTCCGTGCATCCTCCGCTGCAGTTTTCCTTAGCCGATCTTGCCCTTGCCGCTGGACTAAAGCAACAGATTCGTGTCGTTAGGGCTGTCACAGTCCCCACGGAAGCTAACCGGCATCACTGGGGCGACTGTCAGAATCTGTGTACTTTCAGAGCGAACAGGGAGAGAACGATGCAGGCGCCGCACCTCTGACAAGCCAAGGTCCAGGTCCCCAGTGCGGCTCTTGTCCTTCGTGCCACGTGCCTGCAGTTCTCAGATAACAACTTCTCCCCTCCTCCCAGTGCTGAAGTGCCGAAAATATACTGCCTAGGAGGATGCACTACCATTGAAAGTGTGATGTGTGAAGAGATTATTAATGATACCGTAATGAATGTGTTTTAATGGGTTGAAAAGTCATTAAAATAAACATTTTGGCAGCCAAATGTTTTATGCAGGCCTCCGAAATGCTCATGAGTAGCAGTCTGAACAGAAAGAGCAATTAGGCAAATGAAAAGGGGCACACAGAGGTATGGCACCACTCCTCTCTTTCTGTAATTAGGGAGGGGACAAAAGAAAGAAACAATTTACCTGTGTGAAGAAGCCAGATGAAAACCAATCTCCAGTTCAGGGTTAAAAGGGAAAAAAGAAGTCTTCCTTGAATCCAGTCTTTGAATTTCTAATCGAGGTCTTTTACTGTGTCTCTTGCATTCTGCTACATGCAGTAATTTCTGTTAAAATCAGAAAATACTGATGAAACTGAAAAACCACTAAGAAAATCATAGAAGGAAGAGATTTTTCAGGAAATATTAAAGAAACTTATTAACTAACTTTTACCTCTCACTGGTTGCTTATATTTGGTTGCTTCTACCTTCTATCTTCCTGTTTAAGTATTTCAGGAAATCTATGCTAATGAATGATGCTATATGGCTACAATACAGAGATGATGTTATGAATTGAAATTAATCTTTCTGTGTTTAATCCAGTTTGCCACTACTAGACATGATAAGCAGTGGTGAGGTGGACCCCAGCCCTCCAATGTTGGCATCTCATATTTTCTTCTGAAATGTTTGATAATGTGTAGTGTGAAGAGATGTGTGTAACAGCAGGAACAGTTAGGTTACTTCACTGTATAGGGGAATAACCACTCCCTTGATTTCCTCCCCCCTCCCCATAAACTTTATAATCCTAGCATCCAGACTTATGAAGACATTTAAAAAGGCATTTATTTATGTGCTCCAAATTTGCCTTTTCTCAGTTGATCTGAGACCTCCTTTTCTTCTGTCTTAGTTGCTGCAGCATGTAATACGCACCTTTTGCCTTTGTGCTTCAGGAAGACTGCTTACTGCTATGTGGATTGTCATTTCACATAGTATTTTGTTAACTAGACCCAGATTTTTGTTTGTACCTGTTCTTTATTGCGTGGAAAAAAAAAAAAGTATCAGCTGCTGAAACTGATGAGCACAGAGATAAATCCGTTATTATCTTTTACTGTAGCTATGTATTGCATGAAGCCAAGATATGCTGACTGGAAGTTTTATTCCTGTCTTCCATGGCTGTTGATTTCATCTTCCATCTGTTAGGTCTTAGAAGCTTAGATTAATGTCTTAAGTTCAATGTACTTCAAATTTATGAGAATTTCCTCCTTTATTAATCTTCAGTAACTTAATTGCAAGCCCTACACCATCTCCATATTAGGCATAAGCTGCTAAATTATATTTCTTTTCAAGTGTAAGCACCTAGCTGTTTCACTGCTTTTCCTCTCTCCTCTTACCTCCTACCTTGCTCAAACATGTGAAGTCTCACCAGGTCTGCCAGTCTGCGTTTTCTTAACTTTTTTTTAACATAAATCCCCATGCTTTAGGGGTCATCGGGGCAGGGGGCACACCAGATTACTAGCTTGTCTTGCAGTGAGGCTGCAGTAGCTAGTAGACTTGAAAGTTTATGAAATGGAAGATCTGTTGGCAAAAGCCAAAATGTTTATTGTAAGCAACGAAAGATCTTTTTCTTGTGCTGAAATGACAGGTAAATAATCTTATTCTAGTTTTTGAACTGAGCATGGCTCAGTACTTATCCTGAAGTTGGGAGTTCCTTATTTTGCATTCCCTTTGCGCCAAGTCCCTGATAATAGATCAAACTGTCATTCTTAATGGAGTCAAGAGCAATAAAATAAGGACAAAGTATGATGTGTTGTAACAGTGTGAAACTGGAATCAGGTCTGTTACTGCAGGAGACATAATGGCACATAGCTCATTCCTGCACACAGCCTGCATCACCTCAGGATAATGATCTCCATGATGAGACAAAGTGTTTCTGAGAGAGACTGCCAAAAATGAAGAGTATGAGTAAGACAGTGGGGTTTTTTTACCCCCGCAGAAAAGCACTGTGTTCCGTAGCCCTAAATGTCAAATTGAACGGTAACTTCCAAGTATAAATACACTTTGGAATAGGCAGCATCAGCTGTGGAAAGCTGGAGACATTGTAATACGTATTGGAAAAATAAGATGAGATTTCTGCTCCCTGTTGTGTTGGCTGTATAAATGATCTGGAAGAGCAGGTGAAGAGTGAGGTAATGAAGTACTAATTTATTCAGGGTAGTCAAGGGCCAGTTCTAAAGAACTGTGCAACTGCCTTTACAATCCTGCTTAACTAAGCCACAAAACTGTAAATGAAGTTTGATGTAGAGAAATGTGAGTGCGCACATGAGAAAATTACAGTTCTACCATGCCAGGCTCTGACCTGGCTCTTGTCACTTACTTGTTGCTCCAGAACGATCTTCCCATGGGTAACTCTGGGAAGGTAGGAGCTTGTTGCTCAGTAGGGCTAAGTAGCGCGTAGCAAATCGAATGGCAGGTATCACTCGGGGAAAGATGAAGAACAAGTCATAAGACATCATTGTACAGTGGCGTGTCTACATCTGAAATGCATGGAACAGTTCTGGACTACCGAGCGGCATAGTTAAGCTATGGCACTACCTACCACAAGCTCTTTGGAACGCTGTGGTAAGCTGTAATGAAAGATTGCAAGAATTCAAAAAGTGAATTAAAAATTTGAAAGGAAGAAATCCACCGAGAGCAAGTACAAAGGACATATCCGGCTCAGAAAGTTCCTCAAGTTCCTCAACTGCAGGTGTTTCCATTCCTTTATTTTTAAAAGTAGGAATTAATCCTAGTCTAACAAAAAGGTTAGTTGTATTATGATGCTGCTGCTTGTTAGATATCTGTTTTGATACGTTAGCACAAAAAAACCCCCAAACAAACAGGAAAAAATCCAAACCCAAACAAAACCCAAACCCCAAGTATCCCCATACCATGACAGCTATAAAGCGCTGCAGTCTGACATGCTGTGTTACAAATACTAAGAATAAGAGAAGTATTCTAATGGGAAATCCTTATACTAGAAGGAAAAAATTGTTAGGAATTTTCTTGGCGGAGTCTCTGAGGGTGAACGCTGCCTGACTTCTGTGGCAAACCTTGGAGTGCTGAGCTAATGCAAGCTGCCAGGTTTTGAGGGGCTATTTTCAATTCTGGAAAAGAGTAAGTCTTTCCTTGGGCCTAAGGCTTCATGAAAAGGAAGCAGGGAAAGGAAAAAAAAACGTCAATTGTATAGAGGCAAAGGCAGGTCATACAGCCTCCTGTTTGAAAGAAGTGCTTGTCTGTGCATTATGTATAAACTTATCTTTAAAGAGCTGCTTGGTATTTACACCAAAGTAAACGTTTGGAAAATAGTGCCTTGCCTGTTACTGCTGCAGGAGAGGTTATTTGTTGTTTCTGGATGTGGTTTTATTTTGTCCTTTTTGTATTTTGAATTAACTATATCTGCTTGTTATTTGGAGAAACATGCGTGTTCCTGTTCTGTCCTTGCCTCATAGATGCGTTTATTCTGTGCTTGCGGTTTGTGATTAGGGTTTTTCCAATATGTGCTTCTGAACACTGGGAGATGAGGGTGAGAATGTAGTTCAAGTATTGTCTTTGAGGTGTCATTTGTCAAGTAACCAGGTAGACCTCAATGGTATGGATGGCGGACTTTGTTTCTTAGTGATGGAAAAAGAAAACAAAACATGCGGTCTGATTGCATTTCCTGATTCATTTTGAATTCCAGGGGAAAGGATTTTAAGCTCTCTGTGTTAACATATGCATATGTAAGTGCGTATTTTGCTTTTTGATGGTAAGGGGTTTTTTTTCCCCCCTGTGGCAAGATTTTTTCAGTGAATACATCTTCAGCATGCTTCTGTTTGTGTTTTGCTGGGGAATGTATGACGTTAGCTCAAATGAGTGAACTGTTGATGTTTTACACAATACAGCTCTCCCGCACGCTATGAGAAGTAATGCATTACTACTAGTTTATGGACCTGGTGCACTGGGAAGCAAGCCTTTTGCTCTTGTGCTGAAATGTCTATCTGTAACACAAATCAATTAAATCCAACTAATTTTGAAGTTGCTGAATGTGAGCATTGCTGGAGTTGTAATTTTAGTATGTTCAATTCGTTACTGGGGAATCCCATGGAGAAGGGCGAATTTGAACACAGTCCAGTGTGCATCCCAAAAATTTCAAGGTGAAGTTTGAGGAAAGAGGGACAGCTGTGGAAACTACATCACTTCTCTTTTGCAGGATCTCTGCCAAGGCCCATCATTTGTAGAGGAAGGCATCATATGTTTTATCTACCCTGTGGCATTATAAAATAAAGCACAGTCCCCCGTATGGAAAAGATGGATATGCAATGTTTTCTTTCCATTCTCTGGGACTCTAAACCTCAGAAAACCCATTCATCATCCCATGCCTTGCGTTTGCTGTGAAGAACAACATTTTCTTCTTGCCTGCTGGATTAGCCCAAAGAAATCTTTTTATTTTTTTTTCCCCTCTTGAAAACACAGCTTCATACGTAGCTTCTAGCCAGGAAATGTTCTGGGATTCCATTTGGAAGGTTTTAAGCATGAAAGGGGGGAAAAAATAGACAAACAACTTAACTTGCTTGACGTCTGCTCCTAAAGTTGATGTGCGTAAATGTGTCAGATCATTTTGGCTGCCTGCAGAAGATGGAAATTCTAAAACCATAAATTCAGTGCTGTTTTGTTTTTTCTGTCAGCCGAGGTTGCCGATTCAAGTGATGATTACTGGTTAAGAGTTTGTGATTCAATTTAGACAGATCTCCCTGCGTATCTGCCCCTGACTATAGGCCGGGTAGATTCTGACAGTGATCGTATGAACATACGAAGTGTAAGCGTAGGACTTGAGTAATTTAGAAATACCTTTTTTGCAAGACTGAGAATTTAGTAAGTAGGGTTTTTTCCCCAAAGGAGTTAAATCAGAAGCTATTAAGATTGACCATAAAGCTTTAAATGTAGGATTTATCCTTTTGAATTTGCCATCAAGTATTCATTTTAGTATTTAAATATCTTTAAATGATTAGGACAGCGACACGGGTTTCAAGATCTTAAGATAATAAAAAAAGACTGGATATCCATGTACTGTGATTCTTTAATGCGTCCCACAGGCCACAACTGTAAAACAGGTTTTGAGTTTGAACTTGAGGGCCTTAAAAGTGTGATAACTGCCCTCATGCAGCTGAGTTTCTTGGTTTTCAGGTTGGTAGGCTTTCTATAAGATTAAGTCTATAAAAGGTAACATAACAGCAGGGGTCTGAAAAAGCCTGTTGATGCAGATTTGCCAAAGCATGTTGCGTGGTGGTGCCTCAGTTAGAAAATGGCAGCAACGCAAGAGTCAAAAATTAATATTACTAAAAATTAATATGATTATTTAGCTTATAAGGTTTAATTGTGACATGGTATACTGAAATAGCATGAGGAAGGATGGAAACTATAACATTGTTTGTATCTAGGGAAGCAGTGGAGAGTTCAGGACAAATCTTGTAGACCTACGTTACTGCTTTTTGGATGACGGTGCAATTAGTCCAGCAATCTTTGAGATTATTGTTAGTCTAATCTTTAAACAAAGAAAAATGTGAAAGTTATTCTCTGACAACAACATTATCGACAATGATAAAACTTGAGAAACTGGAGTTTGAGCTTGCTGACTTGCTTGCATCTGGATAAGGGATGGATTCTTTGCTGCTTTGGGAAATTCCCAGAGGCGGTCTTGGACTTTGTTAATACATGTTCAAGAAATTAAGCACAAAGGATTTTGTTTCTTGTGTGCTAAATCCTACTTAGTAAACATTAGTATCTTTATGTTCTTAATGCTAAGATAATATTAATCTTAGAAAAGCCTTTGTGTCATACGAATGTAATATATAATACATTTGTACTTGCCTTTCACTTGCATGACAGAAGGGCAGGATTTTCTACTCTTTATCAAGTTGCCGAGCAATTTGAGACTGCTTGATTCTACAGAAAATGATTCAGTTGAAGTGCACTTAATTTAATCTCCTCTGTTTCACTGAGTATTTGATAAAAGATAATTGAAAATGCCTCAACTTGTGCTTCAGAAAGTTGTAGTTAAACCAGACTTTGGTTTGCTCTTTTTTTTTTCCTGCTCCCTCTTAAAGGTCAGTAAATCTTATTTGTTATGTGAATTATGCTGGAAAGTAAGCCATTTGTGGACTCAGTCTAGAGTTGATGGAGCAGCCAGTTAAATGTGCATCTAAAACGTAGTTGTTGCATTACTTTGTCTCACAGTGGGAACGCTGAATTGGTAATCCAAGCAAGTTATCACTGGCAACGAGGTGGCCAAGAATTGATTCAATATACAATGAGTTCTGGATTTTTCTAACAAGTCTCTTGTTGTTCATTTGTGAAAGTAACTCAGAAGGGGTGAGGAGAGCACATAAAAGGTTGGGATTGATTTAGCTGCTTAATTCAGCTTGCTGGAAGGCTGATCAGGGTGCTGGTTCTGTAAGGTGAGTTCCTTACTAGTTGTTATCCCAGTTAGTACAGTCACCTTGATACTGACAAGAGCAAAAAAAGACAACTCTTTTTGTCTCACTTGCATGTCCCCAATTTTTCTTTTAATTGAAAGGGAAAAATGGTCTCCTTTTTTTGTCTCAGTGCGTTTTTACTGACTCTAATTCAGTGTAGGGTGTTCTGCATTGTTCCCCAGAAGACACCACTAGAAATACTGCCCTATCTTCAAGAGAGCAAATTTCCTCCCTGTCTTTCACCATCCTATTTTTTAGAAAATAAAGTTGTCTCCTTCTTGTCTAACAAAATGGTGATGATTTTGTTAAAGACTCTTCTTTAAAGCTATTCAGGAAAACAAAATGTCTCTTAAAGAAGAAAGATCAGATACGGTTTATGAGCAGAGCAGTCAAAGAGATTAACAAAATTAGAAGGAGATAGGGGAAGGAAAAAACTTTTAAGCAAATAATGACTGTAATTAAATCCACTATTTTGTAGTTTAAACGAAATCTAAAATAACTTGCAAGTTGTGAGGTGAAAGATACTCCTTCCACAATCCGTGTGATACTGCTGCTGCTGCGCCTTACTTCTGGGGACATTTAACAAAGAAGTAATATTGTAGGTAATTGTGGGGTTTCACTTCATGTATTAAAAAAGAGACAGAGAGGTGTCTGTGGCTGCAAGGCATAAATGCCTGTTAATTCAAGCATTCAATAAAATTATTTGGAAAATGGTTCAAAAAGCTGAAGCCTTCCAGTTCGAGTCAGGAACTTGAAATGGAGTTCACCAATGAGCTGCTGTGCCAAGGAGTTTCCACAGCTCTTGGCAGGTCTCTGGCAAAGCAAGCTAAGTAATGATTGTGTGGCTCAGGTAGGGCTGAAATTGTTCCAACAGTATCTTCTCTTCACCTGATGTACCAAGTCAGGAGATGACATAGCACAATCGGTGTATTTCATGAGAGTGGCCGGGGAAGCACGTTGGAAAATGAACATGTGTAGTTACGTTGGAGGAAGACTGTTGGACAAGCTTTTGCTGCGATTTGTAGGACCGAAATACCTTCTTTTTAGCATAGTAACCTTTCCTAGCAGGGAAGTAATATAAACAAAGGCTCTGGGCATGTGGTGTGAGGCATGCATGGTTAAATGAGCTACTTTGAGCTGAAGTACGCTGTGCTGTGCCCTGTTTGCTTTGATGGAAACCTCCTCACTGGTTCTGCAGGCTGTGGTAGAAGGAAATCAGCTGTGCTGAAACGAAGAGCAAAGTCCCAAACTCTCTGGAGCTGGAATATACATTGAACTGAATTGCAAATCTTATGGAATCAAAGATGGATTAATTCTTGGATATGCTTCTCCAAATAGGAAACAAACCACAACACACCCACACACACACCCACACACAAAAAACCACCTCCCCTTTCTTGCCTCTAGCCCAAACAACAGTTCAAGAAACTTGAACAATAAGTCCAAGTCCAGCAAGCAGTAACACAGTGTGTAAACAGTCCCTTTAACAGCCACACTAACCTTTGTGACTATGGGAAGCACAAGTATAGAAATTGTGTTACTGTAATGNTCAGTGTTCAAATGGTACACAGTGATGTGTTTTCAAAACCAAATTAGATGCAAACCACTTAGGCCTTTGCAGCTCCCAGTGAGATTTTGCACATGCTGGATGACAGGAATTAGTTCTGTTAAATAAGTCTTATGCAATACAGTATAAGCATCGTGAAAAATACAGCTTTCTGTTATGGTAAAGCACAGTTGAGATAGTTAATCATATTTTT
>VYZM01017805.1:489372-519337 GCA_013398915.1 Dromas ardeola | reverse complement strand
TATATATATATGTGTATATATATAGAGAGAGAGAGAGTAAAGGATTACTTTTGTAACACTATCAGGAATTTCCACTTTCTCTGCCTGGTGAATAGCTTCTGGACTTTCTTGTAGCAGCAAGAGGTGAGCTGGTCTGTCTTGTTTCGGGAAGCAGTTTCTGCTGGCTGACATTTAAGCAGAGTAACTTCTGTAATTTAACATTTAAGCAGTGTTAGAAAACGGAATATCTGGAAATAAAGGTTGCTTTACCTGCACTTCGTCATCTCTCCTTCTAGGACTGATTTTAACAAACTTGTGTCACTTATGCCAGACCATGCTCAGTGGTCAGTTTTTGGATACTGAATCTTCATAGTATTTGCATCTCGTCCTGATGGAGCAGCTTTGGGAAGAAAAGACGTTTGCTTTTTGCTCTTCCTCATGTCACTGGACACTTTGAGGAAGACCTCAAAGCTGAGCAGATTTCTGACCTAACCTAGTAACGGTGCCCTGTTATGCTCAAGAAGTGTGAGAGGGTCTTAATTAAGAACTCAATTTCTAGGTGAGGAATGGTCTGCAGTGCTCCTTTTAGCTACGTTGCCAGATAAGAGACTGAAATTTGGTAGCGTCAACTGACTGAAATAGGTTGAACTGGAAGTCAGAAGAAAATGGTGCCATAAATCTGTACTGACACCTGAAGGTTATTCTGGTCCTAGAATAGATTATTTTTTTTCCCCAATAGATTGAAATAATTTTGCATGCAATCACTTCCGAATTGTTTCCAATTAGAAACAATAGTGAAGTCTTAACCATAGAAAAGAAATTATCCATCACTCAAGTATTTGGGGGGATGGAGGAGTGCGCCTGATTGCTTATCTAAGTCTTGGAAGACCTTTGGTATTTTCCATTGTTACGGGATTTTTTCCCCCGACTTTTTCTCCAAATGAATTGTTCCTATAAAGGAATTTAAACTCTGGATAATTATTGTTCTCTGTTCCAAAAGCTAATAAAAACAAAGCTCAACAGTATGCAGTTGGAGGCCTATGGAAAAACTTGGGTGTAACACACAAAGTAGAAAAACAAACTTTGCTGATGAGGCCAGGAAGCTACGATCACATTTTCCAGTTTTAACTGTATGTGTTGGTCCTAACTGGGAATATTTCCTGTTAAACTGAAATTTTTCCTCTCTATTTGATTTTGTAGCTGTTTTTTATCCATAAACTGTGGACAGGAGGGGTTAATAAATGTCAAAGATACTTGCGTGTGATCTCAAATACAGGGAACGGATATATTTTTGTAATATTTTATAGGGGCGCATGTTGCTTTGTGCTCTATAAGACTGGTAGGATTTGTTTGCTTATTCCAGTAGCTGGCCAAAAGATACTCTGGGAATGCTGTTAGTAAATAACCACATACCCTGTGGCTGTATGTTTCAAACAGACCTGTTTCTTTGGATTATGAAGCTTTTCTTTCAGTCAGCTCTTCTTAAAGCATACCTCCTTCCCTTTCCAACATGTACCTCTTCCTGGCTTCTCAGGATAGGCTTTCTGATGAGCCTGTTGCCTGTAGATGTTTTTCTGCAAAAATTTCACTTTTTTTTTTTTTTCCCCAGATTCTTTTGAGAAACTGAAAAACATTTTTATTGCTGATTGTTTGATAATGATTGAAGAGTAGATTTAGATGTGGCTGGTTATGATAATTTAAATTTATGTGTGTTATTGATATCAACGCTTTAACTTATTATAAAAGTGTTCAGAGTGCTTGGGATGGTTATGTGGCAATCAATTATCCAGATGAAAATCAAGCAACCAAGGGAATCTTGTGTGTTTATGCAGGCCTTTGTGTGGTTTATTACTCTTCATTTGAGCCCCAAGTAAGAATAACGTGTCACTGCTCTAACACTTTCGAAGAACTCTGTTATGTGAATTATTCTTTAGGGCTTTTAAGGTTTCCTACGGTGAATGTAAAGAACATAAAATCCTATATTAGTGGGTGGGGTTTTTTTGTTTTGCCTTTTTTTTAATGGATTTTTCTTTTTTGTATGGTGACTTAAGGTGGCATTGCTGCTTATGGTTGTTCTTTTCAAGTATAGTTTAACCTGAGCTTATGAGGAGGTTGGTTATGTTCTTTTAAAGAGTTGAAGAAAAGTGTTGCTCTATACTTTTCTTCTTGTTAGTTACTGTATATTCTGGAGAAGGTCAGTAATATAAAGAAAAGACCACACGAATTCCTGAAGTGGTGGGAAGGGGTGGTACTGTGACTTTTAATCCTCTTTGCCTGACAGCTCTGAGAATGGGTAACTTTGGTGGAAAGACACCATCAGGAATTCAGATTTGAGGACACTGGAAATACTCTGTTACCTCAGCCGGGTAATTCAACAGAAATGTCAGAATTTCAGCCCAGTTCTGTGGTGCCAAGTTAATGGTGGTTTTCGGTGCCCTTCCTCTCTCCTGTGCCACTCCATCTGTTTGCCAAGAGGCCCCTGGGTGCTCATTGAAATGACGGAGGTAGCTGAGACAAGATTATCCTGTCAAAAATGTATCCACATCGCTGAGAGGTAACGAAATAGCTTCTGGCACAATGTGCAGTCCCTGCTTCGCAGCCGGTCAGGTGCAGCTTTCTCCTGTGAAGCAGCAGGGTGCTACAGGGGGGGTGAAACTTAAATCTTTCCTTCGGAAGTTTGAGGCTCACATCCTGCAAAATGTGTTTTGTGTAAAGAATTTCCTTCCCATGGGTATCACAGAGTTACACTACAGGAGGACTGCTTGCGATGTGCTCGAATGGGTTGGCTTAGGTGGGGCATTTCACGTGAGGAGTGAAGGGGTGAAGCGTACTGATGAGAAGGTCACATCAAGTGCCTTAGCACTTGGAACAAGTTGCCAATATACTGGGGACACTACACAATTGACATAGCCCGTCCTTTTACAAACACCTTCCTAGCGTAGCCTCTGCCCAAAGTTAGGCGAGCTTCTCCGAGGCAATTCTGCCTTTGCTGTTGTGTTCTTCAGTTATGATTGAAATGTCAGAAGTTATTAAAAACAGTCATCAGAGCTGCGATACTTGATGAAGTGTCTTTCTTTTTTTTTTATTTTTTTTTTTTTACTATTTTGAGCCTTTGTACATCAAGAAATGAAGCTAGTAAGGCTCATCTCAGTCTTCAGTGAAGCAGTTTCCTTGCCAACCTGTAGTACCTTCTGGTGATGACACCAAGAACTAGAATTGGTTAACGACTTCAACAGCAATTAAGCAGCTCTGTTGTGGTGGGTTTTATTGCCTTCAGCCACTCTTTGAGAGTGATGCTCCCCTTCCCACCCCAGACCCCACGATACATGGAAGAGGAGTCAATGATCTTGGGTAAATACTGATCATTTTTGCTGATTTACTGATTTGACTGTCAAGTCTATTGATAATGGTAACTTCTGGGTCGCAGGTGTTACTGCCTCTTCTCAAATGGCCTGTTTTCCATGCTTCCAGCTGAAATACCTGTTAAAAGATCTCTTACCTTCTTGTTTTCTCTCGAAATTTGGTATATGTGGTCTTTGTTGAGGAATGACCCTCTTGTCTGTTCCAGGTTTGGTTTACAGGTGCTGCTACTCTGAGGTGATTTAATGCAACAGCACCTTCTTTCTGAGGGACTGTTCCTTTATGCGGTATTGACTTGCTCACCCAGTGTAACCCTCAGTTTTCTGTGAAGCAACATACCTTGTTCTTGAGTGACATTGATTTAATTACATCTTTAAACAAATAAAGCTGAGTTGAGCACTTATGATTACACTGCAAGAACTTCTTGGCCATGGGGGAAAAATGATGCTAAATTTCTATAGGAATCCTCATAGGTTCTTATTATTTTATTTGTAGATTTATTTTCCAGATTTAATTTCCAATACTTTCACCATATCAGCAACTATTAAGTTTTGTCAAATTGTTTAGCGAAAATCCGGTGAGCAGATTTAATAAAAAAAAAAAAAAATTAGTTCTCAAATACATCATGTCTTCAAATGGCACATGAAAATTTGATCTTTTAGAAAGGGGTTGCTAATTCCAGTGGTGTTTCTGAATCAGGAATAGGTACCAGGCAGGCTTTACATTGTGTGTGCATACTCTTAATGAAAGGAGGTAAGGTAAAATGAAACCTGATAGTTTTTGTTAGAAAATAAATGAGTATGAGTTCCACTGAGGAAAAATTTCATATGAGTCTTACACTGTCATATAAATAGTTGGATTTTTTTTTTTACCAGGAAGAAACGTATTTTCCTGTCTAAAATTAAAGTGGACAAAAAACTAGTAAGAAATTGCACATATTCTGAATGCTATAGTACAAATCTTTTTTTATACCAAAAAGAAATTTTGTCTTCTAAGTAACTCACCCTGCTGTATACTACTCCTAAAAAACACCTGCTAAGAAAAAAAAGGTGTAGGTTCAAAAAAGATCCCAGTAATCCAGTGTGTTTGAATGGTGAATCTATCACCAGGTGACTTGTGCATGGAGATGGAGGCATCGTCCACGTGCCACCTGAGGAGGTCTGTGGAGGTGGATGTTTGTCATGTGAGAACTCGATGTCCCGCGTGGCTGAGAAGTTTTGGCAGCTCCCCTTTCCCTTTCCCACCGCATTGGTGAGCCCGGAGCTGCCTGGGAGGTTCCGCTCTGTTCCCCTGGCAGCAGCTGGGGATGGCAGTGACTCATCCTCTTGTTCCTGTCTGTCACCTGAAGTAAGCGGTGTTCTTGGGGGGGAAAAAAAATATTTCATCCTCCCTTCCCTTTTGTTTCACAGTAACCCTGTAAGCCAGAAATTTGTAGGTAGGAACACGCTCAGAATTATGTCGTGGTAAACTATTGCCATGAGGTCAAAAAGTTGATCTTTGGCTGCTCCTTTCTATACTGGACTATAGGTTTGGTTAGACACGGCGTGCTACAGAAATGCAGAACTCTGATTATAGAGTAAATACTCCGGAATGGATGTTGTTATTGTTCAGCAGGAATGCCCAAGAATATGCCATGGGTTGAACCACACTGTAAAATGGGGGTAGATTTTTGAAGTCAGCCTGCAAAAAGTCTTAGTTGGCTATGAAAAATTTTCCTGGCTTTCAGAAATACATTTTTGTTGGAGTTTGAGATAGGAAAAATATTATGTATCCTCCCTCTGAAAATTACAAATAAGTAGATGTAAAAAAATAAAGCTGCAGAGTGACCAGACTTCTTTTTGCACATGTAGAGTTAATAGTTGACCTGTTTAATAACTTGTGCTGTAGCCACTGCTGGAGTGCAAATGTTTCTCAAAATGCAGAATTGCAAGTTGCCATCAGACAAATGCAACGCAGTGGTTTGAGGTGATGGTAGTTATTTGTATGTTTTCCCTACAAATGAAGAGGAAAGCATTTATTTTTCATGAAAGTATGGTGTGCTATAAACATAGCTACATACAGACATATAGCATAAGTTATATGAAATTACAGGACAAGCATTACAGAGGCAGAATATTTGCAAGGAACTTGAATATTGATGAAAGATAGTTTTTCTTATGGGCAGCCTCCTCTGAGAGTATTAATTTAGTGTACAGCTTCATTTTTAAATGAATAATATATAAACAAAATAATGCTTGCTTTGCGGCATGCTTCTATTTTATTTATGTGTGCACACATGGTCCACTCTAATTAAGCACAGCTCTTTATGGTTTATTTATTTGTTCTAGAGAGGCTGCTTAATATTTGAGAGAAACAGTAATGATGTGTCTGACCTTTGCAGTGGATGTGTTATTGGTAAGCTGGGTTTTGCAGGAGCCTGCAAGAAGAGTAAAATAGAAGGTTGATCTTTTTCTCCATTTGCTGGAACACGCTCAAGAGACCTGATAGCACAAGAAAAAAAACCACACAAAACCAAACCATAAGTGGTTAAAGAGTATTTTCTTGTGTTTTCAGATCTCGGGAGGATGCTGCTGACAGGCTGAGGTAGAGGGTTAAAAACTTTTGTTTCTTTGCTTTTTGTTGTGGTCTGTGTTTTATTACCAAACCACCAGGGTAGTATTTCACATGGTGAATAGTTGGTTGTTGGTTTTGTTTGTTTGTTTTGGGTTGGTTTTTTTTTTTTTTAATGCCAATACAAAGAAATAAATGTAAATGGAGGTGGAGACCAGTCCAGGTTTTGGGTTCTACAGAGTATGGACAGGTGTGCATGACGTTCTTGCGTGGTGCTCTTGGAGTGGGATTTGCCACGAAACTTCCTAAAAATACATGTGCTATGGTACATGCAAATTTTATCGCCTATCCCGTTTTTTATGGCCTTTGCTTAATACAGATTCCTGCCTCTTTTTACAGAAGCGTCCCCTGGGGCTGCGTGGTGGCCAGGAGCTCGGTGCTGGCAGTTCAACCCGCTGCTCCTGCCTCCTCCTGCCTTTCCCTGGTGGGCTCCTCTCCCGGGCCCATCCTCTTCCCCCTTGTCCATGCTGTGTGCGTGGTTGCTGTCTGATGGGGCTCTTGGTTTTATTTCTGATAAAAGCAAGACCTCTGGGAGAGGAAGAGTTGTTTGTTGCAAGTGCTAATAGCATAGGTTTAAAAAAAGTGGAAAAAACAAAGCGGGTATGGAGTAAAGCTGATGGATACATGCGTATTCAGATGGTAATGGTGCTATATATAAAGCCATCGAAATTAAATGTTTGCTGTATTTATAAAAGGATTTTGGTTGATCCAGGTACTTGTGGGTGATACCAGTAAAGAATGCTGTTTAACTGACTTCCACCTGAACATGACCATTTCTTACGTCATTCTTCTGTGGAAGCTCTGTGTATGTGTACATACAAAATTAATATTCTCATAATGGAAGATGCAATTTGTGCTCTATTCAGTCGCTCATGTTTTTGCTAATTAATCATTAATCATCTGCTATTGGAACAGTATCTTTTTTTCTTTAATTAGCCACTGGTACATGTTTGTTAGAAATCTGCCTGCAGTGTATGCTATATTTTTCTCTTAATCGGTAGGTAACATTTCATAGCTTTTGCTTGCGTGCTTGCTTCCTTGTCTGTTTTGTTCTATCTTTATAAATGTAAAAATCTCCTTTCAGCATACATGCATATATGGTGGTTACCTCAAAGTAATAGTATGCTGCATGATTTTTTATGCTGTGATACCTTTGGGGAAGAAGAGAGGCGGTTGCCTTGCAAAGGGTATGCAAGCTAATGGTACGTGCTTCTTCCAGCCAAACTGATTGGAGATAAGTAACAACTTCTCCCTCTCCTTCCTCCACGCAGGAAATACAGGATCATTAGGACTAGCTAGCCTTCTGGGGTTTTGGGTTTGGTGGTTGGGGTTTTTTTTTTGTTGTTGGTGGTTTTTGGTTTTTTTTTTTGAGGAGGAGGGTGGAAGCTTGTAGAACTGCTGAGTTCTCATTCACCTTCCTTTTTCTTGCAATGATTATTCTTTTTCTGTGTTGCATAATGAATTCTTTATAGCTCATGTATATGGCCACCTTGCTTTTGAGGGTCTGCTGCAGATATATGTGAAAGACTGACAAAGCACATAACCTCATTTTTTATGAGTGTCATGGGACAGGCTTAAGTGCAGTAGCTGTGAAAAGTGAGGTTTAGGTCTTTGGCGACCTACCTCTTATCATAGAAGGTACATTCAAAACATAAACTAATTTAAAGCAGTCTAGGAGTTCTTGTCGATTGAGTGAGAAGATCATCACGGATTTGTGGCAGGACTTTCCAGTGCCGAGGACTGTGTTTTAACTTCATTGTTGGTTGTAGGTGTCATTGCTTCAGGAGAATCCCGGTGGTGCAAGAGACGTCATAAACTTTCCCTTTCTCCCCCTTTTGTCCCACGTTGAAGTCCAAGAGCACTGAAGATTTAGTGTATTGCGAAGACACACATTTGTTAGTCCACACTGGACTATTTCAGTGAATGGGCTACTGGAGCTAGGGCAGCAAAGAGGGGGGAAAGAAAGGTGCATTTTCTGAAAATGTTTTTGTTTAAAATATCTGTGCAAAATGACTGCAGAAAGTGAAATTGTTTATTATTTGCTCTGGTACTTCTGGTGGTGTAAGTGATGAGTTCTTGGCTTGGGCTTTAACTGATGCATGCAATTTGTGGGCTGTTTCTGAAGTACACTGAGGGTGAAAAGAGAAGAAACTTGAAGCGAACGGATCCATTGATCCGCTGCGTTAGGGTTTCGCGTCTCACGATGTGGCAGAGCTTCCAGTAAGACCCTCCACAGGAGATAAGACCCTTTGGCAGGGATGGGGTCGCACTGCGGATGCCGCAGTGCATCTCGACCCTCCTGGCCCTCCCGCAGCTGTGGCAGGGATCAGGATAATTACCCTGTGGCTGACGAGGCAGGCGGTGCCTAATGCCACTCCGATTGAACTGCGAGGGAAAGGGGGTTAAGCCAGGATAATGCTCCATCCGGCCTCATCCTGGCAGCTGACGGCATCACCTCCCAGCCTTCTCGCTCCAGCTGGCGCCGGGAGAGCGGGAGCAGGGAGCATGTGAAGTTTGCCGTACGCCTCAGACCTTACGTGACGGCAGTACGCGGCTCCCTAGTCGCTGCCATGTTGCTAGGGCAACCTGACTATTTATTCCTTCATTTCCAACTTCAGTCTGGTACATCCCCTGCCCTGCCTGTGCTGGAGTGGTCTGTTTGGCACTCGGGCACGCTTTGATGGGCTTCAAATGTATCTTGCGAGGCTAACTATTACTTATATGGGGAAGACATCTTCCATCCCCCTACTCCAGGTCATTAGCGAGAGGTCTGTCTTGGATTTTAGCATTTTAATTGGAGTGTATCTATGCATGTCCATGCACAGAAATTAAATATTGCACTTGTTTGTGCATTTTACGCTCTTAATGGAAGGGAGCGTTATATCAATGTTCTCTAGTGCTAGTAGAGCAGTTTAAGCTCCGTTCCCTTCTTTCCCTGATACTCCCATGCCTTTTGGGGAGCTTGTTTGAATGTAGCTACCTGTAAAAATGGCCTAAATCTTTCTCTGGGTTTTTCATAACCATGAACTAGTTGGTCTCGCATGAGTGAATAATGTAGCCTGCAGAATACATGCACTTTAATGGCATCTTTGATAATTTGTGGTTTAAATTGTACATAGATTATAAGAGGTGGTAGAAAATTCATGTTAACACTGTTTTGCAGTAGAGACATCTTCTGAAATGTGTCATTATCAGTAATAGAAGCTTTACTGTAAAAAATGACCATATATTTTTGTTTTTTTCCACTCAGCTGTCCCATTTCCTCCAAGTCACCGGCTCACAGCTAAGGAAGTGTTTGATAATGATGGAAAACCCCGTGTGGATATCTTAAAGGCACACCTTATGAAAGAAGGGAGACTGGAAGAGAGCGTTGCTTTGAGAATAATAACAGAGGGAGCTTCAATTCTCCGCCAGGAAAAAAATTTGCTGGACATAGATGCACCAGTCACAGGTTAGTATGCAGTTATGATGCTGGAGGGGATGGTTGCTGGTTTAGGACATGTAAAGTAACGCATGAGTGTATATGGCTTCCTAAGGAGCTGAAAGGCAGCTTGAAAATCATTTGTTCTTTCCGATACTCAATTCTCTCCTTGTCTGCTACCACTGGGATAATGGAGCAGCTTGTAAATTAGAGGAAAGGATCACATCTGCGGAGCCCTTTCTGTTTCTAAGACAGAGAACGTTTTCAGTCTTAGGAGAAGATTAGGAGAACTTTCTTAAACTTGAAAAGTTATCTAGCCTTTTGCACCAGGTATTAATTCCAAAATTTTATAGATGTCACTTACCATAGTAGCACTGTTCAGACATACAGACAGTGTTGGGCTCTGAAGGAACAGTGGTATCAGAGTAAATGGAAATCTTAATTAAATGCTAAAGAAAATAACGAGTGCAGCAAAAAGGAAAAAAAAAATTAGCAGAATCCCAGTTTGTGTTGCCTGGGGGATTAATGAATTGCGCTGGTTGCAGAACCCATCCTGCCCTTGACTATCAAACACTACCACCCGCTCATTAATCCTCAGGAAATGCCTTATACTTTGAATTTCCTTCTCTAATTGTCTCCTGCCTTCAACTGCATTCTGAACGTATGAATGCATTTGCTTGCTCTAATGTGCCTCCTCCCCTGTTTTGCTGTTGTTATCAGATATGAATGCATTTTTGGCAAGAAATTGATCTGTGGCATAGAAAGTTAGCTGTGGGGCAAAAGATAACTATTTCCAGCCAACTTAAACTATGAAACCAAACTATAAAACTTGGTTTAAGAAGGCAGGTCCTTTTGTCACTTTTGTTTCTGGACAGCCTTTGCAAAAGTAAAAGAAATAGGTTCGTCTGCTGCAGAATAAGGGTTACCAGTCTTTATTATCAGTACTGGTAGCATTCTCCAAAAACTACATAGAAGCAGCAAAACCTTAGTTTTCAGGAAACCTTGGCTGAAACTGAAGAGCATAGTGTCTGGACTAGAATGATGCACAAGTTATTAAAGCTTGTAATTTTAAAAATGATACCCAAATAGGGGATTGTAGCTTGACCTGGAGAGGTATTGTGTATCATCTTTTATGTAATAATTAGCTTGTCATGCTGCCGTACAATTCTGATGGAAAAGACGTCAATCATGTTGCAGCTCACGAATGAATAAAGGAAATTGAGCGAATAAAAGGATCCTCTGAGTAGATTGAGAATAAAGTTCTACAGATACTTTCTTTCACACTTCAGGGTAAATGAAAGAAGTTGTAGAGGTGCAGTACTGTTGTCTATAACCGAGTGGCAGACATGCAGAAACTCTACCATTTAGAGATGTAACCTTTAGGACGACGGGTCTGCTGTGTTGTGTCCCGACTGATTTCCCTAAGTTCATGTTTGCCCAGGGAAGCTGTGGATGCTCCATCCCTGGAAATGTTAAAGGCCAGGCTGGATGGGGCTTTGAGCAGCCTGGTGTAGTGGGAGGTGTCCCTGCCCACGGCAGGGGAGTTGGAACTACATGATCTTTAAGGTCCCTTCTAACCCAAACCATTCTATGTTTAATGTTCTCTCTCTCTTTTAAATTTTTTTTTTCTTAAATTATTTCTTAAATGCTTTTGAAGGTATCGGAATTGTTCTGAATTATTTTTTGGAGATTAATCTCCTGAAGGTTACCCCATTCTATAACACTGGTATAACTTAAGTCTTTGATTCTTTTTGTGGGTTGAGCCTACATCTTGCTTTGTACCTGCTTTTGAAATTATTCTCACGCGGTGACTGTGGTACTGCAGCATTCTTCAGGGGGGCTGGTAGCTACTCTCTTTTAAGCTAGCGTAGGAAAGCTGGGCTCCTAATGCTTGTTAGCAGGGTAGCTGAGAAGTGCTAATGTTCTGTATGAACAAACATGAAAGCTGGAGTTATGAAAGTGATCATCAAAAGAAGGAAAAAAATTGTGAGGGGGAGGTTGTGAGGCATGTTGTTGTGGGCCTGACAATTTTCTTTGTATGAGTAGTATGACAGCAGGTGACTGGATAAAGAAAATATCAATTGACCGGTGATGTGGTGGAAGTGCAAGGTATACAGGCAGTCAAGAAATAACTACGGAGTAGAGGAAAGCTTTTTTTCAAACATAGGGAAGAACAAACAGAACCACTGATAGAGCAGAGAAGAAAATAAATTTTAGACATGGCAAGCAGTCTTGTTGAAGAGTGACAGTTATAAATCATTAATATGTGATCCTTTGTGGGAGATGCATTCATCTTTTAGAAACATATCCCTGTAGCTGGTTAATGAGATGGTGATCATCGAAAAGAAGAGAGATAGAAGAGCGTAACTGTTGAAGTAAGAGCACTGTGGATTAGTGCAGTGATATACTTGATAAATGTTAACAAACATGGAAAGCTTTTTCTTAAAGCCTTGTGCAGCTATCCCTCAGTTTGAAATTTCTCTTTTGTTTATTTTAAGGGTTGAAATAATCATCCTCAGAAAAAAATATCAGAGTTCTGTTTATAAGCAAAGTCATGTGAAATAAAGTGGGTATGTAGAAGACCTGGATTTGAGGGAGAAGATGATTTGTATTTAGGGGGAGGCATGTAAAGAGCCTTAATGTGGCATGCACAATCCATTATTTGACATTTATGTATAAAGCTTACTCTGTTTTTGTGGTTAGCTGGAAGCACCAATGGGATTGTCATTTTGAGTTAATGCATTTTGATTTCAAATTTGGCAAGGTTATAAGCCTTTTGGAGTGTCGCTGATGAATTCATTGTGACCTTAGCTCAAATGCTCATAGTTTGCTGCATACCTACATAAGTGCATGCATAGTTTGCCACAGTTCTGGCTTACAACCAAGGTGAACTGTTCCTGCAGTTGTTACACGGGGCTGCTGTTTGCTGGGTGTGAATCTGAAGAGAGCCTGAACTAAGAAGAGACTCCAAGTCTTCTGCTATCAGGACTCTTCTTGCGTCTGGGAGGTGTTGAAGCAACTTTGTCTTGACTTGTGCGTGTGAGTTTAGAAGGATGGAGAGAATTGGGTCAAAAAAAGTGAGTGTATTGAGGGGAAGGCTGAAAGTAGGGATGAAAAGTGGTGACAGGGTCTGTTCAACAGATGACAAGGAGATGGTTATGACTGGCCACTTGACTTGAAGACTAGAATATGAGATAGAGGTGAAAAGCTTGGGAGACAAGGAAATAGCCAAGAGGTTGAGTCGGGGGTTGATAGAGGATGGCTCAGGAGACAAAGTAGGAGGACGAGCAAGAGGCTGACAAAGGTATTGGGACTAGCTGGGCAAGGCACCCGCTCTGGGAAGGTGAAGGGGCACATGGTGGAGTGGGCCTGGCCACAGAGTGACAGCTGTGGTAGAAGCAGTTACTAGTACAGATCTGTCTTGTGACTGGCAGAAGTGAAGGGCTGGCACAAGGGTTGTGGGGTCATCTGGGCTTCCCATGTGGGGAAGAAGCTAGCTAGGCACCCTGGCCTACCAGTATGCTTTCCAGTTGCCTGCAGCACCATGGGGAATGTCCGTGCCAGCCTTCACCCACCAGGGAATGGGCAGACGGCAAGGGGACAAGGAGCCACCTTCCACAGATGGATTGTTCCCGACTTCTTCATCTGTACTTTCTTCTCTAGGAGGCATGTGGTCTTTGTCTTAAGCTTGTGGGATTAATGAGGTTGATCTACCACTAGACTACAGCTGTTCAGAGTAAAGATGTCTCTATGGCGGGCTTAGAATTTCCAGTCCTGTTTTCTATTCATAACAGTATAATGACACATGGAGAAATTGGCTCATTTTTAATTGTTTTTTTTCTAGAAGGCCTAAGGAAGTATATCTCTGAACCTCCCTGATGGCAATATTTATTGAAGTCACACTCCAAAGAGCACTTGGGAATGCCAGATTTCAAATTGCCTGAGTAGCTTTATGTGGCCTTATAATACAGGTTCATTACTATACAGAACGGTTCTGAGCAAGTGACGTACACTACTCTTTGCATGATGGCTGACTAATTACCTGCTTGTTTTTATGGGCCCTCACTTCCAGATCTAAAATCTGTTGTTCGTAAGTACTGAACACTCTTAACTGCATGCCAAGCACGTGTCCCTTTGACTTCAGTGAATGGGTAACTATAATACCTCTGTATTATAGAATTATCTATAAAATAATAAGTTATTTGGGTTTTTCAATGTGTTATGACAGAGAAGCAAATTTAGGTAAAGCCTTTGATGGCAATGTTGTCTTGCTTTGGCTCCCAGTCTGTAAAATGGACCTTTTAGCTCACCAGTGTTTTGAAGACAGCAGTTCACATATGTCTTTTGAAGTGATGAGATACTGCTATACTGAGTGGTGTTGAGAGTAAGTGAGCAAGCTGATCATGCTGTTTTCAGAGTAAGGTTCATAGAAGTTTTGTAACTAAAGCATATTTCACAGAAATGAAGAGAACACAACTTGGAAGTTGCTCACTGTGTGAGTATAGTTCATTCTGTCCACTGCTTGGAAAAGAGCAGAAAGTGACTATATAATTAAGGAATTTGTTGCATAATGCACATGCAAGAGAGGTTGTACTTGAAACCTGAATTCTGTCATATCCAAAATACAGAATTCTGTAGTGTTCACTTTAATTACTAGGTGTGTTATTTATTGACATTAATGGGCCTCAGTTCACTGGTCCTTTTCAAAGCAACCAAACCTGTACTTTTGGAATGCAATAAGTTGTTGTTTTCCAATATCTGCAAAAATTACCAGCTACAAGAGGTTAAATAGCGTTATTAATCTGGAGGGTCTGGGATTAAAATATAAGAACCCAAAGGTCGTATTGCAGAATTTGATTTCAACAGCAAAGTAGTTGGTGACAACTGCCAATTCCAGCTTCGAAGCCAGATCTAATTATGAAGTTGGCCCTGTTTTGAGCAGAGCAGGTTGCACTAGATGACTTTCCCACCTTAACTTTTCTATGATTTTAACGTATACCTCCTTAAATGACATACTTAACCACAGAGTAGAGACCTAGAACTCAAAGTGGTGTGTTTGTCTAATATCTATCATTGTGTGTCTTTGCTTGTACCTTTTGCATTATTTTTCTTGAGACTATTGTTAGATTTACAGATCCTGAATCAAAATAGCATGCTATCTTTTGCACATATGACTGCACGAGTGAATAAGCTTGTAAGAGATGTGTGTTGGTGTTTTTAAGGTAAGTCTTTCTTCCCTGTTCATACCTATTATAGAATTAATTAGCATGTGCTCTGTTCCTTCTTGTAATATTTGATATCTCTCTTTTTGTATACCTGATGTGCGGTCATTTTGATTAGTCTTTGCCCATCGTTATTAAAAAGAGTTTCCTCTAGTAAACTAAGAACACAGAAACCGAAGTCATATGTATCTACATAAAACTGTACTTTTTTTGCGTATCATACTTAGGTGTAACGTATGAACATTACCGAGGCAGCTGCTTGTGTACAGATGTTCTTAATTCTGTTTGTGTGGGTGCCACCACCAGCAGCGGCAATGACAACAGTTTCTGGCTTGGTGACAATAGCCAGGCCATGTGCAGGCACAGGGGGCAGCATCTCTCAGTCCCTCTTTTAGAAAAGATGGAAAATAGGTAAAACAAGCATATACTCTTGTTCTAAACCTTCACGTGCTTCATTGAGAAAGCCCTGACTGCTATCCTGTGTTCAAAGCTTTCTGAAATGCGTGGTGCGTGCAGCTCGGTATGTGAAGATAGGTGAGCACCAGATGAAGACAGAATAAAAGCTTATTGTTGCAGTGTAGAAACTTCTTTTATAAAAGAAAGGGAAAGTGTCTCAGTCTCTGCAGGTCTTTTCCTTGGCCATAATGTTTTCCTCTGCTAGTCCTGGTTTTTGCAGCTCCTACATTTACAGATGTGGTAGATGCAAGGAAACCACTGTTGCTTGCAGAGCCTTCTTTGCTATTCCCTTTGCATTGCGTAATGTAAGGCAGGGCGCGTGTGTATTTCCAATAGGTACATAGGTGCTGAGCTTGTGCATTCTAAGGGGGAATACACCCACTTGCAGTTCCATTGTAGTGTCTTTAGGTAAAAAATTCCATTGGCTTGGTTGAATGTCGCATCAGCATGGAAATACAACTTAAATACTTGAATTGCTTGTTGAGGTTGAGGGAGGTGATTCTACCCCCCTACTCCGCTCTTGTTGAGACCCCACCTGCAGTACTACGTCCAGCTCTGGAGTCTACAGCACAAGAAGGACATGGACCTGTTGGAGCGGGTCCAGAGGAGGGCCTTGAAGGTGATCCGAGGGCTGGAGCACCTCTCGTATGAGGACAGGCTGAGGGAGTTGGGGTTGTTCAGCCTGGAGAACAGGAGGCTCCAGGGAGACCTTGTGAGCGGCCTTCTAGTACCCAAAGGGGTACTGCTGCAACTCTGGTGACCTTTGGAAACCTTTGGTGCATTATAGGTCTAAAAATGCATAAAAAACTATAGAGGAAAAGCCCTTTCCTGCCAGCATGTGCCTTTATGATCTTTGAGGTTCTGGGATACGTTATTCCATGGGATGGTGGGGTCTGCTGGGCCTGAACGTTTCCTCATGTTCCACATATATTTTTCCATTGCTCACTTTCTCTCATTTGGTAGCATGAAATAATATTAGTAGGTTGCTAGTGCTGTGCAAGTTAAAGCTTTGTAAACATTGGTAATTAATAAAAGCTAATATAAGTATTTATGCCCACATTAGAGTAAAAAGGAAATAATGTTTAAAATTGCATCAAACTGTAGCACACATGTAAATGATCTGATGCAATTGGAGAGTCAAACTGAAACAGTTCTTTTTGATTTTTACTTTTGAAGCAGTTTAAGATAGAATTCCGTCACGGAAAATAAAAAGGATTGCTAATTAGGGGCCTAGAAGTACTGTAAAATCTATCTATATTAGCAAAACATCAAAGTCTCTCTGAAATTAACATTTCAGTAAAAGCAATTTTAGTTAAAACTTCTCTATTTCACACAAGTAATTTAATTTATACTGCTAAGCTAATGTACCATGATTTCTGTTGAGGAAACTCTTGTATTTCCAGGACGCTGTTATAACTAAAATACTTACTTCTGTGTTGTGAAAAAAGCATTTACGTGACCAAATTGTGAAACTTCATGCTTATTTGAAGTCTAGATGCCTGCAGCTTCTGAGGCTAAGTGTTAAACAGAAGAATTATTCTTTTCCCTTCTTTGCCATAACGCATTCGTTAAAGTTATCTTTAAAAAGCATCTTTAATATTGCGTGTGATACTAAGAGTAAGTGATGGGGTCTGCCCTCTGAACAGGCTGCTGGTGACAGTACGACACTTTTTTCTCCATCTCAGCCCAGTAGTGGTATCTTTTAGTTGCGAGTAACTGCTTTAGCTGCTTTAACTGTATTGCTAGTCATTCTGAAAACGTGCTGGTATTTTGTTCATTCTTGTCTTAAAATGCATGAGAGTCCCAAATGTTCCTGGTGTAACTACGTCAGTTTGAGTTGCTGCGTTTTGCTGGTATACGTTCCCTTTGTGGACCAGAAACACCTGAGAACCGGATACTTTTCAGCTAATTATTCTCACACTTAGAATAAATTGCCTGAAGTTGATTCTCCTTCATCATAGGAAAAATAACTTTGGCTGCAATGAGGTAAATTTTAGTTTGAAATAAACTTTGGCTTTTTTCTTTCTTAATATCAATTCACGATCTCGTTTGCACAAATAATATGACATTCCAACAGAACAGGTTGAAACCATGGAAGAGGAAGAAAGGGAAAGTATCAACAGCATCATCTACTGTTGAAAACAAAAGATAGTCCAGTTCTTTTTACGTGCCTCTATAAGGCAGATGTGTTCTCTGACTTAATGAATCAGACTCTAGGAAGAAATATTTGCCATAATTTTCTAAAATGTGTTAGATATACTCTTTTCTCAATGTACGCATGAGAACAGTTTGCTGTTGCAACAATTACTTCTCTTTACATATCGCTGTTGAATATGTTATTAAAATATGGAGAACCTGCATGTTAAACTCCTGTTAAAAATAATTTATGGTATAAACATACTGTTGAACAGTTAAAATGAATGTGATTGGATCCTTTACTTTGATTGCTGATTAAAACTGACACTGCTCCAGCTATTTTGCATGCTTTATTGAGAACTCATAATACATCAAATCACTTCCGGCTTAAAAAGTGGGATGTCCAAAAGAAGATGAAGACGTAAGACTGCGTGTATTCATTTTTTTTTTTGATCTGTTCCTTCCCTAAACGCTTCTGTCGGTTCCAGATACGGATTGAAATATGCCTGCCTACATCCCTGGTACAACAAAGTGATTCCGTCTTCTAGCTTAATTGAGCTGCTTCAGACATTTTGGCAGAGCTGATGTTTTCTAGTAGCAGCTGCTTAAATCTATCATTATTGCCAAGACAGTGGATACTACAGACCGTGTTCTTTACAACTACCTCCCTTGTTCTTATAAATAATCCATCTATAGCTAACTTGCTTTGGTGCAAAAAATCATAGTCACATAAGCCAAAGTGAAATTGTGGATCTGAGATGCTCTTCGGATACGGAGTTTAATTTGATGCTGTGAAATGGAGGATCAAATATGTGTTGATCTTCAAGTCAGCACAAAAACTAGATTGATTACAAAATAACCACCATCAAAAATGCAAAACCAACTGCTTGCAAGTACCTAAGTCTTTAGGACTTTGTTCTTACCATTATTTATTTAGCGTGTGGGTGCTTCTTCATGATGTAAATACTGATGGCACAGCGTAGCGGGTTAGCATTTCTTCTAGGGCTGTTCCAAGAAGACATAGTACATCATAGCAGTGGTGTTTATTGTAGCTTCTCGAAGATTTTTCTGAAACTTGTAAATCAGGTTTTTTATTTGCTTTGCAATTATGTAGTCAGTGGCACAACTTGTGTCAGAAGCGAGTAGTTCTGGGTCTTAGACACTTGGATTCTTTTTTGAAAATAACCATGATGTTTGCACTGTGTAATCCTCATTAGAAAGAAAGAGATCCTTTGTTCTTGCCTTTCGTGTTCTCTTACCTTTGTCTAGTTATTCCTCCTTTTGATTCTGGCCTCAGGTTAATTTAACTCCATCTTAGGACTTAATTTATATTGGCAATGGGTGTGGGAATGCAGTGGGATCACTGCTGAAATCACAGCCACCCACGTTCCTTCCTCCTCCGTTTTGGATGGAGGAGCTACTGAAATGAGTAAGACCTAGAAAGGGGCAGAGGGAAATTCCAGCATATGTTTGCCTCCCCCCATCCTCCCCAGCAACACAAAAATCTACCAGTCACGCACGAAGTGGTGTTCCCCACTTTGTGTGTGTGTGTGTGAAGTAATACAGGATCATGATTTATATGTGGGTGAGGCTGGAAGGGGGATTGATTCTGTCTGAATCACACTGTACCTGCAACAGCTGTAGAGCAGCCATAGCGTAGAAATTGGGCTGGGAAAAGCTATGGGAGAGAAGAAAAGGAACTGGAGGAGTGCGAGGGGGCTGACTGATAGCAAGACAGAGACAAACAGCGTTTTGTGTCAGCTGTTCATTGCCAGTTGGAGGTACTGCTTGCATCCATCTGATTTGGGAATTGCTGTATGGATGCGTGCCCCGGTTGTTTAGAGTCTGGTTGTGCTTTTGGAGCTAACACCAGCCATCTCCTGCCTTCATCTGTGCTTTACATTTGTGTGTCTGTCCTTTCACCAAAACCTGCCTGTGAAACACTGGCAAGTGCAAAGGAAGATAACTAGCAGGTTCGTTCTTAGGAAATATTATAAACGTTACCTATCATCACTTAGGAAGAGCATAACTCAGGGAGCATTAGAAGTTGGAAATTATGCTTATAGGAGGATGTTATTTTGGGGTGGGTGGTTCTTCTGCTTCCTGCCTTTAGTTGCTTTTTCATTAGCATTTTAATTATTCTAAAAAATACTACCAGAGCTGAGACAGATACTTCCTTTATTTGGTTTCCTGCAGTTTATCTAGCTAAAACATTTCTAGAATAATTTCCAAGTGTGAATAATATCTTCTATGAAGATACTGTCTTTTTAAATGAAAAAACCTGCTATAGTCCAAAACATTTTAATTAGTTTAAAAAAATCTCATATTTTTAAATTGTCTTTAAACTCTATAAAATCCATGCTCTCTAAATAAATGCACCAATTCTGAAGATCAATTGGGCTGAACAGGAGCATGTTTTCAATCTGCAGGTGATTTTCGGAAAGTCTTGGGAAGTGTCACAGGGGATTGTGGCAATAGTGTATGTTAACTTGTACTGGTAGTGTGTCAAGCCATAACACTTTCTTCTGACCCAGGCGTCATTATGCACCTTTCTGATGGCATCGAATCATTCAATGGTAAGTTCCAAATTGTTCCTTGGTGCTGTCTCCAGAATGATTGTGGTTCTTCTTCTCTCTTCTCTTAGGTTTGGGCATCTAAATCTAGTTGAAAGTAATGTTTTGATACCACCTGGGATGCTAGTTACTTCCTGAGATAATATTCTTGATATGCGAGGAGGATCTTGCTCCTCATACTCTGATGGATATTCAGCAAAATTTTCAAGAGGGATCTAAGTTCTATGCTGTTTTGTCATTCCTTTTCATTATTGCATAAATAATCCCTTGAGCTCAGCAGTTGTGTTGAACCTTGTGGATCGCTTGGTTTAAGTCAGTGTCGTTCCTTTTTGTGAGTTTGGTTTTTTTTGATCCAGCTGTTATCATCTTTAAAGCAGGCAACCCAAGGACACAATGGCAATAAACTCCCGTTTAAGAGCCTGTGGCTAAGAATCAAAACTAGCCTTTTGGTGCTCAGCACAAGGGAAGGTGCTGCGGAGAATTCTTCTGGCTCATTAGGGGCATCAGCATCATTGCTTTCTGATGCTACTTCTGAAAGTTGCCATGTTAAATATTTGATCAGTCACTCTTACTCTCCCTTCTTACTCCAAATCTACCTCTGCAACAAATTCTACCTCTACAAGTGGAAAACACCAAAAAAGTGTTGTGTCCATCAAAATAGATTGAGTTCAGAAATCAAAATGAACTGCTTGTGAGAGCTCGCTGCAGGAGTTTATCCAGCCAGACCAAAACAAAATTTTTTTTCCTGAATAATCAAGGCGATAAACTGAGTAAACTGTGTCAGATTTATTCTTTATTAATCTGTTTTAATAAAGAAAACTTCAAATTATCATTTTTAATCTATAACCTTAAAAAAAACCAACACAGAAGTAAACAACCCACCAACACATTTCACCTCATCTTTCATGCGTTTTCTCTTCTGTGTTCGGTGCCCTCTCTACATACAGCCCAAGAGCTGCAGAGTGGCAACATGGGCTGGGGGCATTGCCAGTGGCCAGAGAAATCAATCCTGTGACTTTGGCCTTTGATGATGTGGCGGTGCAAGAACACACTTCTATTTTCTTTCTGCTTGGCTTGCTTTCTGTCACAGGCAATAGTCAGAGTTGTCTAGAACAATAAATTATGAAAGCTGATATTGCTTCTTTGTTCCACTTCATTTCCTTTGGCTCTTACCAGACTTTAAGTGGGGAAAAAGCTAGCCTCAGTGCAGACACACAATTAAAAGTAAAGCAAAGTGGACCTAAGAGCTGCTTGCAAGATCAGCCTATATATTTAAAACTAGGTTATATTTTTTTCCCCAAACAATCTCAAAAACTCGCCTTGAAAGGGTAAAACTCCTCTGGGGAGAAAATCATCTATAGAGTCTAAACAAATAAAAAAAAAAAGTGTCTCTAAACTGCGGCTAATTATTAGAGCCTATGACAGGTGATAGCCATTTCACCAAAATTTTACTTGAAATGAGATTAGCATGGTAAGCCAGTGCTGAAGTGAGACGAGGTTGCTCTGTAAGTACAATAAAGCAATCATTGTTAAGGATTTGAGGGTGTATACTATGCTTGTTATTTTAATGATTGCTTGCAGCAGATTAAAAATAGGTTTGTAGTCTACTGATTCTCTTAAAATTACTTGGGGCTGGGGGAGGGGTTGTTTTTGTTTTGTTTTTAAGGTATATGCTACTGGAAATAGACTTGTTCATTACAATGGGAAAATTCCAAACACACATAGAGGTTATTTATGGCCAAAATCACCTCTTAATATAGAGGGCAAGGATTGAATGTAATTAAATACTGTGTAAATCAGCAGTCCCTCTGTGGAAATCCAATGGCATTGCACCTAGATTTTATTGTAAAATTAAAGAAGCAGCATTAAGGAGGTGTGTGGGGAGATGACACCAAGGGTGGTACAAAATACTTCTGTGGCTCCCTGAATCCTTGTTGAGGGAACAAATCTATCCTCGGTAAACTGTCGATTTTAGCAATGCAAAATGACTTTCAGGTCACTGCCACCAATGGCGGTGTTCAAAAGTGCTTCTATTTTTTGTAGTATAGAGGCTTGAGGCTTCAGAATACGAAGAGTATGTCAAATGCACGATGTCCTTCTGAAGGCATGAGCTGTTGAAAATGTAACTGGTTGAAGATGCCATCTGGTGGTGTGCGTTTGGTATGTCTGGCTGCTTCCTGAGGTACCTACCATAAGGCCATATATTCTTGAACGTGTAAGTGTGCAAGAGAGAAAGCATAACCATTATGGGAAGGCCAGAACACAAAGGTCTCCAGCTGTTGCTATAGGCACTGGCCAGAAGACTACCACAAGTGTGGGTGAGAAGATAAGCATAATCAAGTAATGCAAGTCAGCCTTTTATTTTGAAGTCAGATTTTTCTTTTTCTAAAGAAGTATTTGGGAAAAATTTCAGGTTATCTTACTTGGGGAGGCAGTGAAAAATAAACTGGGTTTGTGTTGAGTTGAAGTGGCAATGAAATGATGAAGATCTACCACCCTTGCTTGGTGCAGATTTTTATGGCAGAAGGAGTAGTCTTTCAATTGTATAAGCAAAAATTCTAAGCTTTTGAATTAGTAGATCAAACCTTGTTCCGTGTGTGTTCTAAAACCTAAAGGGCTGTATTTTTTTTTAATCTGTAAGAATATCAGGAATATGAGTATCATCTTTCCTAGTTTTTATGTAAAGCCTTTTTCTTTGAGAAGAGCTTTTAAGGTCTAACATTAATTGAATGAGTAAAGGTTAAAGCTTGGTAGCAATAGCAGCTATTCACTGTGATATTGAAGCTAAATTACTCACTTAAGCTAGTTTAAACAAAATCAAAGCATTAGTCTGCCAAAAGACATCTATCTTCTCTTACGTTTGCAGGTTCTTTTGCTCTTACTTCATCACACACATTCCCTAGGCGCCGGTGACTTATTCTCCAAACTAAAGCTTTTTTTATGAGTATGGGATTTCATTCAGTAGTAAAGACAATGTTATTTTTGTTACGTTCTTCCTACGTTAAGCCCTTTCCTTAAAATCACAGAATAATTTAGGTTGGCTGGTACCTTTGGAAGTCTCATGGTCCTGCTCCTTGTTCAAAGCAGGGCAGGCTTCAAAGATAGATCAGGGCTAAATTCTGCCGCTTCTTTTCTCAACTAGTCCATCTTCTTCCTTGCAACTTGCACGCATTCCTCCTTCCCTCTTAACACCATGTTTCTGAACAGACTTCATACTGTTCCAAGTGTGTAGTGAGGGAGGGAGGTTGACTTCTCACAAAAGCCATCATATTCTTTGATCATCAAGACTATCGCTCTTAATGTCTGCCCCTATTTTATCAATTGTCCACATTGTCTGTTTTGCTTCAAGAACCCCAGTGACTCATCTGAGCTCAGACCGTTTCATGCTAAGCCTCTGAAACATTTCTTTGACTCTTCATAGAATTCTGGAGGACCATATGCAGTTCCTTTTCCCATTTTTTTTTTTTCCTTGGTGATTTTATTCTTAAAACATCTGGCCTTAGAAGAGTTGTTCTCTGAGCACCGAGTTGTCTGTCTTTTCTTAAGACCGAGTCCTTTCACAAGTGCTTCCTGGGACAGCAAGTGTTGACGTTTGGGCTATCATTAGTAGCTATTACTCTGCAGTGCCTGACTGATGATTATTCCCCATTAAGCTTACTGAAGCGTACGGAGGAGAGCATGGTGTTCACAGAGGCCATCATGAGTGCCTGAAGTTGTCTCATCTGTACCTTCCTTGACCACCTACCCTCTCAGTCTGCCTTTGGACTCACACAGTATTGCTTAGGCAAGACTTTGAAGGAAAGAGTAATAATGAAGAGGATCCATCCATCTGATGTGTCATTGTCCCAGCTGAAACTTCGGCCTCAGTGACAGATAATATTTAAAATACAATTTTTGTGTCCTCAGGAGTACCTGGGCACAGAATCTGACTTGGAAAAAAATCTGACTGGTACCTTAATTCCATTCTGAGTTGGCCCAGATCTCTTTGAACTTTTGTAAGTGAAGTGTTTGGTTCAAGTCCTGTTAGTATTTTGGGTTGTGGGGGTATAAAAACAAAGTACCTGTCTACAGGGAAAGCATGAGGAAAGGTATTTCAGTAAGAAGGATTATGTTCCTTGTTGCAAGAAATTAATTCATATTGACAAGAATTTTGTGGAAAATACAGATGCTAACGGTTAGAAATTTTCATTCAGTGTCTGTTCTGCTGCGTTTTCCTTTCTTTTTTTTTTTTCTTGTGAACTAGAAAGCTTTTCCAGTAAATAAGTATTTATATCTAGAGTGTATACCGTATGCGATCTCAAAGCACAATTGTTACAGCTGATAAATGTGCTGTGTGGGTGCTGTATCAGTTGTGAGCCTCTGGTGTATTTGCATGCATACAGGGAATCGTGTAATTAACCACATTAAACTGAGTAACATACAGCCTCCCCATTGTTCCTCTTTATGGGTGTAATTAGATGCTGAGAGAACTATAGCAGGAAATAGGAACAGTTTCCTCCTGCCACCCCTCAAACAAGTTTTCAGTTCCAATTAAAATAAATTACATTTTCAACCAGAAGAGATTACTCACATGATATCTATGTCATTTAGAAACAGGCACAGAAAACCTAGTGTAAAGGTAAATATTAGAAAGGAAAAAGCGAAGGAGAATTAATTTAGAAATCCTAACCAATAGGAATTCAAAAGCTGATTCTTTGAATTGCTCAGTTACGCTCCAATGAGAAATTTCTACTAGAGGTTGAGTAAGAGGTGTGTGGGGGGGAAGCCTCCTCACAAGATTTTTTTGGGTACTAGAGATTTATTTAGTTAAACTATATGATGTGCTTTGATACTTTGAGTGAAGAGTAAAGTTGTTCTATATATTTTTAAAAAAAAATAAAGGAAGAAGTAATACATGACACTTTCTGCCCAACACCTTCCTATTTTGATTCATCAGATGTTCCAAGAGCACATCCTTTCCTGTACTTCTGTGGCAATAAGGCTTGTAAAACAAACAGAAGAGAAGAAAACCCTTCACTATGATGCAGTTAGGTGGAAGGACAGGATTTTTTAATTATTGTTACTTTTGCTTAAACGCTGTGGTTCATGTCACAAATAAAACAGTTGTTTGGTTTTGAAAGTATGAATAGGAAATGAGAAGAAAAACTACATCGTGAAAATCACATGTAAAAGGAGAAGCCTAGTCTTTGGGGCTATGATGAAGTTTAAAACTAAATTCTTAAAACTAATTCTTTATTAATAAACTATGTAAGGGAAACCAGTGATCTACTTAGTGAATGTTGTCCAGGATAGGAGCCTTTTATTCTCCTTCTGAGGATAAAATTATGGGTAAGGTGGTGCGAGAAAGCTTATTTGAGAGATGAGAAATTCCTAATTCTCTATTATCACCATACACTTCCAGTGACTTTTAAATCTTTTGATAGACGTTATGACAAATGATGGCTGTCCTTTTAGCTTAATCATGCAGAAAAACTTACGCTACGTTGCAGGAAAAAATACTGTCTCCTTTATTTAAGTGGCTGTTTAAGATGGTTTAAACATAGTTGTGAAGAAATATATAATTATTGTGTTAATAGCACTGCTTTCCATGTGTGGAAAGTTTTCATTTTAGTGGCTCCTTAATCTGGGTCTCCATGGTACCTGCTATGTACATTACTTCAATACACTAATCAAACTCTGAGGGGGATGTGGTCTGAGAAATATTTTTGAATCAAACAGAAGGGAGCAGGTATATTTTTGAAATATCACAGGTGTATATTTCTCAGTAGTTTCTTATTCTGCACATGCAGTGAAGCTGTGTGAATGTGTCTAATGGAGGAGGCTGTTGACAATGACAATGCCTGATGGTCTTCCATGCTTATTCCTCCTTGCTTTCTTCTCCATTGCATAAATACACTTTTGAAGCCATTTGTGCAATGCGTCTTTGAGTCCAAATTCAGTAGTGTTTGATACTTCTTGCAGGAGAGAGAATTCCATCCTCCAGAAAATAACATGTGATCTCCAGCCTGACAAGTACGATATTTCAAAGGTTATGGCTGACATACTAAGCATCTTGATTTAAGGTACAGAAAAGTGAGAAACTTAAACGTAACCCAATTTTTCGATAGAAAAAGCAGAGAGTTGGAGAAATTAACTAATCCATGCTTATTACATTGGAGTTTGGAGCAACCTCACCCTTCTGTGAGTTTTCAGAACGGCTTATTTTGTGAAGTTTGGTATAAAGATGGTAATCTAGTTCTGGACTGAAAATCTGAGCTGCATTTCGAAGATTTGATATCAGTTCACATCTCTGCAATTGCGTGGTAAACTTTGAAGTAAAAGCATTGCGATGACAATTCAATTGGAAAATTAACTGCACAATATGGAACATAGCTCATTCTCCTCCCACTTCTTCCCCATCCTTTCATCTACAAAAATAGTGTAATTCCTGGCAATCTTCTTATTTTCTCTGCAATTTTCCAGTGTCCTTGATGATATTGGAAAAAGTACAAGTCTTAATTACTTCCTTTTTTGAGATATAGGAAGGGATTGCTCTTCGTATTTTTTTCATAATATGTGCTGTTGCTTTTTTGGGTTTAAAGTTAAAATGCTGAGACAGTTTTGTAAAATTAGCTGTAATAGTAAATTCAGCTCATTACATAAGGAATTTAGAGCATGTTCTCTTGTACTGTCACTGCTCTTAGTTTGCCAGCTGCATAACTGCAAATATCCTTTTTACCTGACGTAATCACTGAACTGTAATAATACCACCATTGGACGTATTGTCTGTCGAAGAGAGCGAAACGAGCCCTGCAGAAGATATTTCCTCGGGTGAGCAGTGCTGGGCATCTGGGTCATAGAATCATAGAATGTGTTGGGTTGGAAGTGACCTCTAAAGGTCATCTAGTCCAACGCCCCTGCAGTCAGCAGGGACATCTTCAACTAGATCAGGTTGCTCAGAGCCTCACCAAGCCTGGCCTTGAATGTCTCCAGGGATGGGGCCTCCACCACCTCTCTGGGCAACCTGTTGCAGTGGTGCACCACTCTCACAGTAAAGAACTTCTTCCTAATGTCTAATCTAAACCTACCCTGCTCTAGTTTAAAAACATCACCCCTCATCCTATTACTACATGCCCTTGCAAACAGCCCCTCCCCAGCTTTCTTATAGGCCCCCTTCAGGTACTGGAAGGCTGCTATATGTTCTCCGTGGAGCCTTCTTTTCTTCAGGCTGAATAACCCCAACTCTCTCAACCTGGCTTTATAGGAGAGGTGCTCCAGCCCTCTGATCGTCCTCGTGGCCCTTCTCTGGACCCGCTCCAACAGGTCTGTGTCTTTCTTGTGCTGAGGGCTCCAGAGCTGGACACAGTACTCCAGGTGGGGTCTCATGAGAGCAGAGTAGAGGGAGAGAATCACCTCTCTGGATCTGCTGGCCACTGTTCTTTTGATGCAGCCCAGGATGCGATTGACCTTCTGGGCTGCAAACGCACATGGGCTCCTCCGTTTTTCTTTCACCTCCTGAAATCCTGAGCCCGTGTAAGTGGCCCTTTTCCCCTGGCACAGCTATTGCCCTCTGGAGCGGTGTTTGTGGTCACCTCGGCTGCCTGGGGGCTCTTCCGTAGCAGCAGCCCGACCTCCCTGCTGGCTGTCATGTACCCCGGGACTCCAGAGCTTTCCTGGACCCATGTTCAGCCATTCCAGCACGCAAAGCCCACTGAGATCTGACCTGGCAAAAATGACATAATTAAATACAGGGCTTGGCTTTTCGCTGGTTTGGTATGCTGAAGCAGTTTGTTTTGCTCGAGGATGTCTGAGACCAGGAGCTGGAGCAAGTGAGCGAAGGGACTGTAATGGCCAGGGGCATGATTAGCTGCCACTGCCATGAACCCTCAGGCTGAAATTACTTTTCCTAATTAGGGAAGCTGAAGGTACTCTGTCATTTCTTTGGAATAAAGTATTTTCCTGAACGGTTGAGAAAGACTAAATACCTGTACCTGGTAAAGTCAAATGTATATTCTGGGCATGTTTAATATACATAGCCAAAGCATGTAATGCTTTTATAATTCTCTTATAGTATGATACTTAAATTATAGGAGAAGTGCAACATTTCTTGAAAAGTCATTTGCTATAGTCCGTATATTGCTACTATATGGAATCTCTGCTGATATTTTTCTGGGTATTGCAGAATAATTCTAGACTCAATATTTGAGTCATGCTGGGTCAAATGATCTGTGATGCTTTTGTCATCAAGAATCTCAGTACAGCATGACGCTTCTTCGCTATGGTTTCTATCTGGTAAACACGCCTACATTATACTTGTGAAATTTGCTCAAAAGATGAAAAGGCTGTATTTGTTTTCATTGAAATAATTCTCTGTGGAGCCAGTGTAAGGGAGGTCAACTGTTCACTTCTAAGCTTAAAGAATATCTGAAATCGGTACGTGTGTATGAACACACAAGATATAAAGCTTACACTTACTTTGAGTTGGATTTCATGTGTATGCACAAACATAATGCACTCTATCCTGGTGAAGCATTAGACAGTGTATACATTTGACGTGGATTTTAAAGATATTTGAGGTGCTTACAATAGATAAGCTAACATTCTTCTTCAAAAGCAGCAGCATTGCTTGTGCCAGTGCTCTAAACTATGGCTTTGTTTGCAATTGTGTTTGTCACTTGTATACTAAATACTGGCAGATCGTATACTAGATGTATCTCTTGATGAGGGATGTGTGCACTCTGTTTTGTTGCAGTCTTCCCAGGGTTTTGAATACAGTCCTTGCAAGTTTCATTTTGTTGTACTTCAAGGAAATCAGGTAAAAAGTGATTTCTAGTGCCTTAGCATCCATTTGCTACTTTTTCTCCTTTTCAGTCATAAAGCCTGTTTATAAAGATTTTTTGGTCTCTGGTGATAAATGATCTTCTGCTTGGTTGTATTCTCTTTGTGCCATCCTTAAAGAAGCCAGCTAACCTCGTATAAGGAATGCCAGTGTGTATTTAACTTTGTACTTAGTTCTGGTGGGGAGCTTTTAGCTGTGTTCCACCTCTAGGCTGTGGAGACCTGAAGTGCTGATTTTTTTTGATGTTGTCTCTTCCTCCCTCTGTATTTTCCTTTTGTAGAATCCTAAGTGGTTGATGTGGTGTTCCCAGCCTTCCTGGGACAGGCACCCAACGTATTACCTCTGTTTCTATTTCACGTTTGAGTGAAGATTGCTTGAATACTGGGGCTGAGAACTACTGAAGTCTGCTTACATTTTTTTTTTTTTAATCCCGTTTTGTTTCACCAGAACTTCTTGCTGAAAGTATGGTGGGGGGAGGGAAGTTGAACTTCTTATTCTGGGGAGAACTTACTGCATTTTCTGAGGTGTTCTCTTCTTAGATTAGAAAACAGTCAGTTTCAAACAAGAAAATCTAAATCACTCAGAAATGTCTGTTTCTTAAAGCATCATGCAGTATGTTTTTGGAGCAATTTGTGGTGTGCTAGGTTGTCTCATATTTGAAAGCACAGCAGCACTTTTGCCTTATCAAAAAAGCGCAAATTCTCATCCAGTCATCTTCCTCCACATCTCTCCCCTGCATCAGCTTCCAAAGCTATCCGTGGTCTTCTGTTTGCTCCTCTCTCTGCTTTTTCACCACATCTTGCCTTGGCTCTTCCCATTGTTTCTCTTTGCTCTATCTGGAGCTCCCTTCCTCTCTGTCGCTTTCTTTCCTCAGAAACACGTGGAATCGGCGCGAATTTTTGTTTTATCTTGGCTGTCCTTTAAATGCGGTGTCTAAGGGCTGATACATGGATAACGCAGAACCTCGTCTGAAAGTTTTTTTAGGTTGGTGAAACCGAGCTGCAGCTTTATCAGCTGTCATGGTTCATATGTAAGGTTTAAAACATCAGGGTCCCTGCGCAGAAGGGTGAAATCTTTCACCTATAGAGTAAGCTCAAAAGTCTGAAGTCAGGAGCAAGGCAGTAACCCCTGCTCAGCCCCAGAAAGTCAGATTTGCCCTTGAGTTTCCCTTTGAAGTCTGGGGAATGTCTTGGAGGCAGGATGGAGGCCGGATGGCCGAGACGCCCTTTCTCTGGATGTAGACAGGCGCCTTGTGAAAACTCAAGGCCTATGATACCCCTCCGACCTCTGGGGAAAAGTTCCTGCCACCACCTATGGCTTGTCCCTTCTTTTGCAAAGTGGCTAGTTGTATCTGCAGCAATGCAAATTCAATTTTTTTTTAATTTTTTTT
>VYZM01017805.1:462698-489293 GCA_013398915.1 Dromas ardeola | reverse complement strand
TTTTTTGCGAAGGCCTGTTATAAACAGACTTGAAAGGACTTTACATTTCTGTCTTTAATCCAGATTACTTCAGTAGGCTCATTTACATTGAATCTCACCGAGGTGCCTTAGAACCTGTTGAGTATCCAGCTGCATGAAGGAAACACAAAGTTTCAGTCTGAAAGCAAGTTGTTTAAATTGACTCCTGGGGTGTGAGGAAATGATGTGAGGATGTATTAGTTAATCCTAAATATGTTTGTTAAAAGGTTTTAATAAATTTTGGAGAAAGATATAGCATTGCCTCTTTTTTTTTTTCTTTAAAAAAAAAGCCAAAATCTTAATGTAAGGAAGAATGTCTGTCTCTTCCCTCAAGGAAAAAAGGGTTTGCTTTAAGTGTCTCTGAGATTGTGTTGGTTTTGTTTGTTTGGTTGTTTTTTTTTTAAAGTTCATTAAAAATATTATTTCTGTTGATGAAGGGGCTTAAATTTATTACAGTTTTCATCTCAGACTTTTCGTATGGGTTGTGCAGCTTCGGAATTTAAACAGATAAACTACATTAGCCCCTGGCTGGACTTGAAGCTTTTAAGTCTCTTTTGGCTTCTCTTACCCCATAGTATGAAGTACAGTTTGCTTGCATTCGGTAACGCTAGTAGTAGTAGTACTACAGCGAGTGTTGGGATACTGCGATGTGGTGATTAATTTAAACACTACTTCCAGGGTAGCCTGCACTAACGGATGTGACACTGCTGAAGTACCTAGTATAATATCTAATTTAAAGGGATACTGAATGTTTGTTTTTTTTTCCTCTGGAACTGGATATTGAAAGACTTTCTTTTGCTCTGGAATAGGGCATGTGTGTTTTCTGTTCCCAACTCAGGAAGAATCGACCTCTAATTCATTTACTGAGAATGGCTTTTGAAATAAGAATGGCAGCGAGCACTGTTTGCTGTGGTTCTCAAAGGAAACGTAAAGCTTGGCCCTCTGCTTAATGGATGACTGCTGTTAATCCTGAGTGATGTTTCTTGCTGCAGTTAATATTTCATAACTAGGCAGAGTGTTTGCTGAAGGGAGTTTTAATATAGCGGGCTCTGGTCTTGGGAACCACTGAAGGGCGCTCTACCCGTGTGCGCTCTGACAGAGCACAACACAAATCTTCTCTCCTCGGTGTCACTGCTCGCATTTGGAGAACTTTCACCTGTGCTTTTTATTTGCTTATTAACATTTTATTCCAAATATTTTGTCCAGCAAGCACCTTTTAGGTGTCTCCTAATTTTATAATAGCATACATGCAAGTAAGGTTCAAGTATATATTCTTTAGGTTACTTGTTGTCCCAAGGTACTGCACAGCCTTCTTGCTTTGGTGTTTCCAGAAGTCGAAGGAAGTTACACTCAGTTCTGTTTCATCATTTATTCCATGAGGTAGCTACAGTATGTAGCAATAAATATGGAGGACTAGGCGTTAACACTGTTTTGGTTCCTATGTTAGTAGCAACTTTTTCTGGAATCTAATGTACCTTTTCCATTCCTTATTTTATTTGTTAGCTCGTTATATACTGCTTGGGCAGATTGTCTGCTCTTGGCAGCTGTTTGCTGTTCCTAGCATAAGCAGCTCATAGGCAGCCACTTTTTTTTTGCTTTGCAACAATATGGACTATGGAAGTGACCACTTGTATTGGTCCCTAACACAATTCGGGGTGTCTGTAGTTCCGTAGTACTGAACATCTTGCTTGTAATGATATTTTTGTCACTGTATTGACTCCAGAAGAAGAAAACGGTTATTTCTGCTAGGCTGAGTTAAGCCTGTGATAGCTGGATTGAGCTGGAAGCCGTGAGTCTCCAGAGGTTGCAGGGGGTACGGTGGCTGATCGCTGTTGTGATGGCGCCAGTGACACTGCATCTTCACACAACCATTTCTGGGGAAAGGGGTGGGTACATAGTAGTTGGTGGGAAACTTAATTTATTGGTTAATAAACCAATCGGAAGTTCTCTAAGGAAACCTACTTCTAAAGAGCAAACCATTATTTTATTTGTGCGGTTGACCTGGGAAGAACACTGGTCAGTGTGTTTATTCCTTAGTCTAAACATGCCTAGTGGTATTGCTCTTTGGCGTGTTGCTATTACCCTTCCTTTACACTGAGGTCAGGCACAGTCAGAGATTGCAAATGCTGTTTTACGATGCTTGGTGTAGTCACTCAGTGGTATTTAACCACTGTTTTTGGTTGTGTTTGTTATAGTACATATGCATCTATCTTTCTGTCTATCTATTTTATTAGTTCTGTTCATTTGGGCTGCTGTTTCTAACCAGCAGAGATGAGGAAGAGCTAAAGAATGACCTGGTTCAGATGTTGCAATGGAAATGAATTTGAAAGACACGCATACCTCTGGGAACAGCGGGACATGTTTGTTCTATAGAGCGGCTAGATACGTTGCTCTAATCTTTGTACCCCTCATATTTAAAAAAAAACCTGAAAATTTTGTGGTGTGGCCCTTTGTATTCTCTTGGAGCATGTGAAGGCTTGATGTTTTATTCTTTGGGAAGGTATATTAATATGATGTTTGTCAGAAAGGTTTTGGCAATAGCTGGCTCACGTGGGTTACGCCGTAAAGGTGTAATGGGAACAGAACACGGATGAAATGTGTAGTTTGCTTCTTTACTATTCAGAGAAGCAGTGTGTCAAACAAGTGATACAAATAATAATGGTAGCAGAAAACCGAAGATTTCAGGGGTTAAAAAGGTAAATTGGAATGGATTATGAACTCCCAGGAAACAACATCCAAGCAAATGGCAGGATTTGAAGACTGAGTTAATTTCCTTGTAAACCCCCTCCCTCCCGGAGGATTTGTGTCTAATGATGTATACAGCGGGCTGTTTGTAGCCAAAGGCTTTTAGAAAGTACTCTGCCTTGCTTTTTGTTTCATCCTGCTGAAATGGAAAAGGATTTCCAAGGGACGGAATCAGGCAGATGTTAAAAGGTTTTGAAAAGCTCCCCACTCATACATGCTGACTGGATTAATGAGGCACTTCCCAGCTCAGAGCATAATTTTTATATGCTGTTTATGTTTTTCAACTAAAAAAAAAAAAAAATTAGTTCCCTTTTTTATTCCTCCTCTTTGATTATAACTATTCCGTTTAACTGTTCAAACTTTGCTATTGACTATTCCTTATGAATTTTAAATGAATTTAGAGCCTTCATATATATTTTCTAGGTATCTACTCCAATGAGAAGTCAATAGTGCTGATGTGAAAGGATCCATCAAATTTCTGCAGAAGTTTTAAGGCACTGCAGAAGAATTTCAATTTAGAAACAAAATAATAAAACCAAGAACTCCTTGATGACTAAATACTGTCGTTACTAGAAAGCCTATATGTAAAGCTTTTTTAAAAACACAGAATATTTTTGTTATGCACGTACATCCTAAGTAGGTGGAACTACTGTGAACAAGTACTTTGTTGTGGTTTTTTTTTTTTTTTTTAATTTTTAATGAAGTTGCTTCCACCCAGGTGGTCAGCATCTAAAACCTGTAGAGCAGATGGTTCTCTCCAGGAGAGTGAAATGCAGAATTGCAGAGTGCAATCTAATGGTGCCAGACTATGCAGGACAATCTGCTGCCTGAGCTTGCCTTAAAAGCAGAACGGGAACAACCCAGAATTCATGGATGAAAAATAGCCACAGGTCAAAGTGGAGCAGAATACAATTTACTGGATTATTTCTTAGGGAGCACAAAGAAATACTTGAATAGCAGCAGGCGAGAATGGATTTTAAATATATAATTGTGCTTGAGGTTAATTCCCTGCTTTTACCTATTGAGTTGCTAAACAGTACAGTGAGGAAAGACGGCTGCTTTTAAAAGCCGTGGCCCCTTTCCTGTGATAAACCCATAAATACATGGTTTGCTGAGCACCTGGCATGCAAATAGATGTAGAAGGAATAATTCTGTTCCTGGCCTTGAAGCAGGCCCTGTAAATCTTGTGTTCTCCGCTTTCTCCCCTTCTCTGAAGGCAGCGTCCAGTCATTTTTGCGGTCACGCGTTCATTTGAGGTGTTTCTTTCTTCTCTTTTCTGTTACGCTCTTTAAACTGCAGAATTTCCTGCAGATAATGTAACTGTACTTTATATCAAAATGGTGGTGGTTCCCTTCTCAGGGTGGAACCATCTTTTTCTTTGGCCTTTGAGGAAATTTCCTGTCTCTTTAGCAGACATACAAGCACAATATGAAAGACCTCTACAAAAGAAATTTGGGCTTGTTTGCATCAGCTGCTTCTTTCCTCTCCTTCAACACATCTGCATCTTGCTTGCCCTTGGAAGGCTTGTCCGAGAGGAGGGATGGGTTTGCAGCTCGGAGAATAGGTGACAAAGGCAGGCAAGTGTTAATTCAGTGTCTTTGTACCAAGTAGCTAGGTTTGATGAAAGTCTGGCAGCAGATGGAAACTCAACTAGGAATGAAATGTGGGATGTGTCTTGCAGCATCCCTGGCTGGAGAGGATTCCTGAAGGGGTGCATTACATTAGTTCCTCGCAGGATTAATGGATGTTGTTCCATCCTGAAATTTGAGTGAGGTGTTTTTCCTTTTGACTTAATTCTGTTTGCAGCAATTCTGGTGTATAACAGAGTGCTTTGATCTATGCAGTTGTCCTTTTCAACCAGCCGACAATTGAAAGAGTATAGTTAATAAACACATGTTGCCTTCTACTTGGGGCATTTTTTTTTTTGTATTTTGCTTTTTTGCTTCCTTTTGCTCATGTATGTGTGAGACCGTCAAAAAGAAATCCAAGTTTTTACTGTCTTGTGTAGAATAAGACTTTTCCCTTGCTCCTATGCTGAAACACCTGAGAGAGAGAGCAGGTACCAATATATTTTCTTCTAGGGTTGAACTCGGGGCCCTTTCTGCTGTCTGTGGGTCAAAGCTTTGCCGATGGTGTCCTGCTTGTCTGGCTGTAGATGAGACTGGCAAGAGGCGGGTGGTTGTGGGGCTAAACACAATGCTGAAACACAAGCCTCCCTTGGGGGCTTTTTGTACGTGCGGTGAGACGACCGGCTTCTCCTTTCGCAAAGACCTTTAACCTGTGCACGGGAGCGGGGCTCCGCGTTGCCCAGCCTCTGTGGCTGCGTGTGAAGGAGAGGAGGAGGGCTTGGGCTGACGAGGGGGTTTCGTTTTATCTGTATATCCACTGCAGAGGAAGGTTGTTGCTAGGTGTTTGGATGTGTCGCTATGTCAGTGAGATAGCAGAAATGGAGATGAAGTGATAGGGGTTAGTGTCCCTGATGTGATGTATGCACACAGCTGACGTGGAGCAGTTAATTCAGAGGAGAGTCCTGATGGTCACTTAACATGTATGTTAGAATCTCTTCTAAGAATCAGATTTGGTCATGTATTTAGCACCACCTGTAATTTACTGTAATACTGAATTATTTTAATCTCTATCATCTGAGGGTTCATTATTGGAGATTATTATTTAATAAAAGTAGTAGTGAGCCATGCTAATCAGATTGCAGTACCATTATGCCAAGCTCTCTGCAGTCACCTAGTGAAAAGCAGTTTCTGCTTCACAAATCGCTGTCCTGCTAGTTCTTGTCCCTTCTGTTGTTGTGTTGGTGGTGGTGGTTTTTTTTGCACACGTATAATAACTGATGCGAAGTAATCAATGTAAGAATTTGAGCTAAATAGCATTTGGGACAAAATCCTGTTGTACTACATCACCTATCAAATTTTGGTGCAGGTGCATTGGATAAAAGGTAATGATGTTTAGGTATTCCAGTTTTTGATACCAGCCAAGAGTGAAGATAGCCATTTTTTTCAATCCAATGTTCAAACCTGCTAAAGAAAGGATTATAAAGTCTTCTCTTTGTATTTCTCTTGCTCTTGAATGCGTTTCTGAAGTGACTTTGGCCTTTGCTTTTAACTTACAATTGTGTGGGTGTTGGGGAAGTAGTGTTGTATGGTCTGGCTTTGCTAGTTCCAAAGGAGAATAAGAGCGTTTGTCATTTCATATGACTTGACATCTTTTCTCAGGGTATAAAGAGAGGGAGAGAGGAGGAGAATGGAAGACAGAAAGAGGTAGCCTAAAGCACATGTACTTGATACACGGTCTGTCAACATTTCTTGAGAAGCAACAGAAATTGTGCCTTGAAAGTCATTGAAGGGTAGGAAAAGGGGGTTCAAGCCTTCGTGTTTTCTGTGTCTTTCACTTGCATTAAGTAACAGTTGTTGGTGATGTTGCACTTACATATCAAAATAAAGTCCACGTGTCACTTAATGAGTCCAGTCTCAGGAAGACCCTTGACCCTGTCTCCCACCCCTCTGAAATGAAAGAGTGGCCCTTGCGTGTCAGCTGAGTCCTGTGAAATTCAGCTTTCTACCTGAGTTGGGATGTTGATGCCCAGACGTTCAGACAAGGACAGTGAGGAGCTGTTCGTTTCAGCTGGGTATATTGGGTTTATATCATGCTAAATACATTATTCTAGAGTGTTAATAGTTAAGCAATTTTTTTCAGGTCCAGCTGCAAGACTGTAGTAATGTGTGGTGCTGACCATGTCACAGAAGAGGAAGCTCCGCTTTTGGATCGTTACATCAAAGCGAAGGACAAACATTTGCAGAAGTACAGATAAAGACAGATATTTAGCATATACGTGACAATTTAATTTCATGTTTTCTATAAAATCTTTTTCAACCACTTCTGCCATGATTTTTCCAACTTTTTTGATTTACGAATGTTTCCACTGTTGCAATCATATTTTAGATCTAGAGGTGCAATACGGGCAGTATCATGAAGATGATGTGAAGATTATAGTATGAACCCTATGACCATTTTGGTTCTAAGGATATGTGAGGCACCTCTTGCATGGTACGCTGGTACAGCCGAGGGAGTGAAGAAAGAGAAATGTGAAGGGACACCAGGTCAAAGAACTATATATGGAGATTACAGAAAATTTGAAACTGGAATTAAAGGAGAAATTAGTTCCAGCTCTTTATCCCCAGACATGTACCACAGTAGGAAGCTACTGGAACAACTGACAGTGCACATTGAGCCTCCTGGTTTTAAAGTGGGTCTTTAAACAATTTTTTTTTTTTTTTTTTTAAAAGAGGCCATTATTAAAGATGGTGATTTTTACTTGCATTCAAATAGGTTAGACTTCTGCAGGGAAATCGAACATCTGTAAACTACGTTGAGAGAAACAAAATAATACAGTAAGTTTAGTTGTATTTCTATATAAAATGCAGTATAATATAAAATTAAGTATATATGAAGAAAAAGGAATGAGGATGTGTTGAGGTGTTTTTTTTAAATTCAGGTTTTCATTATCTGAAATGGGATTATCGATGTAAACTAAGAGTGTTCTTTTAATACATTTTTATTTTTTAAAGAAAGGGAGGAGTGGGGAACCTAACATTGATCTCTCAAGAAAATGTATGTATTTAAAATTGACTTGAGGGATTTCTGAATGTGATGGAAAAATAGGCTTGCTCTTCTTAGAGCATTGGTTTACATTGTTCTCTCATCTTAATTGCTAGTGCATACTGTGTTACTGCGTTAGGATATGTACACCAAATATTTATGACTAGTCTCTTGAAACTGAAGCAATAAAACATGCTGTTCTTGGAAAACTATCTAGGGAGCATACAAATGGTTGACTGGCCATTGCTAACACAAGCATTGAGCAGTACATTTTAGATCCCAGATGCCTTGTTGAAGTTGCGGGGCTGCCCCAGAGTATCAGTAGCTTGTCGCTAGGGGAGGATGCCCTTTTACCTGGCACAGCTACAGGTGAGGTGAGAGACAAGCATGATACTTACTGAAAACAGTTACTGAAATGCCAGCGGAAGAATCCCTTGTCCACGACTTTACCTGTGGTAAAGGGCCAGTATGCCTAACTGCACATTCCCCAGCAAGTCTAACTGAACAATGGAGTTTAAAATAGCATTGTGTTAGCTATGGAAAGCGCTTGGGTTTTTTGCCAAGAGTATTGCAATGTCTTTGTACGAGATGGTACGGAGCAGGAGCCTCTTGTAAAGTCGCATATTTCAGTGGGAGCTTGTTTCTGGAAGGGTTAAACTTCTTTTAAGGCGTGAGCTCAGCAGTGTGGGTGGATGGCCCATGCCGCTTACTGCTGCTGAGAGATCGTCTGCGCTGTGGGGTGGCTCTTGCTGAGTGAGGTGAAGAGAGAGACTCTGCAATCCCTTGCATAGGTGTCAATGTCAAGAAAAACAAACCAACCCATGATTCCTCTCTCAAATCGCCTACAGAGGTGCCTGACTCATGTTGTGTAGCTGATGCTCTTGTCAAATAGGTAACGGATCGTTGCTGGCAAACAGTACTCTCCCTTGCCATGTTAATCATGGGCAGTACTCAGCTGTTGTGCAGGTGTTTGCCATGTTTCTCTCTGATGGCCGTGTCATGCCAGGTGGCTGATGTGCCGCTAGGGACCTTGACCTGCAGCTTTGCAGTAATGTCTCTTGCCTGAAGTTGCACCAAGAAGAAAATCAGGTTAAAAGGGACAACCAGATGTTGAGAGTTGTTATCAGCTTCCTGGGCAAAGCCTCTCCCCTGTGGTAAGTGCTGGTTAGCAGGATCAGAGTACGTATCAAACCTGGGATGATCTGGAGCACTTGGGTTACAAACATTTTGGGATGACCAGGGACTGTTCTCTGCAGATACTAAAAGAGCCTGCCCCAAGACATTGCAGCAGTGTGCAAACAGAATACCTCCTTGTGGGCTGTTTGGAAGAAGTCTGTGGCTTTTGCTGTCCATCTGGACTTTTGCCAGCTGAAATTTGGCCATCCTAATGAACGACTAGCTGATGAACCATTAGCAACCAACTGGATGCAGGCATATTGAGGCTTTGGGTAGTAGCTATGCCCTACTGCTAAGAGGGTGCTGTCAGAGCACCTTTTAGACCTTGCCAGTCTTCAGGGTACAATCAATGATTTTGCATGTGGTTTCTATCATTAAAACTGAGGTAAAGCAAGCTGTTAGTATTTTCTGGGGAGCATGTATACGTATAACTCATGGCAGGCATGTAAGAAAAAGAGGAACTTCTTTCCTGTGCTTCAGTGTAGCTGCTGTGGTTCACCAGAATTAATACGTGCTGCTGAAGTTTTCCTGAAGCTTGCTTTCTTTTTTATGTCTAGTACCATAGCTAGTAAAGCTTTTTGTTGAGCCAAAGCTGTGATGACAGTAGCATGCTGTTTTCAGAGACAAAGGGAACTGATGGTCAGTAATTAGAAGGCTTGTGGCTGCCAGTTTTTATGCACCTGAGATATTACAGCTGTACGGTGTTTCTAGAGCAAATGGGAGAAGAACTTATCTGAGGGCTTGAGAGGCAAAATTTTAGGGATTTCTAAGATGTTTTGAACATCCTATGAAAAAATGCTTTCTCTTAAATGACACTCACCAAAGACATGTTATCACAGAATGCTTGATGTTGGACAGGACGCCTGAAGGTTACCTGGTCCAACCCCCCCGCTCAAACAGGTTTACCTATACCCAGTTGCCATGGATCATGTTGGATGGCTTTTGAGTTTCTCCGAGGTTGGAGACTCTACAACCTCCTTGGGCAACCTATGCTAGGGCTTGGTCACCCTCACATTGAAAATACATTCCCTGATGTTTCAGTTTGTGTCTGTTACCTCTTGTCCTGTCACTGGGCACCACTGAAAAAAGCCTTCTCTTCTCCAGGCTGAAGAGTCACAGCTGTCTCAGCCTTTCCTTGTAGGAGAAATGCGCAGCTCCTTCATGATCTTTGTGGCCCTCTGCTGAACTCACTCCAGTATGCCCATGTCTATCTTGTACTGGGTAGCCCAGAACTGGATACAGGACTCTAGATGTGGTCTCACCAGTGCTTAGTAGAGGAGAAGGATCACCTCCCTCCACCAGGGAACCATCTTATGACTGCCTGTGTGAGAAAGATTGAATCCTCTAGTGGTTTAGAAATTGTTTATTTGTGGTCTTAATTTGTGTCATGGTGTGCAGTTGTTCTTTCTGCTTCTGTTCTCATTTGTGAATCTACGGCTGTAACTTAAGGCATGGTGTTTGTTTAGTAAATGTATTGGCAGTTCTGCAGGCAGTGCGATACTGACTCCTGCAGCCCTGACCTGTGGGACCAAACAGCACGTATGGGAGAAAGCTAAATGAAGCCAGGTTATGCACAGCCACATAGCCATGGGCACAGTTGCCCGCGTTGTGTTGTGTCGTGTGGCTGGGAGAGAGAGCCTTGGCACCTAAAAGGAATGAGGGAGATGGCAAAGCTGTCTCATAACACCCTACAAAAGCAATTTATGCGTCTGCAGTTCCATCTTATGCTCCCTACAGTATGATTAAAGCTTGCTGTGCATAGGTGTTTTTTCATGGTGACATTAGGTACTGGAGGTTAACCACGTTTGTGGCGTGTAAATAGCTGTGTGAATTACAGGTTTCTTACCTAAAGTTTCAGAATTGATGCAATACTACCGTTTACGGACTTTATCCTGATAAGTCTGTATTAAGGCATGTATTGAGGGGAGGATAACCCAGCAGTTTTGCACTGACGACTTGATTGTATGGTCTGCTTTCAGTGAACACACTTGTTTTTTCTTTTGCTGTTTGGACACAATTGGCATCTCAAGCAAGGAGGGGATGCTGAGGGCAATGTTGGTCACAGATGGCAGAGTTAGGGAGGAAAGGTGTGTAAGTAGGAGTTTTGCCTTCAGGTTGGTCCAATACAAAGCTGGTTACAGCATTCCTGCTAAGTATGAAATGATTGACCTTTCAACATGTAGCGGGGGAGATGCAAGGATGTTGGTCAGAAAAAAGAGGGGAGCCGGGCAAGAAAAGTGAGCAGGTGTAGCAGCTGATAGATTGCATTTTGAAAAATTGTCTGCTCCATTCTCTCCAGAAGCAAGCGCTGCTGCTGGTCTGCGTGGGCAGATGTTGGAGATGGGAGACAGCTCTGAGGAATGGGTACAGCTGTAGAAAAGGCTGCTAGGTCTCACCCTTCCAAGCTGGAACTTAGCACTGCACTGGGGAAAACAATTAATTCTAGGAGAGAATTATCACAGGATACCATAACTTAGGATAAAGATACTGTCTTTGTAATATTGCAGTCAGTTTGTTCTAGGGCAGACTGGCTGCATGAGAGCTTGGGTGTAGGCTGGGAATCTATGTCATCTGGTCTTCATTGAGGTCACCAGGCTTGTGATTCGCACCAAGAGTCTGTAAAACTTACAAGGCTAAGATGAGGTGGCCTGAGCAACGCTAAGGGAAGTGCCTCCTTCCAGAAGGCTTGGAGGTTGATCAGGAGACAAATTGTATATAATATTTTCATTAATTATCTTGGCATAAGAGAGTGGGTGTGTGCTAATAAGTTTTCCTGAGGACACTCTGTGGGAGGCACTGTCAAATAGAGAAGGATTGGGAATGAAGGAAGAACTGTAACGTATTAAAGTAGAAATAGGATGAAATCCTTAGTTTTGTATGTGAAGCTGAAAGCTTCTGTTGCGAGCCGGTTGCTCATCAGCTTGTCTGTGGAGGAGAAAGTTCTGACTTTAGTAGTTAATTGCAGAATGGCTGTAAGTGTGAAAAAGACGAATTCCATCCTGCCTGAAAAGGCATTTCTAATAAACATCGAGAAGTGTTGAGCTGATTTTCATCAGCGTGTAGTTCGAAGCCCTGGTGAAACTTGTCTGGAATAACACATGTGTATCTGTATTCAAGATGAAATTAAACAGATGCAGGTAGAGAGAAAATGCTCCAAGGATGAAGGGTGCAGAAGTGGTGGAATGGGGCAGACTGAAAACAAAAGGTTGAGGGGAAAAAGCTGGAGGGAAGATGACCTATTTTCTTTAAGAGTTGGCATTGGTACAAGAATGGATGGTCACCTATTAATAAAGGTAAGAAGTCAGCTGGGAGTTAGAAGAAAAGTTCCTCATCTTCAGAGCAAAAATGTTGTGGAAGGATTCCACTAGAATTAGTAAGGACAAAGAATGAATAAGCTTAAAATTGAACTAGGTTTTTTGTTGTTATGGTTTTTTGGGGGGTTTTGTTTTTTGTTTTTTGTTTGTTTTTTTTTTTAAGGATTCACAATCAGAATTATCAGGATGTGAGGACTTGTGGGCTTTGATCCTCTTCAATCCTTTATTGCAGTGCCTGTGAAAATCACAATTGAGTGCTTATGTGTGTGTTTAACATGATGTCTTGACTGAATAAAGGTGGGGCATTTATTTTTTTTTTTTTAAACATTTAATCTGCATGTGTGTTTGTGACTTGAACTGGTACTGCCGTAGGAAAAAGCATCTGAATTCTGACAAGATGCATAGATCACTGACTGAACTGTTCTCAGTGCACGAATGAACTCTTCCCATAGTATGCTATCACTGGAAGGTCTTCGGGTTTTTTTTCCTCTGAGGGATTCAGAATGCAGTCTTAGGGCAGAAGTAGCCTGTCCTGGTTTGAGCCATGTGGGTTTTTTTATTAACGCATGAGCCAGAATTCCAGTTAGTGGTTCCTTTTAATATTTCATATTGCCGTATAAAAATGGAAGGGTATGCAGATTATGAAAAATAAATTCAAAAGCCCATCTTTATAGTAGCTCTAAAATGGCTTCAGAGTAAGGTGAGGAAAGGGCCTGTTGAAGAACAACAATGAATCTTGAAAGCAAGGAAAATTTGCTTCAGTATCTTGAAAATTTAGAAGCACAAGTCTGTTCTTGTAAACACTTCCAGCTGTAGGTGCTAGTGGGAGTTGGTGCTTCTGCCTGATTTACAGGTGTTCACTGGACACAGAGCAGAATTCAGAAGAAAGAGTTAGTTAGCTATTTCATTAAATAGTATTTCCTTTTCAAAACGCTGCTGGTGTACTAAGAGGTTTGAAATGTTATTGTATTGCAAATTGTGGTTTAAGCCAATGGAGGTATTACAGCAGAAGTCCAAAAGGAATTTTGTCAGATTTTGCAGTGGGGAATCTGTAAAGATCAGACCAGTCTGATCTTTACAGTACAGTAGTACAGTAAATCTCTGCAGTACAGCATTGGTACAAGTGACAGGGACATTAACTTACAGCATGTGGGATAACGTTAGCTGTGGAGTCATCTTTAGGCTTCATTGTCTCATTCCATTTTCACTTGTGTAATACGAACTAGGGAGCCCCCACTAATGCTGTTAAAATTACAGCGTAGACAAGGTACGGATATCCGTGCCTGAGCTTGTAATTGTTAGAACTGCAATTTAAAGTCAGATAGCCCCAAAAAAGGACACAAGCACACAAACTAGGTGTCAATTCATAGTTCCTCTGCTGTTCCTGAAATCTTGCTGCCTGTCCAGGCCTCTGCTTGTCAGTGGAACACAGATGTTTTACAGCTGGCTCTTCTTTAGGTTTGTCTCATTATATGAGCTCCTGAGTGAAACCCTGGGTGATAATTTTCCTGGATTGATGATTACATAGTTTGGCATATGAAGTTGCTCGGGCCTGTGCTTGAATTCATCACATGCTGAATGTCTTGTTGTTTGGTTGTTGTTTTTAACTTGAGAGTTTGCGTTAGCCTCATATATCTCAAATTGATGTGTAGAGTTGATAGGTATTTAACAGGAATCCAGCTCCTGGGGAAAAACTGTTATGATGTCCCACTTGAAGCTCCCTCCGTGCCTGGCGCTGCCCTTGGAAGAACCCCCAGGGAAAGTAAGCAGCTGTGAGTTTGAACCCTGGTGCGAGATAGAGAGAGTGCAAGGCTTCAGCATGGGGCCGTATGTTGAAGCAGGAAAAAACCGGAACGTTGCTCTCTGAAAATCTCTGTAGTCCATCCTTTGCACGGCATGTGGCAAGATTCCTGGGGAGAAAGGAGGTGATACTGTGGTCTCTAATTGAAGATGATGATAACACAGATGGAAAGGAGGCTGTATTATGCTACTGAATACTTGACTTTGCAACCCTAAAGTGTTCTTTTAACTCTTTCACAGTGCCTACAATTTAGTACTGTTGTTTGGGTTCGTGTAGACAAGGATAGATACTTTCTTTATTATAATGAGGTAAAAAAAATTTCATTAAGTTCTATACTTTCGCTGCAAATGGAAGAGGAAAAGCTTATGTTAAAAGATGAGGCCAATTGCACTGTTTTTATATCCTCTTGTATCTTTTTGGCAATACATATCCAGTGAAGGAGTAGTAGTGCGTTGTCAGCAGAAAAGGAGAGCAGCCTGAACATTGCAAGTCACCAGTATTTGGCACCTGCGACATGGCTGAGCGGGCCAGGTAGCTGGAGTGGGCACCCTGCAAATGGAGCACATGGGTAGTCATGCTGGCAGCCAGACCTCTAGCACATCACTTAAGAATATCGAGTATGCTGGGAAGAGGAGGCCGGGCTGAGGGGACAGGAGACTCTGTTGGGAACGTCCATCTGTTCTCCCTGCTGATGAGGTTACATGCCTGTGATTTCTTGGCTGGAGAAACTCCAGTAAATAAATAAAATAAAATAAAAAAAGCTTCTGTGACTAATAACAACAACTTGTGCCAGAAGAGGATGCTTCAATTTAGGAGTCAAAAAAAAAAAAAAAAAAAAAGGAAAGTAAANAAAAAAAGGAAAGAAAAGAAAAAAAAGGTGTCTTTCCCATGGATCGTTCAATATCAGTGTGAAACGATTTTTGCTTTTTCCCATTAAGATCTTTTAATACTTTGGTATCTTATTCAAACCAATAATTGTATATTTTGGATCTGCCAATGCCCTTGTTCTTACAGTTCTTTCCCACTCTTCTGATGTGGGAAATACAGTGTTATTAACATAACCTCCTGCTGAGGATATAAACCTTGCTATTACGTGTTGGAGGACTGAATTGCAGGGAGCCGATTTGAAAGAGATGTAGATTCATTTCTGCAAAACTGTGCTGTGCTCTCTTTTTTATTTTAGCACCACATGTCTGTCATGAACCAGAAAGATGCAGAGTTGTCATAGCTGGAAAGGTAGTCAGCTTTCTGCAACCCATAGAGTAGTATGTACATAGTAAATTGCAGTTCTGGTAGCCAGTTAGGTAAGTGAGTTCGGTAAGATGGAAAATAGAGGACAAATTCCATTATAAGATTGCTTACTTTAATTAAAAGTAATTACTTTTAATTAAGAGTAGTAAGAAGATGGACACTGATATTTCTGAAGCATTTTCATTAGTTTTATAAGGTCCACAAAGTCATTGTATGTTTCTAGACTCTGTTTGAAAGTTAACGAAAACAGATTTAAGTTATTTTCTCCTCTTGTGACTCTCAGCATCATAAGGACACAGAGACTTTTTTTTAATGCTAATATTAGGGAAGAAGAAATGTTTTCTTTGGTGCTTACACTTTTGTTGTTGCTTGTGGTGGCCAGTCTAGTCATCTGTTTGAAGTCATGAGGCAACATGCTGTCTTTCGTGACCTTTTGTTGAATCTTAAAACTTTTGTTTTGGAAAGCCAGCATCGCCTACCCAGCCCTCTTTATGAGCCCATCCAGAAGTGATTTGTTGCATGAAGACATGGCTTAAGTCTTAGAAGTGAACAAGGAATTGCTGAAATTTCATTAAGCTTCTGGGGATTTATAGTTAGGGAATCGTCAAGTGAGGAATAGCTCTTTTGATTTACAGCTTTTTCTTTTCTTTCATGTGGGAGAGTTTAGTTTAGTATATAATAATTCGTATTGTGCGAATGTCTTTATTTTGGCATGATCCTGATGATTGAGAAATGTCAGTATCTGTTGCATCTGGTGAGTTAACTTTCTTTCCTGGGAGAGTACATAAGTACATCTTTATTCTCTTGAAGAATAAACCCTGCTGCAGCATACCATATAGTTGTTTTACTGGTATGTAAGTGCAAAGAAACGAATGCCTCCAGAAACATGTGGAGACATTTAATTATCAGAAACATTTGTTATCATTATTTCATTTGCTGTTAGGGAAAATAGCAAGAAAAAAAATCCAAAACCCTCCTGGGAAACCAAAAGCTTTTTCGATGTGTTTTGTGGTTGATGTTTCATGCTTGTTAACTCCAGGATTTGGTTTCAAAACCCTTTTAATAGAGATGCTAATGGGATTCTTCTCCATCTTACAGAATGTGTGATAAGAGATTTTTGCGTGAAAGCAACGTGAGCTGCAAAGGGCAACATACCATTCAGTAACACTGTGGAGATTTCCATAAAGCTGGTGTTACTGGGGTAGTATTTCATAAGACGGGGGGGAGCAAGTCTTCTCCAGGCATTACCTACATGCTTGTTTGGTGCTTGCCAGTTTGCTGGCAGCCTGCTTTGGACCATGTGCTTAAACTTGTGTTTGTTCTTTAAAAGCTAAAGTATGGGTAGGAATGAAACCAAAAACATCCCTCCCCTCACCAAGCACTCCAGCTAGATGCCTCCCTCAGCATGGCTCTCCTCACCTGCCGAGTGAAAGCTTGCACCTGGAAACCTTTTTCATCCTACCTGCAGTTGCAGTGATCTGCTGTGGAGAAATCAGAAGTCATTTAGCTAAACAGATTAGCATGGAGACCCGCATTCGCTTGGTTGCACAGCCTGGAGCTTCACATGGGCTCATTTACCTTGTTTCTCAGGGAGTTTCCCTATTCCTGCAGGTCAGCTGCTGTTAATGTCTGATATGGCTTGGGTGTCCATCCATGGACTAGAGAGTCTGAGGCACAATGGCCAGGCTGAGGAGAATTGAGGAGGAGGTTACTTCCTGTGAACCCTCCATTTAGTTGTACAGTCTCCTGGACCCTCTTTGGTTTTTAACAGCTCATCTCGGTTAGTTACTTAATCCGCGTACTTAATCCTATGTGGATTATGCCACTGATGATGTCAAGGCTTTACTTTATGAAAATAAAGTCTTACTTTGTGGGTATTTCATTTCTTTTATTTAAAATCTATACACGTTGTTTCTTACAGCATCTCGGCTCCTTCTGGGCATTTTAGTCAACCCCAGTGTAGTCATTACTATTCTAAGTAAAATAATGTTGCTGTTCTAAAGTTAGTTTATTATGCTACTCAGTAGATTTTTATTTTGAGCTGTAGACTTCTGCTCTCTAAACAAAAGGTGACTTAAATGACTATAGCCTTGGATTTAGTGGATTTTTTTTCGCTTCATTTTGTTCTCTTTTGATGTCACCCTGCCAAAGGTAAACCTTTGAGATGAACAGGTGAGGTGAAGGATGACACTTGTTGGAAATTAGTTGTAAAAATAGGTTGTACTCGGGATGTCTTCCTTAATTCTTGTTCGTGCCCAGGCAGCTTGGAGACAGTTTTTGTTTAGCTTTTGTGATTTCTGGTTTACGTTGTTTCTTTTCAACTGGGAATGCTATAAAACCTTTTCAAATAACTTGTCTGACTATCAGATGTGTTCCCATGCCTGTAGTACGCCTTCTCTACACCTGATACAGCAGGAACTGTTTCCCCTGCAGGTGCAGAGAAATAGAACTAGCTTTGAATGGAAAAATCAAATAAAGCCAAATTGAGGAGATAGAAAGAACTGGCATGACTTTCTGAGGTGAGGGTTGTGCGTATTGTATTGCAGGCTGTAAAACTGCTTAATTTAGTGACTAATGTAACTGTGGCTACTCAGCATAGCATGGTGCCTACCCCTGCGTTCTATTGACACTGTTCTTTACAGTCCTTAAAAATGAATTTGAAGTGCCACAAGCAGATATCGCCTTACTTTATTGTAGGTTATCCACCTAATGTTTGACAGCTGTTCCGCTTTGTGAGTGCACAAAATCTTCCTAAAGAAGTATTTTTTTATTTTTCAAAACAAAAAGTAAAAGAGATGCAGATAATTCCTGGGAAGGATTACCCCACCTACTGTAAGCTGTCAGCCGTTCTTCAGCAGTACCTGAACCTACTGGCCATCCATTCTGGTCCTTGCTCAGCCCGGCAGCATGAGGTGGGGTGACCTGGTGCCACACCAGTTGGTGAGGTGCCATCGTTAATGTCCCACCTGTGATGCTGACTGTGCAGAAGCAGGCTGCAGCCTAGGGCCAGGGAAAGTGGGGATGATGATCCCTTCGTGATGACGATGATGATGATGAGGCCTTCGTGCTGGCTTTCACACAGGATGTCTGAGTCGTATCGAATCAGAGTCCGAGCTGAAGCAGCTCTTCTTGATAGGTAAACTATGAAAACTGGAGGACTCCAGCAGAATTTAAAGGCTTGGAGAGATGATTAAACTTTAATGATGTTTTGCAGCCTTGCGCATTTTTTTTTTTGTGCTGTGAAGCCGCTATTTTCCACTTCAGTTTCCTGATGGTTTTCAATGGAAACAATGACATGCTTCTCTTTTTTTGTTTTGTTTTCTGTTGAAATAAACTCCTCTCTAATAATATGAAAAAAGCGATGAGGGAGAATTTTTTTTTTATCTGGGATGCAAAATCTGTATATGACTCATGCTTATGGGTAGCATTAGACTGATAATTACAGAGGACGTATTTTCTGTAAAAAATGCATTGAACTAAGTGTGAAACTTGATTCTAACTGGTTTTGTTTACTCATTCCTTTCAGAATGGCAGATTTTTTTCTGGCTTACATCATTTAAAACATAAAGCACGATAGTGGATTATTAGATGACAGCTGTTGTCTCAGAATTCTCTTCAGGAATTAATTTTTTTCACATCTGCACTTCATTTATTCTTGGCCTGCCATTTAATTATGGACCTGTTCCTGCGTTGAGACTGAGAATCGATTCTGGGTGTCCCAGGTTTTGAGGCAGTACAAGTTTGAGGACAAGCAGGGGCCCTGAAAGCTGTGCTCCCTTCCTGCCTTCCTGCCCTAGCTCCGCCGTCTTTGTCCCGATGCATTGAAAAATAGGGGGAAACAAAGCACAAAGTAAAGAGCAAAATGTGAAAGCAGGAATTAAGACAGTTGTAAAGCATGTGTCTAGAGCAATTTTAACAGTGTGCCTGTACTTTAGTTCAGGAGTGTATCAATAGTTTTTGCATGATCGTATTTTTTTCCTTAGTGTTGCTCTTTCTGTAATTTCTCGCAAAGTCTGCGTCTGCCACACCGAACCCCTCACTGGCTCCATTCTTGAACAGTCAAGTCAACAACAGACAACTAAACTGTGTGATTAAATCAATATATTTCCCCTTCATTTGTATTTAGGCAGCCCTCTTCCTCCTGTAATGATTACCTAAGTAGCAGAAGGAAATCCTGTTGCTTGCATTATTTGGTATGTATTTCGCTCAGGTTACACATGGCCTTGGGGGGAAAAAAAAAATAGTCTTTTTTTTTTTTTCTCTCTCCTGAATGCAGAAAATTACCATTCTCTGTGGAGAATGATCACTCTATTTGTGACAGAAGTTTGGGGGACGGCTAAAGGGACCTCCTCCAGCTCATAAGGTGCCGCTTTCGCACCTTGGGCTTTCCTCTCTCCTCCCATCACTGATACCATTTCTCTGATTTGAGGAATGGATCCTTCAGCAATTCCAAAGTGTGAATATTCAGTTTCTGGAGGTTTACTGAATTAAAATGCATTTTAAAAACCAAGATGCACTCTTGTATGAAATAGCTTTATCTTTTTTACAAATGCTGACAAAATGACTTCATGCTGGTTAGCAACTCAAAAACTGCGTCAGCCAATAATGAATATTGTACATAAGAATGATGAAAAACTAAAATGAGGCTACAGGGAATAGAAATGGCCTTTTAAGTTACCCAAGAAACTCTTTTACTGTTGCAGTTTACAACTGAGAAATATTTCCTGATTTCCCAGCAAACTAAAGTGGTAAAAAGAGGCTGGTGCTGGTTCTTCTACTGAATTTTTGATTCAACAGAAAAGCTGAGTTTTGCAGCCTCCCGCTTGCTTGCGTTGTCACTAATTGAGTTTTAAATGTTGCAGTCTGTTTCCTGCTGTAACAATGATTTATATCTTTCTAGTTAATGAGCCTAGATCATTAGAGCATCCATGTTCAAGGGCTGCCTTGGAAAGCACAGCAGTCCTGGAGTCCACTGAAAAGTTATCTTAAATGATGGTTCTTTATCCTTTTACTTAAAAAAGAACTTCTCAGAAATACTGTTCTTACAGGTGGCAAATAAAAACCTCTGATAGAGACAGAACCTCGGTTTGAAGAAGTACTGTGGCTAGTCAGGTCTGAAATAATCCCACAAATTATTAATATGAATGATCTACGGAGAGAAGACAGGGTTAGTCCAGTTCTTAATGACTATATCTTGTAGTGCCTCTTCGGGGATGTGAGACTCTCTTGATGTTTCTCAATATCATCTTCTACGCCTGAAAGGACACCTAATTAAAGAAAGGCAAGTAAGGTAATCATATTTACGAACTTTGAGTACCAAACTCACCCAGAAAACAAGCAGTAAGTGTTTATTTGGGCATTTTTTTTCCTCTTTTGCAAATATTTCTGGAGGTGTTTTTCTCTGAAGAGAGACAATAGTCTCTAAATGAGATCTATGTGAGTCAGTTTGTACGTGGATAAAGATTTTAGTGTGAAGGGACTACTGAACGCTAATAAGTTTCTTGTGTATAAAGTACCCACCAATTTCTTTAAATGGCAAAAAAATATGTTCTTTAGTTGAGGGAGTTTTCTATAAGATAGCTATTTGTATTCAGTTATATACAACTAGCCAGCCAAGGAGTAATCTTGAGACAAGGAGTACAGTGAATATTAAGAATCGTTGATCCAATGCAAATCACACCTAATCCTTATTGTTTACCCAAGCTACTGAGGGCTCACTAAGAATGTGTAATTTAAACAGTTTGTTTTTAGCAGAGATGTAGTACCTGTAGTAGGACTTCATTGTAACAATTTTTACAGGAAAAAAAGTGAAAACTGCCTTTTTTTTTTTTTTTTTTTTTTTTTTTTTTTTTTTTTTTTTTTTTTTTTTTTACTTTTGGAAGACTTGTGGCTGGTGCAGAAGCCTTGCTAGACTGCAGAAATCTGTTGTGGCTTTGTCCTTTCAATTGCCTTGTTGCTGCTGTTTGGTTGTAAGGGTAGATCAACAAGAGGGGCTCAAAGAAAGTCCCGCGTCCTTCCCTGTTGAAGCTCAGGACTGGAAACTGGTCCTTGCTCAGCTTGGGAGAGACAGCTCTGACTCTCCCTACGTGGAGGAGAGGATATCCTAGACCCTGCCTGGATCCTGGGATCCCCTGTAGCTGAGTACTTGGTTTGTCAGTCCTTGATGGAATATAGATGACAGTAATGTTGTCCACGACGAGTTTCTAATCCTCGTCCTCCAAGATAAATTGTCAAAACTGCACCAGTATTTTAGATGGTCTTTTATGTGGGCCAGTTTCAGCGAGTCTTTTAAATAAGATTTTAATTAAAGCTGAACAGATGTTTGAAATGAACCAAGAAGACTTTTTTTCATGTATTTAGTTCTTAAAATAGTCTTTTAGACTTTAAACAAAGTACTAACATATATGAAAGGTGACACTGTCTGTTCTTCTTAGCGATAGTTGTAGAGGTTAATTTCATCCTTTCTGGTCCTGATAAGATGCTATTCCAGAGAACATATACCTGTCCTCCCTATCAGTATTTTCATACCTAACTGGCTTTTTGTTATATAGCTTTTTACTTTCTTTGGTGGGAAAACTCAAATATTTATTTCCCAGCTCTACATGCATTCTTTTAAGTTAAGAGATTTCATTTTCTTTGGATTGTGTTTTAGAATAGTGTGTTGTCTTAGAGTGCATGAAAAAGGAGAAAAATGGGTTGAGAGACCATTCTTTTTGACTTACGTTTTTTCATAGCAGATTTGTCAGCTCTACTTCCTGTGATGCATAGATATCCCTGCTTCTCTTAAACACCAAAAATTCAGATCAACAATTACTTTCTTTTGTGGGTGATGATCTTCTGAAACCTGATTACCTTACTTGAATGTTTTCTGAAGATAAATCCTATCTGCAGTGACTCATATTTTTACTTAGGATGATGTGTCTTCCTTTTTTATAAGAAGCTTCTGTTGATTTGGCTTTTTTTTTTTTTCTTTTGGTCACGTGCTTTTCAGCTTTCTAACAGGCTATTTACAGTAGGCAGCCTGTTGTCGGTTGAAGGCCTTTAATGAATTTTCTCTATGAAGTTCAGTAACATATATATATTTCAATTTGGAATATATATATACAAGAAAATAATATGAAATTTTCAATGAAAATATAGGTTATAAAACTTCTAGAGTACATGAAAACTTTTGGGTGTAATAAATACAGGTTTATGATCCAAAAGGGTTTTTTTTTGTTCTTTTTTTATTACTTGGCCAGATACAAGAGGCTAAAAAAGAGGCTGCCAAGCAATTTCTACGGTTTCAGTTAAGCATCAGCAAGCTTTAACAAACATATGAATACACTAGAATTTTGGGGGTTTTTTTTGTGCCTGTGAGGTTTCTGCCTTGCAATCACTTCAAATAACCGTGCTATTGCAATCCAGAGGGACTGGCAAGCAGCCTGAAAAGTCACTGAAGTGCAAATAGTGCATTTTTTTCTTAGCACACATTTTTCACTTGACAGTAACAAATCCATAAGAGAACTGTTTCCCTTGAATTGCCGGAGTGCTGAAAGCCAAGTTTGACCAATGAAAGAGAGAAACAGCAGCAGCAATCTCTGCTTCATAAAGGAATCTATAAATACTTTGTTTCATAAAATCAAGGCAGCATGTTCTTGGGAATAAGCCCTCTTGCTTACTTGCAAGCAAGGAATAGAATAGCCAGAAATAGGCATAAAATAAATAATATAAATTCCATCATGAAAATGTGTCTTCAATGTAGAAGATAGCAGTTCAGCTGTTCTTCTCCTGTTAAGGAGTCAGTTAATTAAGCTACCTACACATTATAGAAAATAAAAGGAATTAGATATATATAAAGGAATGAATCAAACAGTAAATAAAGGAAAGCTGATTGGACCCACTTTTTGTAGTGATGGTCTTTTGAATTCAGGTTGGAGTTCCGATTTCTTGACAGGTGCTGGGGTCCAAACTTTCTGTCTGACACCAGGTGAGTGGTGGTAGCATCAGCTCTCTCAGCCAACAAGTACCAGTTTTGACTTGTTCAAAAACTTCTCTTAATATTTTTTTTTTTTTTTTGTTAGCAACAATGTAAAGTTTAAGCATCTGGAAGTATCAATTGACCCATAAAGGTTTAAAAATCCAGGGAAGGTGCAGACAAAAACATAGTTGCTCAAAAAATACAATGGAGTATTGTGTGTTGGCTGTTTTCCTTAGTAATGACAGCAATTTTATTGCAAGGAAATTTGTAAAAATGCTGGGTTTAGTGCATTTGCCCTGAATGTATGAGAAAGTTGACTCTTTCCATTAGGCATTTGGGTTTTTGTGTTGTTTTGTTTTTTTTTTTTATAGTACTAGGTTTTGTTTTGTTTTAATGAATGTTCAGCTTCCCGTGATGATTCACTGTTTTAGTTGATGATTTCATTGTTCTAGTGAAGGATTATGGTCAGGGTGACTCCCATGTTTGCCTTGATAAGGGCCTGTGGTTTTGAGCACTTCGTTGGGTTTTAGCTTGACTTTGACCGGAGATTGCACAGCTTCGTTGAGCAGAAGCCTGAGCTGCGGCGGTCAACTTGTCACCAGCCCCCATGGGATGGAACCTCATAGCCTGTAAGAGGTGGTAGAATGTGGCATTTCTCTCTGAAATTTAGTGTTAATGAGGAGTCACAAACAACCCACAGACTTGTTAGTGTCTAGATAGAGCGTTTCACGTAAAAGAAATACTCTGTAGCTCTGAGCATTTCCATGTGTTTCCTTTTGCCAAATATTTTTTCACCATAAACGTTTTCATGGTCCTTGTTTTCTGCAGCTGAGACCTGAATTCAAAGCTGCAGGAAGTGCATGCTAAAGAAACGGAGAGATGAGAAAAATAAATGCAAGTAACTTAATATAATGAAAAGGATATTTTTTTATTACTTTTTTTTTTTTGTGCAGGACAAAAGTATACTAAACTATGAGTGGATTTGGGGTTAGTATTGTAGTAGTTGTAGTTGGAAAGAACATTTTCTGGAATGAATTAAACTGATAATGTATTTGATCTTAGCCAAAAGCAGACAATGTTCTTTCTGAAAAATGAGTCATTCTGCAGAGCAAGAGAGTTAAAGAGGAAAGTTCTTCTGAAAGAAGGGCTTAACTTCTTCAGTCTCTGCATGAACATAATGTTGTGTTAAAAAAAGTATCACCAGTACCCAACTTGCACATAATAGAAACAGGGAAATGGTCATCTTTTAGTGCCCCATTAAAGCATTATTTTGTTGTATGCTCTGACAGGATAGTGTTACATATAATATTCAAAGGAGCATATATATATATAATATTCAAAGGTCTAAAATAATGATCACAGCTCTGGTTATCCCAGTGTGTTGTGAAAGTACAGCTGATATTAGTCCAGTTAGGTTCTGAACAATAAGTGTCTCCTGCTAAAATACAGATTTGCCTTTTTGCACTGGAAGTGATAGTCATTTAGCAGTACTCTGCTCCTTAAACCCATAATGTCTTACAGAGCTGGAGTATTGTGCTTGTATCTAGTAGTAGTTCACACACCAACCTCCCAAGAAGAGCAAGCACAAGGGACTTGTTTCAGAAGTGACTTCAGTTATTCCAAAAAAGAAAAGAAAAGAAGGAAGTTATTTGTCTTGTCTGTGTATTTTTTATTTTTGTGTCACCTCATTATTAAAACTAACAGATGTAAGAGATTGGATTTTCTCCCTGAACTAGGAGGACTTGAAGTTTAGACTGCTTATACTGTCCCAATGCTGAGAGAAGAATATGAGCTATGGTGTTAATACAGACAGGTAAATCTGGAGAAAGAGTGTTCAATAGGTATTTCTCTGTCTTTTGAGAACAGCCAAGAAACTTTACTTGCAATCCAGATGAAATACCGATTTACTTATCGAATAGCTTTTTCTTGATCAGTATGACTTCACAAAATGCAAATTTAGAAAGTAACTTGTGTATCTACTTCATAGTAGTTTCAAAATTCCTGTAACAGAAGGTCTGTAACAACAGAAGACAAAGCTGTGTTAACTAAATGGAGCAGAACCAAATTTGGCCCAAATTCAGCCAAAGCAGCTGATTGAGGTCAGTGCCAGTGGTTACCCAGTGAGGCTGTGTATCTTCAGACCTTTGAAGTCAAGAACTAAGTAAGCAGCAAGAAAGTGGACAAGGCGTAGCAGTAAGTTGGCGCAGACACATTCTGGTTTGAGTATTACAGCAGCCAGCAGAGCAATAGCCTGCAAAGCCAGGCACTTATTTTTAAAGTCACATCAGATACAAAGCTTTATTTCATACTGGTACGACAGTCTTTTGGTACAGCCATACAGGTACGGCCACTCTGCCGTCAGTAATGCACACCTACAGCCGCAGTATTGTATTTTGGAAAACCTGTATTTGAAGGGTTTTACACAATTTTTTGTCAGAAATTTTGCATTGTTTTGCCTTAAAGGATGGTAGCTGTTTCCTCTGGTGTGAGCCACCATTGTGTCCTGCTGATGGGATTTGGTCCTTTTATGTTTAGGGTTGGAATTGCGCTCTCAGAAAAGATCTGGTGTTTGAGGGAATTGGTTGCTGATCTCACCTCTCGTATTTTCTGTTAAAAGCACGTCTTTATTAATATTGTTGCTTTAAGAGGAAATGCATTCTATTTTCAGATACTTCCTTTATTATACATGTTGCATTTAAATGGATGTATGTTATATTTTAAAACAGAATTTCATAAGGTCACATAAACACTTTTATATTTAGATTATTGTACAGAATAAGTGTTCCACGTTCTTGGAAAGCAGATAATCTGGGAAGTGCTATGGAAGTACTGATCACATAGTTCCCATCAGAAGTAATGAACTCTGTAGCTAGATCCTCTGAACTTCCAGAAAATCTTGTCCTTGCAATATAAAAAGCTGACTCAGGAGTTTATTTGATACCTGTACATACAAATTTTTATTAAAGTCCCAAGTCTGTGAGATTATTTTTCTCATCTGAACTGTAGCTGGGTTTTTTTTCAGGCCCTGTATAGTCTGATTGCATGATTTGCATTTGTATGATCTCTCCCTCCGAGGGTGATTCAAGCAGTGGAGGCCTTTATCCTGCAAGTGCAAAAAATAAGGTGGTGGAGACCCTTGGACGGAGATCCTGAATTCACATACACTTAACTCACATATCAAATTTAACCTAATCAAATGCCAATGGAATCCTGTTCGGCTGATTAGGCCCCATCCCTGGAAGTGTTCAAGGCCAGGCTGGATGGGGCTTTGAGCAACCTGGTCCAGTGGGAGGTGTCCCTGCCCATGGCACAGGGGTTGGAACTAGGTGATCTTTAAGGCCCCTTCCAAGCCAAACCATTCTGTGATGATTGGTAAGATATTAAACATTTGTTTACCTCACCTTGGAATGTTAGGTCTGTAATTATTAAAAAGGTATCTGTATTAGAAACCTGAAAAGATGCCATATTTGAGATTACTGGTAGACTACAGATCAGAAAAGTGCCATAAATGCTAACTCAGTATAATAGAATTTTTTTTCCATTTTTTCACCTGATATTCTCTTTGCAAGCTATTTTTTGATGTTGACCTTTTCTTCTTACTTCTGTTTCTGAATAGCAGTACTCTGTTACCTCCCAGAACAACTTACTGCATGCGACGTGGTTGGTGGCTGTCTGCCAAAAGAACATTTCTTCCCTGTCCCTCCCCTCCTCTGACTTTG
>VYZM01017805.1:444469-454613 GCA_013398915.1 Dromas ardeola | reverse complement strand
TTTTTTTTGATAAAGAGGGATGGTGTTATATCACTTGAGGATTTAAATAGTATTTATTTTGCATAATTAATGGCAGATATTATTTTTAGATAGAAATTGTAACCATTGATGGCTTTCAACATGAAGTTTGTCATCTAATACTCTTGAGGAGGGGGGGAATCAACTAGGAAAAAGAGATTATACAATGTAACACAGTGATGACAAAAGTACTATAAGCTATTTTATGGGGAAAATACCCTGCTACTCTCTCAGAGGAACGCTCCTCTAGCCAGCATTTGTGAATTGTCACCAATTTCACATAAATATTCATGAAAGCAGTGACTGGGACATAAGTGGTTTTTTTCTGTACCTGAGGGGGGGTTGTTTGCTTGGTTTTGGTTTGGGAGGGATTTATTTTTGTTTTTAGTTTTTGAATGGAATGCCAATATTATATTGATCCTATTGTTAGTGCGTACATTCAGAGAAAAGTGATGCAAGTAAAAAATACGATGTGACACTGAACTGAGATGAAAGACAATAATGTATGAACACTGTTTGCGCTACGACTTTGTTGGATTTGGTGTTAGAGCTGTTCTGTATAGTCCTTTGTTATCTTTGTTGTGGAGACGTGACTTCAGTTTCTCCATGGCACGCGATAAATGTGAGGTTTGTTTATCTGTGATAGAACGAGACCTCTGTATCAACTTTCAGATAAAAACTCAAATGAGAGCACTGCTTGAACACAGAAGCTTGAACCATTACATCGGAGAGAGCATCTGAAGTCTTCTGAATTCAGTGTTAGCAGAAAATAAGGAGCTGTGCTGCTGTTGCAAGATAAAGTCTATCTTGGACCCTTGGTTTATTTGGTTTCTTCATAGTCACCCTTCCAGTTTGCAAATCGGATTTTTTTTTTTTTTCAGTTATTGAAGGGAGAACCAGTCTAAACTAACCTCAGTAACAGTCAAGGCAACATTTTCTTTGTTAAGGTTTGTTGCCAGAAAAGGTCTGGGCTCAGCCCTGACCAGGGGAGTTCTCCCCCTCCCTTAGGTAGAGGAAACAAAGCAAAGCTAAAGGCAGCTGGTTTTGGCACAGCACTGCTAGTTAAGCTTCCATGGGGGCCTCCAAAAGTATTGCCTACCTTCCTGCAGGTGCTTAAAACCACCCACCACGGAGTTTGCGATTTCACAAGATAGCTGAGGTGATCTCTTACCTCCAAGGCACAAAGAGAGACATCCCTGCTTAGCCTGGGCTGCGCATCACTTGTGCTCTGTCTGTCGTGTTTATTGGGAGCCGCTCTTTCTGGAGAAGCCGCTTGTTAGATTGACTTCCTTGCAATGAAGTGAAACAAATCATAATTATACGAGGTTAAATAAAGTGGTAGAGGTTAAAGCATGAAAAATCAATGTCCTCTTGTGTAAGACATGCTTTGGGAAAACACGCAGGCCACTTTTCTACACGGAAACCAGAAGTCAGAAATTTGTTGGTTTAATCAGTGGCATCCACAGGACAGGCACACTTTGCATTTTACGAAAAGCCTATTGGTGGTTGTTTGGGTTTAAGAGTAGGAAAAGTACAGGAATGATGTTGAAAGAAAGAGTAACCTTGCTTGAACATGTTCTCTCTTCAGGACTTCTTTGGTTTGTCTTATTACTGTTGCCAGTATTGTGTGCTCTGCTGGGCAGTAGGAGGAATGGACAGATACCTATGAAAATAATTATGGGTCAAATTTGCCCAGTGTCTCTCCTTTAATTAAGTTGGTAACCTTTTGTACACATATATGGATGTGTGTCATAAAAAAAAAAAAAAAACCAAAACCAGCTTCTGCTGCGCAGCTGCCAGCTCTCACTGGTCGTTTAACTAGAGAATGATGCACAAAATTGTCATAATGCATTTCTTATGAAATAGAGTGACTTCAGAACGCATATGCCTAAGATGATCTTGGCATGGTGAATCTGAATATTGCTTATAGCTCCTTTTTTCTTTTCTTTTTTTTTTCCTTCTAGTCTGTGGAGACATCCATGGTCAGTTCTTTGACTTGATGAAACTGTTTGAAGTGGGAGGTTCTCCTGCCAACACGCGGTATCTCTTCCTGGGGGACTACGTGGACAGAGGGTACTTCAGCATTGAAGTAAGTTTCTTATTTCTATTTTTGGCTGCGAAACTGCTTGCTGCCTATTCTGTGTATCTAGCATTGTAATTTAACCAGTTCAGGAATACTGATGCTCTTTGCAGATACCACTTGTGAGCAAAAGAAGTCCGTGTTAATGTCATTGTTGGGGTTTTCATAAGGGTTGCTTGATATCCAGCCAAATCCCACTGTATCTGTGCTGGAAAACTGATGGAGAATGGACCTTGGTGCTAACTAGTGGCCATCCAAATATAGCACTGAAGTCAGTCTGCTCTGCAGCTTGTGCAGCTAAATCAGATGAATAGACATGGGCTATTCAAAGAGAGATATAACAGAAAAACTAAATAAAAAACTCACTTTAGTTTGATGTTTAGGTTTATTTGATCTGAGTTTCCTGGATGCGAAATTTTATAAAAATGGAAGGACTAGATAGGAGGTAAATGGGACAAAAGAAGCCAGCAGATAACATGCTGTGCTGGAGAGAATGAATGAGTTCTGTTTAGATACGGCATGCAGGAGTGCATGGTCTCTGGCTTTTGATGCAGCACTTCTCCACAGAGAAGTGCTGCACGTGTGCCCTATTGAAGATGCTGAGACTTAGTGCAGGTTCAAATATTAGGCTGTAGAATGTGGAGGTCAAACGACAGTACCTTTAGCTGGTTTATGAAGGAAACAGTGTCCTGTCCAACCTGCCCACCTTTGACTAGAAGCAAGTTAAATACCAAGCATGAATCCTTTGTTCCAGTGCTCAAAAAACCAAAGTGGATTTTTTCTTCTGTTTTTCTTCTTTTTTGCTGTTTGGTTTTGCAAACTGACAGATGAGGTGCACAAATACCAAATAAAAACTAATCTGGATTTGTTCATCCAGGTCATAGTTGATCTAGTCACTGAATGGTCAGTCAGAAACCCTTGCAGCAGCTTTTGAGATACAGCTCGACTCCTTTCTCTCAAAGTTCAGACTTTAACTCCTCCTGAGTCAGGGGAGAATACCCATTTTCTGCTAGAAGCAATGTAAGTCCTTTGATACATGGTTGTGTGTCAGTGACTAGATAAGATGGCAGCATGCAAGAACACATATACTTCTACATACCGTGTCTTAGTGCACTGTTGTCATATGGATACAAAAATATGTAATCCCAAGCAGCTGAGTTATTTATAATGTGCTTGTAAAATGGATCAGTGCATTATCTTGCCAGTGTTATATTTATAGTATAAAGAGAAGTTTCTTAAAAATAAGATTCAGTAAGACTACTTGTGCTTTATTAGTTCATTTTAAAACTTAATTTAAAATTTTAACAGAATCTTTTGGCACATTTTACAAATAGAAATGTGCTGTTCCAAGTGCAAATGCTCTAAAAGCTGAAGAATTGCAAGGTTCTTTCGCCCACCTGCCAAAAATCAATATTGTCAGGATTTAGTCTCATACTGAAGTCAGCACTTTGTCTCAAAAAAATCATGATTACATGTGCCTGCTTCCTCCCTTCTCTGGTGCACGGTGAGCTGTGAGCAAAGTCATGGCTGTGGATTACCATGCTGAATCCCTTGGGGAAGGTTGTGGGTGGGGTGGGGGCCAGTTCACAGGCTCAAACTGTTTTGCAGCTCAGTCTTGAACTGCCTTTTTTCAGTTGCGATAACCTGGTTCGTATCTCCTGTAGACTTTGACCAAGCCAAGTGGTATCTAGAAGAGGACAGTTTTGTCTTCATTTCTACGTATGTTTTTAATATATGAAATAGAACAAGTGGATTTGTTTCAGCTTTCAAGTGCTTGTCTGACAGTTTGCCAAAATCTACTCCAGGGCTATTACCAATTAAAGACAATAGCAGGCCATATAACACAAAGCAGAATAGCTTATGGGTAGGGAATAAACCCCATAAAATTCCCCATTTAGCAACCTGCACATATATATTTAGCAAATTATATTCTGAATTTAGTTTCTCCATTCTGGAACATTACTGTTTCACTGGAAGCAGTACTGGCTTCTGCCAGCACCAAGGAAATACCTGAGCTGTTGCTTATATGACTCTCTTCTGTATGTAAGGTTCTCAAATCACTGCTTTTTTGATCACATAACTGATTCTCCCCACCTGTCACCTTGATTAAAGAATGCCTTTGAAAGAAAAGGCAGTTTTCTGTTTCATAAGTGTATTTGGATGTAGAGCTATGCATTCAGGCATGAACTCACCACAATAAGTAGTGACAAGGAAAGGAAAATGGTGAAGAATGCAACTTGGCATGTTGGGGGTGAGTGGGGGGAATGCTTTTGGTGGAGAAGGGGCCCTGAGCATGTCCAGCAGGCACCAGCTCTTGCCAGTACTTTGTGTTGGAGAAGTCATGGTGGTAAACCGTCCTAGCCTGGTCTCAGTGCATATTTCTACCATGTCAGTCACACAGTGATTGATATTCCATTGATCTGTTGGCTCCCTTTTCTGCTATGTAGACACAAGACTATTGCACGAGTTCTGGGGTCTTTCCAAAAGAATTAAGTAGCTGGTCCAAGGTACTAATCACGAGTAATACAAGCTTTAAAAAAAAAGTCCCTTCGATTGCCGTGTGATATCTAGCGTAAAAGTGATACCATTGAGCCTAGACCTCGCTGAGTTCTGGTAGTGGGCGAGATAATCCTTGTCTGTGGGCTGCAAAGCATTTGGGATTCTTATGGATGAAAGGTACTATATAATGTAAGCTATTATCATGAAGAACAGAGGAGGAAATTGCATAAGGTAGGTGGAAGGCATTTGATAATGCAGAGGGAAAAAGAGAAAAGTATTTGTATTGTAAGGCACTCAGCAGAAATGACAGTCCTTGCCCCACGGAGCTCTTGATCTAGGGGATCAATCCTTCGCGTGTGTGCTCTGTTTTTACCAGAGCTAGCTCCACTGTTTGAAGGAGGGGTGTTTTGTGCCTTTAAAATTACTTCTGAGCAAAATGACTTCTGTTGGAGGATGGGAGACTAAGAAAGGAATTACAACAGGTTAAAAAAAAAAAAAAAAAAAAAAAAGTCAAAATTACAGATAGGATGAGATGAGGTTTCTCAGCACAGACCAAATCTTTATCCTGTAGCTGCGCTTTCTTTTCCATTTGACCTTTTGGCAGAGCCTGAGCATTTCTTCACTTAAAATAACTAATTTCAGCAAGTTGCAATATCTGATACGGCACACTTGTTTCTTTGGCTCTGTAACTGATAACATTTCCCTGTTGTGCTTGTGCGCTGTTCCAGGGTTTTGACTCCAGAGGAGAAACCTCTCAGTTCTCACTTTCAAACGAGTTTTATGGTCATGGAGAAAAGAAACCCAAATTATCCAAACAGAGGGCTATTTTTAAATCCAAAGAATCGTTAGACCATAATTGGTTCTGCAGGAATGGGTTGTAAAGAAGAATGACTAATCTCTACCTGAGTCTGAAAGCTCTCATTTGAAAGGCAGACATAAATGCCGTGTGGTGTAGGGGGGGAGTAAACATATAGGCTGCTTTTCATCATAGTCTTGGAAAAATTACAATCAGAGTAAATGCAGACTATAATGCATTAATAACATTATGTAAATGAACTGTTGAAATTATTTTCTTGCTCAATCCCGCATAAAAACATACCGGCTTAAATGTCAATTGAATACCACAAGGTACATAACTGATCATTTTTGACAGAGCAGATAGTTAAGATCTGGAGAATTAAACCAACGTTCAAAATGAACAAAATCAGAGTTGTGTTTTAAGGTTCAAAACATTCGTACATCTTCATTTCCCGAAAGCAAAGACTGAAATTCCAGAAGGAGAAACTGGTTTTGTGGTATTTCTAGCAAGAACAGTGAGGTGTTTGGAGTGAGTCTGGAATTTGACCATCAGGCCTTGCATCGATTAAGAAAGCATCTGGTGCTTGAGATGCTTCTGAACTCAGCGAACTGTTAGAAATTATGAACTGGTCTCTCCCAGGAAAAGAACTACATATAAATAAATTTGTGTTAGTAAACTGTGGGTGAAATGGATGCTAGTGAATCCATGTGTTTGTCATCTCTCAAGTCTCCATGCACTTTCTAGGACCTTATTGGAAGAATAAACACCTTTCAGTTTCCTCCATTGCTCTAGAGCGTTAATGTTTCCCAATAAACAGCTTGATTTAAAATAGTTTTGGCTGGTCAGAAATAGTTTACCAGTGAAGTGAATTGTTTTTTTCACTTCTCTGAGCAAAGAAAATCCTAATACCTTAATTATCCTAAATTTCCGTGCCCTTTTCTTCTATGTAACAGTAGCAAGTATGTTTCTCTGCAGGAAGAATTTGCTTCTTGTAAGATCTCATTTTTGCTGGGCAGTCCTCCTCAGAGCTGCAAATATTCAGTAATTCTCAGGTTATTTTTGTAAATATTAGATTCCCAGACTGGAACACCTGTTTGTGTCAGGGCCGTCCTGGCAGCTTGCCTGGTCCTGTGCCAGATTTTCCCAGAGCAAGTCCCCAACATGCCAAGAACCCCTTTTGGCTGCAGGGAGAGAAGATGGGATGGTGCCCTGGAGGTCGCTCGCGCCGTTTCCCCTGCACTGCGTCCATCGTTCTGTGGGACCCGTCTCCACAGAAAACAGCTGGGGCCAAGACACGGGGTCTAACCAGGAAAGCTAGGAGCCACCACTTGGATAACTGTTTAGAAAGTACTATCTATAGGAATTAGAGGAACATTTAAGAAAAAGAATTTTCTGGTTGCTTTTTGGTTGAAAAGGAGGTCCATCCCTTTTGGATATTTTGAGGTCCTTCCAAGGGCTGAAATAGGAATAATGTGGTCTAAACACTAGAAAACAGTATAAGGGAAGTAGCAGCTAGCTAGAGACTAGCTAGAAGAGAGTCTTGCAATAACTGAAGTCTGGAGGTGCTAAAGTACTATGCAGGTATCCAAACAAGATCCCAAAGATGCTTGGGAATATTCAACAGATGATGTTTTAAAAAAATAAACACAAGTTGAATGATCAGAATGAGATTCTTGAACAACATTTTAGAAACTGCCGAGACACTGACCACAAGGCATCTATTCCCACAGCAGTAGCCTTTTAAATTTTTAAATATGCAACCTGTAAGTACATAAGCACTGGTTTTAGAAACACAAAACCCAGGTAAAATAAGAGCACATTGGCAAAAAAGTTGTGGCAGAGACTGTAAGTTGTCACTGAAGATCTGGTTGATGCAATCTTACTGTCCTTGTTCTGCAGCAGAGCATTAAGAGAAGAGATCATCCTTTCTGCCCTGAAAGTTGCGGGAAAAAAGAATGAAATCCTGGTTGCAGTGAAGACAATATATATTTTTTTTTTCTTTATTTTCAGTAGTGTTCAGAGTTTTCTTTCCCTGTGCTCAAGGGATGGTAGTTCAGAAATAGCAAGAACTTGCCTCTCTTGTGAGAATTTTGGTTACAGATGCAATGTATCTTTATTTATCTCTGAAATAAAGCTGTAGTAAATAGTCATACCAGCAGTGTGAATACAGTCATGTTTGTAAAAAGGTACATGGTTTCCATTGGGATAGTTATTCCATTTTAGAAAGCTGTACCTGTACTAGGTACCGTAACGGTAGAATTATTTCAGTGCAATTAAAGTAATGCAATTTTTTTTATTTAGGTGAGGTGCGTGTTAGTTAGAGTGAAGGTCCTATGCCAATATACTGTTCCATCAGTATAGACTGTAGCAATGCGTAGCTCAAATTATCCTTTTCAGTATGAATTACCTTGTGTTTATTCACAATTTCATCTGCTGGGGGAGTGCCCGATGGCATCAGTCATTTGGAGAGAGAGTTCTCCTTTTGCTACCCATACAAAGCCACAGAGCGAGCTACCTCTTTTTCTTGACGTGAGCACCCAGAAGTGAGCGCGCTGTTACAGGTGTTGCTGTGGTTGCAGTCCAGTGGCGGTGGTAACGATTTCTCAATATTCCTTGTTTTGAGCGCGTAACTTGAGATGCGTGCAAGAGGTCTGGGGCTTTTGGTTTTCCTTTTCAGAAGGAGCTGAAAGGTCGAATTGTGCGAAGGCTCAAATCCAGCATGTGACAGTGGAGTTAAATCCCGAGTCCGTTTTGAAAATACGTGCCTTTGGCTTACGCAGCGCTTAATTGCACAGATCTCTTCTTTCCTGATGGTGAGGTGCCAGAGCCTCAGTAGGAAAACAGCTTGACTCTATAGGAGCTGGGAGGTGGGCAGATTACCTCTTTGTTATAAACTTAACATATCTGCTATTTCAACAGCTGAAAGATAATAAGGAAGTAAGCAGGGGTGAAGTTTGAGGGATGGCATTTAAGAAGTATAACCTTTTTTTTTTTTATTTTTCTGTTACTATGAAATAAGACAGGCCAAAAATACCTTAGAGATGTCCAGATTGCGAGGTCACTTCTGTACATTTTGCACAGTCACAGCTGGACTGATGCGTTGTATATTCTTGATGGAAAAAGTTGGAGGGAAAAATTCTGTTATTGGGAAGCAGCGTAACCAAATAAATCAAGATTGTAAGCTCAGATTTTCAACAAGGGCAAATTATCATAACTCTTATGATTTCAATAGGAATTATGATATGCAAGCATAGTTAAAAAACCCCAAAAGACAAAACAGAATGTTTGCTCATGGTATGTTGTTTGAACGTGTTTTTTGTGTGTAAATGACTGCATAAGTTGAAAAGCCATGAAAAATTGTCACCCTCATATTTGTTGTTTAGTTTGCATGGAAAAAAAAGTCTGCTAATTAGTTCTTGTTTACTATTATTATATTACATCACTGGACTTCTGATAAGAAAATGGAGAAAATTAAAGGAATTATATAAACAAAATAAGCCTTCGATATGGTACCACTGAAAACAACACAAAATGTGAATGGTGGTCTTACACTACTTGAATAGTGGCAGGGAGAACACAGAACTTTCTGGACTGCATTGATTCTCTGTTATCTTCTCGGTCTGGTTCTCATGAGTGCTTCAAAGGAAGCGTCAATAAAGAAAAAAATAAATCTGTGGTAAGCAAATGTAAAGAGATCTACCTGTAAGCAAGTACCAAATGCCAGAAAGATAGAACTTCCAGCTTTATTTTTCCTGCTTCCCAAATCTGGATTGTATTTGAAGGGCCTAGTGCTCATACGAATGAAAGTAACATTCACGCTCTAAACAGCCCGAAGGTTTTTCATCCCCTCATTCCCTTACTGTCACTTGTCACAAAGTGACAAGGCTATATGAAAATGGAAAACTTAGTTATAAACCACTTCTCTCTCTTTTTTTTTTTTTTTTTTTTTTTAATAAAGCACTTCATCTAAGCACTCATCATTGGTGTTTTCTAAATTATAAGGTGCTTTGGCAGGATTAGAAGCTCTAGGTAACTTAGATACAACTTTCAAAGCTGGAACTTTGCATGGATGGAGGTGTCACTTTAAACTTCTTGTCTCACAACGTTTACATCAAATTTTTGCATTAGCCAATAAGTTCAAAGAAGTGGAAGGTTCTGGGATTTGTTGGAGGAATGATGAAGTCATCATCAAAGAGGTGGGGAGTTGCGCTGGTGACATGGAGAAGTCCAGGCTTCCCTCCCTACTGAAGGATTTCAATCTTCAAAGCCAAATCTTCTCTCTCTGTGCAAACTCCAGCAGACCTTCCCCAGGCGCACCCTTTGTGATTGTTCTGGGCCACAGCAGATAATTCCTGTGACCTAACACTATAATTTCAAGATGGATTGTGTCAGCGTGATCTGCCTGGCATTGTTGACATCTCTTCTAGCTTCCTGCTGTGACAATAGCACCTGGGAGGCAGAAGAGGTGGCGTGAGCTGAGAGGCCTTCCATGTGTTTCCAAGGGGGAGAATGAATTTTGCAAGTCCTGGAGGATGCTGCCTGTACTTTCTGCTCTTTCTACCTGGCTCTAGACCCTCTGAGTAGAAGAACAGAAATTACGGAGTGCAAGCAGAGCATCCAGATGTTTACATGTAATAAATCCAAGACAGAGTAGTAGTATAAACCCCCTTTTGCTATGTGATTATCTATGGATAGTGTGAGGTTTAGCACAGAACTTAAAATGTTGTATCGTTTTTCCTTTCCTTTTT
>VYZM01017805.1:432858-444444 GCA_013398915.1 Dromas ardeola | reverse complement strand
TTTTTTTTTTTTTAAGATGAGGACTATGTAGCAAGTGAGGGAACAGAAATCAAAATGTTGAGACATGATTAACGTAATTATTCTGTTTATTAAGACATTTGAATTGTGGAAGGGAGTTAATACTGCACAAATTTAGAGGCATTACACTGACAAAAATGCTGATTTTGCTCTAATCAGACACCGTGGTTGTTAGTACATTCTGAATTTCCCATCTATTGACTATTCAGGTAAATAAAGTAAATAATTGTTGTCAACAGAATGAAGGGGGGAGTGTTAGGAGGTGGGGGGGGGGGTTTGACACCTTTTATTTCTCGTGCAACAGTTCTGGAGTTCGTGGATGTTTAAGAAAGGAAGGGTTGGAGGAGAAATTTTTCAGACAGTTTTCTGGCTCATGTTTTTTGAGAGGCCGTTGTGGTCTGTACAGCATTCTTGCAGACAGTGGCTTCATCCCATGGGGTGAATGGGTCTTAATTCCATCAGCTTCCTTGGAGCTGTGAGCCAGGTACCTGAGCAGGGTCGTCCTGCACAAAGGATAAGCCTGCCGTGAAGTCTGCAAGCTGAGTCATTTATGAAGAGTCTCGTAATGCTTTGGGCATGGCTGCTGTGTCAGTTTTGTTTTCAAAACAACTATTTTAATTGGATGGTTTCGAGAGGTCTGAGCAGAGATTAGCCTCTCCAAGTCTTCTTTTTTTTATCTTTAAAAACATGTCTAGAAGAAATGTCATCTCAAATAGAAATCTTCTGGAAAGATAAAAGACTTCATAGAAGCTTTTTGTAACTTCATTTAATGCAAGAGCCATGTGGGTTTTTTTCTCAGCTGTTTGTGCAGAACAATGCTAAGTGAAAAATGAACAAGCGTTCATGTAAAAACTGTGTAATAATGGAAGCTGAGGTATTTCCTGAAGGGTGGGTTAAATTGTTCTAGGGCAATTTTTCCTTAAGCCAGGAAATGCGGATCTTCTGGTCAAATGGTTTCCACGGCGGGTTTCTGCCTAACCTGCCAGGTGGAGAGTGCGCACTTCATTTGAGAGACGGACGGCAATTACCCTGCGATAGCTGGGGCCACTGCAGGCAGCGCGCGGCTGAACAGGGAGATACCACTTGGCAAAAGTGTAAAAGTTTATCAGAATACACTGCTGCTAGTTGCAGCCAGTCCAGGTTGAAGCACAGAGAAATGTTTGCACGTAATGTATGAAGAACGAAGTTAACCTGTTGAAAATAAATGTTTTACACAGAATACTTCTTCCTTCTGCTCCTTTTTTTGTTTGTTTGTTTTGGTGGTGGGGAACGGGGTGGTTGAATTACATCATTAATTATGAATTATATTTTTCTTTCTTTCTGCTCTGCAGTGTGTGCTGTACTTGTGGGCCTTGAAAATCCTTTACCCCAAAACACTGTTTTTACTTCGTGGGAATCATGAATGTAGACATTTAACAGAGTATTTCACATTTAAGCAAGAATGTAAGTCTACCTTATAACCTTTCTCCTCTTAACTCAAGTTGAAAACAACTTGATTTGTTATTTTGTGAGTGTTTGGTACTTGTTTACCATCGGTAATTTTAAATACGCTTTTCATGTTAACTATCAGTAATTTTAAATTGTGATTGCTGTTCCCTGAGAGGGCAGTTTTGGTTTTTGCAGCAGCTGTGGGTTTGCTGCCCCACGCAGCAGCCTGGCAGTGGGAGCCTGCCGGCACGCCGGCTCTGGCACCTCTGCGACAGGTCCCAGATTGCTGGTGGAGGTGGTGGCATCTCACTGGCTCTCATCTGCAACAGGAGAAAAAATGCAAGGAATTTTTATGGTTTTGTTTTAGGTTTGGTTTTCTGTGTGGATTTTTTTTTATTTTGTTTGTTTGTTTGTTTGTTTTTTTCCTTTTAAGTATAGCATTTTCACATTTACCCTCTAAGCAGGCTCAAACTTTTTGGTATGCTCTTTTTACAGGAATTCCTTTCTGCGTTGCAAGAAAGGATACAGTGACACATAAAAGCTCATTAGATATAGACCTTCCACCTGTACAATGAGGCTGGTTTTTTTTTCCCCCTCTGTGGCACTGTAAGCTGAAGCTATTGCCACAAGTCTATGTTCCCTTTTTAGCATGGGGATAAAGGAAATGTTAATTGGCTCAAAGGCTTCATGGTTTACCGAGTTTAATATGCATATTGGTAAATTAACATTTCAGCTTCATTGTACCATCTCCTTCATTTCATAATGGCATTTCTGTAGACAATTAATTAAAAGGGACTGGGCTAAAGTTCTGATTACTTCATAGTGAGTATATTGAGCAATAATGTAGTAGGTGGTAACCATTCAGCACACTTTTTAAGGCTTGCTGTATAGATTTCATACCAGACTATAATGGTATGTTAAATTGTTTATTTACAGGTTTTTAGAAAAAAATAATAAACTTGGCAGAACTTCTACTAGTTTCACCTCAGAATGTGAAGAATTTTTCCAGCAGTGAATAATCCGAAATAATTTTTTTGCATGAGGCAAGCTTTGGTATATTCCTCAGTGCAAGAGGGGACAGTGAGAGCAAGACTGAGATATTAAGTAACATCCTAATTTCTTTTTTCCTCTTAAATATTGATGGCACTTTCTGATACCATCTTAATCTTTAAAAGGTAAAATCAAATATTCAGAACGCGTATATGATGCCTGCATGGATGCCTTCGACTGCCTTCCCTTGGCTGCTCTGATGAACCAACAATTCCTGTGTGTACACGGTGGCTTGTCTCCAGAGATCAACACCTTAGATGACATAAGAAAAGTAAGTCTGAATAGTGTTCAGGTCTAATAAGTGAACAGTTAATCGCCAGCAAATAAAACTTGAATCCTTTCATACTGTTGCGATAAGATGTTTGTGTATCATTTTGACGTTCATGTTGACATTATCACCTTTTAAAGGTCTTTTTAATTAGAATATAAAAGGAATTGCTGCAGTTACTTGTATGTTACTGAGGTGAGGAAATCACCAGCATCCAGTAAAACAAAGGATTTATCATCTTTGTGTTCTAAAAAAATCAATGTGTTAGGTATATAAGTACTTAGGAGCGAATGAATACATAGGATTAGTTTCTTTTAAGTATCATGTACTAGCACAACGTAAGCACACCATCTGATGATTCCTTGGTCTTGTTAGGCATTCTGCGCTTTCTTGGAGAAGAGATAAAAATAGCCCTAGAAAAACCTCACGATACTTAAAACTTATAATAAAAAAGTATGGTATGATTGCAATGAATATAGTCAAACCAACGTTATTATTTTAAAAAGAGTCAAGATCTTCATTCTCAATAGGTCCTGCCACATTTTGAATAGTACTGCACTTGAGCGCCTAGCAAATTGTCTAAGCGAGGCTTAGTAAGTTGATGCTTCTGTGGCACTCTTGTGTTCTGAGAAGTTTCTTATAAATCTCATGAAAGTTCAGAGAACAATGTCAAGCAGTTTCTTCATGTAATCCAGTGTTGTTGCATGTTATCAAGGATTAATTTTTTTCAGGTGTATTGTAAAAGAGATCTCAGTTGATATTTCTAAAAGGAGGTATTTAAAACCATTTATTCTTAGTACTTCCAGCATAAAATATTTTCTTGTTTCTGGCTTGCAGTTTGAGACTTGGAAACATGGATATATACTTCTGAGCTTTAAAGTTACTAAAAGATAAATTATATCCTGAGGTTCATTTGTAGCCTACTGAGAAATTAATATGGGTTAAAAAAATCCAAAAACAACAACAAAACCCCAACAAACTTGAGCCAGTAATCACATGTTTTGGTGTAAAAGCAATTAGATTAAGATATTAACTGCACTTTTTAAAAATACTGAATGTAAAGTTTTGTTTCTGAAGTAAAGGTTCACTATCTCATTAAGCAAAAATATTCTCTGCCTAAAAATCAGCTGGCTTTGCAGCAATGTAATGGCAAAGTAAAATTGTTTAACTCTCAGATTCTAGGTTAGTGTCATTAACATCTTAACTTTCCACACACACACACCACCACTAGCAGGTTTATTCATTCATCTTTGGCAATCAGCAGGCATTGGATTTGCATATTTATGAATTGTTATTTAATTTAAATGAATTATAGTTACAAAAGCATTAATTGGTAGAAGGCTGAAACAAGTTAGAAGTTGGAGGTGTGCTATGAAAATCTCATGATGAGGATACAAAGGTAAAATTGTAGAGGTCTCATTAAAACTTTTTAACTGAGTGTTGAAAACATAAAAATCCAATTCTTTCTCTTTAAAATTTTTTTGGGGGGGGAAGTAAAAAAGGTACGTTAGGTAGGCTAGTAAATCATTACTTGATCTTTCTGACCAGAGTAGAGAACGTTTTGCACTGTGAGCCTGATTCATACACCCGTCTTAACAAGGGGTGTTTTTATATTAAAGAGTACTTGCAGAGGGATATTGATTTTTACTGTTTCCCTATTTTGCTATGCTTTGTCTTATTTGCAGTATCATTCCATATAATTTGAATTTTTTTAATAGCAATAGTCAGGCAGAAAGAGGAATTTTTAGCCACTTAATTAGGGTTAAGGTTATGAGAGCAACAAGAATGTCATGGCAAGATACTGTAACGTAGAAATGTTGTCTTGGTACTTAAATTCAATTTTTTGTGAAAATAAATAAAAATGGGAGCTTGCTTTGAAATAACTTTTGTATTTTTTTTTTCTTGAAGTGCCTCACTCACATGAATTGAGTGCTATGGTTTTTGAAAAATCGCGAAATATAGAAATAGCATCTTCTCTTTTGTCCACTGAAATGCTTGCATATAACAGTAGAAAAAGGAAAAAAAAATTGCGCACAGAACGTCATGTAGAATAGGAATCCACTGTATCTCTTAATTTTCAGTTATATCTGTTCCTTCTTTTTGTCAGTGTTAGCAACAAGTGTTTTACCGTTATTCAAAATCCATTGCTTTAAAGCTGAGAGCAACCCAAAGCTGAAAAATAGATTTGGGTCTCTGGGTCTTTGTTTGCCAACCCATGGAATGAAAAAACAGTAACTTTACTGCAGTGTTTCTGTGATACATGGTTGAAAGGAGTTAGTATTTCTTTGTCTCCTATTTTTCTTAGTTAGATCGATTCAAGGAACCACCTGCCTACGGACCTATGTGTGACATCCTGTGGTCAGACCCGTTGGAGGACTTTGGAAACGAGAAGACTCAGGAACACTTTACTCACAACACAGTCAGGGGGTGCTCGTACTTCTACAGGTGAATATTACTACTACGAATGGGTTTCTGTACGTGAACTTGTTCTGGTTTTGCACGACAAATGTTTGCTTGGAGTTCGTGGCACTACTTAGATAGTTGTGCCTTTTTTTCTGCAGGCTCGCCTTGTTTTCAGATAAATTCATGTTTGGTTTATTTGAATCTTACTTTCAGCCACAACTGGAAGACCCTAAAATGACTAAATTTTATTCATGAAAGCCTGTGTATTTTGCTTATTCCTGTTCTTGTAAGTTAGGGAACGAAAGCGTGTCTGTTAAAAAGGGGTAGGTAACCACATTTCTGGTTTGACAATCAGAACTTACTTTTGAATGAAAAATGCCAGGATTGGAAAACTCAGTACCTATTGCTTGGCAGGGTAAGTAAAAATTGAGATTTCACACACACAGGTACTTTTTTTTTCCTCCCAGTTTTATCAAACTTTTGTTTATGTTTGGGAATAGTTCTTCCCAAGAAATTCAGGATTTGAACAGCATTGGTTAAATGGGACTTACTCAGAGCTGAAATGCAGACAAGCACCTGTAACGTTCTTCAAGAAACATGCATGGACTTAAATGCAAAGACATCAAGTTCTTATTCATATTTGACATTATTTCTTTCTATTGTTGTTTGTTAGTAAAATATAAATGTGAGAATATTCCTTAAAAAAGTAATAGTAATGGGGATAGAAGGTCATCTAAAGCAAGTCTGTGGATTAGTTTGTGACTATTTAAGGGAAACTTTCTTCTCTGTTTCTTTCCTGCTTAGTGGTAATTGTCCTTTAAGTGTGGGTGGGTGTAAAGAGTCAGAAGACTCTCCTCCACATTAAAGGAGTGGATTTCCTTGGGTGCTGGGGGATGTCCTACTGTCCCCTCTTTGGCAATGCGCAAGGAGCCCAAAGCAAGCAACGACTGGTTCCCTTTTCCCTGTTCTGCCTGGGTGCTGACTGCTGCCTTTGGTGGCAGTGGTTGTCATCTTGGTCTGTAGACCAAGTCCTGGGGACACCAGACAGAAGACACCCTATTAGGTGTGCTTGAGCTGGTGATGAGGAACCTCTCAAGTGCTACTTCCATTCTCTCTTCATCATAGGAAGGGACTGTATTACCTCATGAACAAGTGGTGGTGATTACATTGTACCTTCCTCTGACAGTGTGGGGATTTTGAGGGATTTGAGGGAGATGTGTGGGGGGGGCTTACGGTAGTTAAGAACAACTTACAAGGGCACCAGAGTAACACAACTGTCAGGGAAGGAGCCTAAATGGCAAAATGAGCAATGTATCCAGTGAAATCTTAATTAAAAAATTAAATTTTGTTCAGGAGAAATGTGAAGATGCTATTGAAATGTTAAGAGGTTGTTGAACCTTTTGAAGGGAGCGTTCTGCTTCAGACAGTGCTAACGACATGCAGGTCTTAAGTTTTCCCAACAAGCTCAGCAGAAGTAAGAGGAATCCAGCTCTTTTAGTTATCTTAGAAAATCTCACCTTGAACGAGGCTGACCCGTAGCTGTTTAGTAACTCGTCGAAAGTAAATCAATGGCTTCCACCAGTAACCGTGAGACAGAGCCATTGGAATCAACCTCCTCGTTGGTAAAGTTAGCAGGAAGAAAACAGACGGTTTGACTTTTAGAAATTAAGTTTTCCTAGTCCTTTCTTGGAGCCGTAATTGCTGCAGAACGGGGATGGGCTGAGCACAAAGCGGTTTGCTGTGCAGCCCGGGCTGCCGGCGCCCACCTTTTGTGGGGCAGTCATACTGCTGCCTCGGGATCGATAACGTCTGGAAGGTGCTCGATAAATGTGTTTGGTCTCATTCTGAAAGAAGGTGTCAAGCTGTTGCAAACAATTGATCTGTGCAGAAATGGGCTTATGACTCTGAGGGCTAAAATTCATTCCTCCCTCTTCTCAGCAGCAGCAAAGGCAGGAGCATGCCTGGGACTCCCAGGCACTGCTCACTGCAAACAGTAACAGCGGTTTCCCCTCATGAACCTCTCTCAAAAAAGTGAAAAACCTTGCGAACACGTTTTGTGCTTAGATACAGGGCTGATTATATGCAGGAGCAACCATTAGATTTTATGTTTTGGTTTTTTTTCCTGAGCTCCGTTTCTTACAATTACCGTAAAATTTCCCTAAAATATATAGCTGTTTCCTCCAGAAAATATATCAGATATAGTCTCTGTCCTGACTCATATTCAGAAAAGTGCATATTTCAGGAAAAGAGGAAATATTTGGAAGATACCTAATTGTCAGGTCATGTGCGAGGGACATGTAACTGCTTAATGACATGAGCAGATGACTAACTTGGAGTCACATTATCTGAGATTATATAAAGGCAAGTATTACTCTTAAAAGAAGTGCCTAGTTGCTCTGAAAGGTAACTCATTGCTTACCTTTTGATCATCCTTGGCAAAAAAAGTATCCATGTGTGCAATGTCTCATTTTGCTTGCCTTTTCTAGTTACATCCTGAGAAAAGGAGTCAAATTTGCCTGAACAGCCAGCTCAGCTTGTAAAGGAAGGACTGAATTATGCGGTCCTCCTTCAGGAATGTCTGTTGATAGGACGGACTTTGTTTATTCTTCAGTGAATAAAACTTCTTAGTTTCTTCAGTCATTTCCAGAAAGGAAAGTTAAAAGATAACAGTGGGCACTTTAAAGGAAGGTCAGGAAGATTTCAGGCACACACGTGAGCCAGGGAAATGATTTCTAGATGATGAAAATCTCTTAATCAATTGCAGGAAATAACTGTAATAAATAACTTTCATTTTATCAGACATGTTCATTAGGATGGCGAGTTTCAAGTGGCTTTTCTCTGACTTAAAGTTATTTCCTATAACAAAATGCTATGAGGAAAACAAGAGCGGTATGGCTTTCTAACTGTGCACATGCAACATGTTACCAGGACTTTCCGGCTCAGTCGTACATGAAATGTTCTCCATTCAGCCAAAACTCATTTGTGAAACGTTGAGCCATATGTATGAGGTAAATACACATGAGAAGGTTTAAAGACTATAGCTTACAGTAGTCTGACAAGCTTCTCACAGCATTTCCTAGGTGATCACTCATGTACAGCCTGTTGAATTTCAAACCAATGAGGTTTTTCTTCAAGAAATTTCCTTTTGTGTAAGAGTTCTTGAAACTGTTATGGCTAGCACTGTAAGATGTTAGATCTTGAAACCACAGGCCTAACCTGTCATTTAGAGATGTAAAGAAAAGTCAGCTTAATTTTCAAGGGTGCTAAGAGTCAACGCTTAATGCACGCCTTTTGCATCCAGCAGCATTTCGCAGTGTGGATTGTCAAAATTTATGGATCCTTGGAAACAGCAATAGCACAATGCCGCAGTGAAAAGTAACTGTGAAATTTAAGCAATTCTTGGAAATTTATTGAAGTTCTCTGTACCTTAAAGTGAACAAAGAGCAATAGTGATGAGATTTCATTTCCCCTTTCTGAAATTTAAGGTTGTTTGTCTTTCACAGTCGTGGTCATGTTTGATGCAATTTCATGAAAAAGTGCAAATAATTAATGGAGTGCTAGTTGTGTAAATTTTTTTTTTTCTTTGTTGTGAGTCAAGTGAAGCTTTTCTTTCATCCTTACAAAAATAGTATCATATTCAGGGAATGTTATCAACACGAGGGAATTAATTTGTCCCTGAGTGATATTGTCTCCTCCCTTCCCCCCCTGATTTTTCAGTTTATCCAGCTGGTAAAGAAGTTTTCCTCTTTGTTTACCAAATTGAGTTTTGCCTTGAATTTATTTAGTGAATATTTATTTGCGCTTAGCTGGTTGTACTGATCTTGCCAATGACCCCCTGCGCTTATTTCATGGACTTGTGGTACAGTCACTCTCAGGTATTTCTATAAGAAATGTATCTGACTTCGCAAGATATACTGCTACTTAATCATCTTGAGAATGGCTTCGTTCAGTGATAAGAAAGCTTGAAGAAGTCAGCTGGACTTCTTTTCTCTCTGGAAATAACATTAACTTATGTCGAGACAGCCGCTAAGCGGGTTTAGGCAATTGTTGAGGCGTGGGGAAAACACTCTTCTTTCTAAGCCGCATTAGGATGGGGAATGCCATCATTCCCATGAGATTTACTGGATGGATGAGGAATTAAAATGTTCTTTCATCACATTTGGACAAAGTTACTTTGCGCATGCATGGTCTTAACCGTGGAAAAATTGCAATTGGATCCACGCCCAGCTTGTTTCATTTCCTTTGTGTCCGAGCTCTGGTAAAGAACCTTGGGAGTTTGGTTGCACCACTGAGTTAATTAGCAGTGTCCTATCCTACGTGAAGTATATCAAGGGCTTCCTATCAGGGGTAAGCACATGTGCAAGCTGAACACTCACTTTATGGGATCATCTATGTTTATAGAGTTGGTTAATTACTGACTGTTAACAAGAGCATGAGAGTGGCGTGAGCCTGGCCAAAGTCAATGGATGGCCTCAGAAGTAGAGCAGATACTCAGAAGTTTTCTGCAGGCATGGTGCTCCAGCCTCTTGGGTTTTCTTAGTGAGTTTAATATAAGTTCTTAAGGAATGTTAAGCTTTATAAAGCTGTCTGGCTGTTGACCACATTGTTACATTTTTCAAAAGCAACAAAAAACCAAAGGCAGAAATGGTTAGCAGTGGCGAGAGTGACTAGCATTGCAGACTCCTCTAAGAACTTCATTTGCCAGCCTTGGATAGCAGTGAAATGATTCGGCTTTGCAGATGGTCTGGGGTAGAATAATAATTTTGGCCCTTCTGGCACATCTTTTCAGTGGTTTACTTTACATGCATGTTAAATTTGTGAGTGTGCAAGGACTAGAGAAATGTCTGCTAAAAGCTTTTGAAGACTGTAGCGTGTTTCACTTCAGGGTGTGAGGCCTAGTTGTATGAACGTTGGGTTTTGTTTTTTTTTTTTTTTTTGCAGTAGCAGCATTTTAAACAGATTCTTTTGCCCCTTTTTCCACTCTTCCTTCTTCCAGGCCATTCCGGGCCAGAAGCTTTTTGCTGCATTCACATTATCTGCCCAGCTGTATTGGTAGAATTGCTCGTGTGCTCCATCAGACCTGGGAACACATCCAATTTTATAAAAAATGACTCTGCAAAAGAGATGTGTGTTTATTTCTTCTAATCCCATGCAGTTCCCTGCTCCGCTTCTCAGTGCAGCTCCGCAGACAGCACAACTAAGGGCAAGAAAAAGCAGGTGGAAGGAGACGTGCTGGGAGCTGCCTGGGACAGCAGAGCTGCAAAAGCATTTGCTTTTAGAGACTGAAGTGTGAGGCCAGTGGGCTTTGCTGAAAACCTGTTCTTGTATGTGCATGTAATCTTAGAGAAGCTGTTGGGCTAAATTTGAATGTCCTCTTTTTAAAGAAATGCTTACGCCTCTGCTTTAAGGGTATGATGAAGGACATGAAAAAAATGAGATTAAATCCATGCAGTTTTTCTAGTTATGGGTGGAAGAGCAATTTGAAAACATCTGCCATTTTGGTTCGTGTTAGCAAAGTGTTGCTTCTCTTCCAAAACTGCGTAGAAGTAATCAGTGATCATGCAAAAGAAACCTCAGAACTAGTAAACTATGCATGAGGCATTTTAATGAAAAAAGGATGCCGAAGTAGGGAATATCAGAGTCACATACTCCATGGAGAATAACATCTCTCTACTTTAGCGGTGGGGTATTTTGTTTTCTCCGTGAGTCACCGCTCTTCCGTGATTCAGCATGACACATGAAGCGCAGGCAGAAGGCTGGGTCGTTCTGGAAAAGCCTGTTGCATGTGTTGGGGGGGTTCTGTTTGTTTGTTTTCCCTCTTGGCCAACTGCTTTATTTCTGGCTCATCTGAATTACAATCTGGGCTCTGCAAAGCAGGGCAAGGAGGGGACTGTTTCTGGAAGGGTAGCGATCAGAAAAACTGGTAGGGAATTTGATTACAAGATGATAATTTTTCATTAGAAAGATTAGAAAAAAAATTTCCAAAGAGAAGTCTTTTCTGTAAAAGCTTGTTTCTGGTAACTTTTGCCATAATCTCTCTTTTGCTGGCATTTTGCAGGACTTCCTGCTGTTTACCTGGAGGGCATGTATTTTTGTGCTGAGGAATATTGGTTAATATGAAACTGCATTTGGGCAGGAGCCCAACTGATGTTAAGAAAGTGCTGGAAATTAAAGCCCTGTATTTATTGTCACAACTGGTGCAGTGTATGTAATAGCTGCATACGGTGAAAACTTTGCCTCCTCCAGCCCCCACTTGGACAAGTAGCTGAAGAGAAATGCCTGTGACTTGCTTTGCCTTTTTCAAAATAAAATATCCAGATAAACTGCTCATGGGTTGTAGTGGCCTGGGTAATATGAGTGCTTGCTCATTACAGATACCGTGCTGTTCACTTAGAAGAAAAGATGGCAGCCAGATTTTT
>VYZM01017805.1:413266-432813 GCA_013398915.1 Dromas ardeola | reverse complement strand
TTTTTTTTTTTTTTTTAATTTACGTGGAGCACTATGTGGCATCGCTGCCTTTCTAGGTGTGAGCCCTGTAGAATCAGCCAAATTCTGCTAGTAGAAGTCTCTTTTCCACAGATTTATGATGATGATAATTAAGGAATAAAAAAAACCCACTTTTTTACTTTGAAATGGAAAGAACAACCTATCATGTCTATTTAGGAGCATTTTTTACCACTTCATTATGTCTTCTTTAAAAGCAGTACTTAACACTGGATGAAAAGAATACTATGGAAAAAAAAAAGTAATAGGCTAGACATTTTAAGCAGCTGCACAGATAATGAACATAATCAACTGTCTATCAGATTTTTCATTATAGACCCCAGTTTTCAGAAGTTAATGTAAAAATTTCTAAACAAAATGTACCATAAGTCTACATTTAGTCACAATTAATTATGAAAAGAAATGTATGCAAATTAGTTCTCATTTGCCAGTGGTTTGAATGGCAGCCTGTCAGCATTTGAGATCACTGCAGTTGCCAAAACGGTACCCTACGTAATTTGGGACTTGAAATTATTTTATAATGGCAATCTTTTTAGACAATTCCCAATACCAAACCTGCGGCTGAGACTATATGCTAGATGGGTGAAATCCAAAGCCAGCAATATACCATTCAGCTGGGTTTGTACCCTCTAGTAAATGACATTCCAGCTTCAAAATATCCAGGAAGGTTGGAAGCAAGCAGTAGTGTCTCTTGGATAAACTGAAGGAAGATGATGCATTAGGTTTTGCATTTTTTTTTTTTCGTGAATTTTCATCTTTTTTGTACATGCAGTTAGAAACCGATGGAGCTGTTAAGTGATTGCATGTAGGCTCTGAAGGTGGTCCATGAAATCATGGCTGGGACAGCAGGTCTTTTGTCTGATGTTTAGTTCAGATTTTTTTTAATTTTTTTTTTTTTAACTTGCTCAATTGCTGTTTAGCAACAGCTTTTACTTAAGTATTTTGCATAACAGTGTTACTGCATGACTGCATCTTGCCCCTAAGGTACTGCAAAACAGTCTGCTCCTGCCAGGGTCTTTGTTAGTACGTACTGTCTGGTAACGTGCGTAGCACCTGAATGTGAGTTACGCTTGGAGACTCAGAGACTCTGCAAGTTTGTGTGTGTTATTTACAGGCATGCTGCGGAACCAGCACAGAAGCAGTCATGGAGATGCCTCAGGGTGTTCCCCAACACCTGTATTTCCTCCTTTAGACCTTGCCGGCTGTTCTATTATTTGAACTATGGGAGACTTGAATCAATAGTGGAAAATAAACATGATGAAGGGATGTTAATATAGGGTCTATTTTGGTTTTTCTCCAGCCATGAGGTGACATTTCAGAGGTGCTATGAGAGGTTTACACCTTTTGCCACCAGTTTTGACTTTTTGTTTTGATTGTTGCTCTCACAGAATCACAGAAAGGTAGGGGTTGGAAGGGACCTCTGGAGATCATCTAGTCCAACCCCCCTGCCAGAGCAGGGTCACCTTAGAGCAGGTTGCACAGGAACGTGTCCAGGCGGGTTTTGAATGTCTCCAGAGACGGAGACTTGCCCAGCAACGAGAAGCTGATGCGTAGACAACCTCCGGTACTGGATGTACATTCAGAAAGTGACAGGAGGTAGTAACACTTGGTTTCTCCCCAGGTTTAATGTTTTAAATGCAACTCCTTTAAGCTGCTAGCGAGAACGGGGCCAATACCATGCTGCATTCTTGCCAGCGAGCAACGTTAAATTCAGAAGTGCCTTTCAAACGTAGGGCCACGGGCCTGCAGGGATGTGGATGAGGCCACCTGCTACCTCGCAAAGGTGCCCACTTCCCACCCTGCCGAAAGGTCATGAAATATAAAGCAGTCAGCTGAACGATTGCTTGGTTTCAAGGGTGGGAAATAAATCTGGGTAAGGCCAGTATAGGACTGACCCAAAGAGGAAGAAAAGGTAAGAGCTCTAGATGCTGTCTGGATAAAGACTCTTTCCCACCCCTTAGATGTTTTTAAGGGGGCTGGTAAGGTTTTGACAAATCTGTGAAGTTCTCTTTATTCCAGCGCCACTTCTCCTTTACCCTCTTCCATGCATGTTCTTTGTTCTGTTTTGCTCTTGCTGCAGTTGGCTTTTGACAGGGGAAGACGGGAAGTTTTGGCTTTCTTGGGTTCTGTATTAAATTGCTAATGACAGGAGAGGAGAGGTTTTGATTCCTGTCTTGAAGTGGTAGATGGCCATCAGGCTTGTTATCCTTCAATACAGGCATGGATAGTCATCAGTGGTTTAAAAGCAAGAAGAAAACAGTCATTACAGAAAAAAAAAAATTTATTTTCAAAATCAACAAAATGGAGTCATTTTAAGTTCTGTAACATTTATTTAGGTATAATTTTAAATAGCTTTTCTCTGAAAACTTAGTATTTCACACTTGTGCTGTCAAAAGTGCATTCAGATTATGCTATGTTTTGTTTTTCTTGTATGTGATTTCCGTATGTGTTCAGTGTCTTAAACAGAAAGAATGGTTTTCAGGTTGTAAGAAGGGGCTTCTCTGTTCTCCTTGAAAGCAATGCTGTCCATGTGGAGTGAAAAATATCACAGAGATTCCTCTATCATATTCCTCTATCACCATTTTCACCTAATGATTTTGTTTTCACTCATACAGTAGAACATGTCTTGGAAAATTTATTCAATGGGCACATTTGGGGAGTTTCGGAAGTCACAGAATTTACATTTGAAGTTGCCAAGGGGAAAGATAATCCATGTTTATCAAGGAGATGAAGTTCAGAAGATCAAACATCTCCAGTTTGGAGGCTGATTTGCCTTTCTTCTTTCTGTCTTTCTCCCTCTCTTTCTGCACACCACCTTGTCATCTGGTGTCCATGAGCAGCCTGTGCATCCTGTAGTTGCTGGGCGAGGAGGTTTTCTGCTGGAAGCAGACATTGTATCACATTTTCTTTTTTGGAGTACATTGAGTCTTAAAGTATAATAAAAGAAAATACTTTCTTTCTGACAAGGGTGATAGGGTGATTGGTGTTATGTGATGAATTGCCATTTTCCAGTATTCCTCTCCGTGCACGTATGGGGTGGGATTAAAAAAGGTGCTGCCAGTAGTGTTGTCTGTACTGAAATCTGCCTGCAGAGCAGGGGCTGATTTTATGCATGATGTATGTTGGATGAAACATATTTTGAAAGCTAGAGCTAAATGTGGTGCTTCTGATAATGCCGTAACAGGTGCTATTATTTTCTTCCAACAGTTACCCTGCTGTATGTGAATTCCTACAGCACAATAACTTGTTATCTATACTCCGAGCTCATGAAGCCCAGGATGCTGGGTAAGTACATGTGGAGAGGGGGCATTAATAATGAATAATGGCTTACCTTTGTCAAACAGAGCAAGGAAAGAAAGAGTAATTGAGAACGAACTGGAAAACTTAAAATTAAGTTGCAACAGCTCTTGCTTTTTATTAATGCCATAAAAACATACACTGGCATTAGAATGTCTTTTACATGATTATTACTGAGTTACAGCACTTAATGATTGCTCATATATCCCACTTACTTAGCCTTAGTGATTTTAAGTGGCATAAAATGACCAAAAGAGATTTCGATGCCAAACTTGTGAAGGAAAACAAATTCAGCTTGGCAAAAGAAGTTTTGCACATGTGCCTGAGACTTCTGACACAGTGATTGCAACGATGCCTGGGAACTAATGTGTCTCATGAATGCCAGAACTTTCATATCTACTCAAAACTTCTGGGCCTACTGGTTTTAAACTTTATCAAGAAAATAAACTTGTGGAACTCAATAGCCAAAAATGATCCTATGCAGGAGTAATGAATTTAAGGCGTTTATTAAGACACTCTGTGCAAAAACAGTCCAGGTCAGGCACTGGCTGGTGTTGATGGTTCCCTAATGAAACTGTTACCATTGTAAAGACATAAATTTTTATGCCACTTTAAAAAATTATAAAAAATTATCTATTCATTGAAATAAACCATACTTGTGAGGTTTTAATGAAGGATTGGTATCTGAATAAATAGCTTTGCATATCTTGCATAAATTATGAATGTGTTTATTTGGAGGTAGAAACTTTAGCCAACCTGAATAGTAATAAAAGATAAAGTAACAAGATTGTAGGAATGAGGTCGATATTCACTGTGCATATAAAAAGCTATTGTGAATGTTTGAATTATCACATACTTAAAAACCTCAATGCAATTAAAAGCAAGTTATTACTCTGCCAAAAATAACTGGCATGAAATACCCAAGGGTGATGAAATTTCATTTTTATTGTATTGCTTTCCAATAAAGGGTGAAAAATAAAATTTTGTAGAAGGGATTGCATTGCAACTATACAATGGTTTCAGTGCGGCTACTGTGGATGTTTGCCAGATTCTTCAGTTTCTTGTAGCTGAAGACTACAGAGCAGTATTTGGTGTTACTTTTGTCTTAGTAAGACAAAAGTACTATTTGGTTGGTTTGCTTCCAATTACTTGCAGGTTTAATGCTTGATTGATTATATGTTGGTCCAATAAGCCTTTTATTTTTCATAAGGCAGCAAGGTTAGGTAATGAAAACACGCAAGCGTTAATAAACTGGCAAATCGACTGGATGAGATCAGACACAGCACCGAAAATATTTGATCCCCTGTTTCCGTCCCCCCTTCTCATACTTGGCACTTCCCCTGGCCTTGCCATTTCTTGCATGCCCAGAGAGGGCAGGCAGCTGGAGGGTCATGGAGGATGTGCATTTCTCTTCTGAAGGCGGTACGGTGCATCTCCAAGGCACGTGCTGGCGTTTGCCTTCACCCGCAGTCCCACAGAAGGAGAGTCTGGGAGCGTCCTGGGGTGCACGCACATAGAGGCCACCTGGCTCCAGGGATGGGCACTGAGCGAATTCACAATAAAAACCACCTCTGGCGCGCTAAATTTCAGATGCAGACACAGCTTTTGAGCATGATGTGGATCCCTGGCCATCCCAAATGGATATAATGAATAGGCCTGCAGGAAATACGTTTTTTTCCGTGTCTTTAAAAACCACGTATGCATGCTTTTCTGTCTTGGCATTTGTTAACAGCCAGTGCAGTAATCTACTAGGGTTTTTTGCACTATATTTGGTCAGTGACAAATACACGTACAACACCGGGCCATAATGAGTATCTACTCTTTCCTTTTAGGTATCGTATGTACAGGAAAAGCCAAACAACAGGCTTCCCTTCACTAATCACAATTTTTTCAGCACCAAACTATCTAGATGTATACAATAACAAAGGTAAGAATTTAATTACTGTTAACATACAGTAGACTGTACTTCTCTTTACTCGAATATATTACATTGGTTTTCTTTTTCGCTCCTTTATTTATCAGTTCACGCCCATTTTCTTCCTCTTTTTATTAGTTCATGCCCATTCCATTTATTACATAATACAAATCTAATTAAATTTATTACAGGCAGATGTATGCCTCTGAACATAACTGTGGATTCTAACATGCCTTAGGATATTTCTGTATTTTGACTGCAAGTTACTAAGTAAATGTTACACAGGAAGCAAAACTGAAAACGGCTCTATTAACCAAGAGAAGTATATGAAGGAGTGCTTGTAGGTGAGATGTTCAGAGCCCAGTGTTCCTTATGATCGGTTATTTGTCCCTTTGCTCCTTTCCAATAAAATTAATGAAGTTTGTATATGCTCTGGCCAGCTAACAAACTTTGACGACAGATCATCAGTGGATAAAGCATGGGATAGATATTGATTGAGTTCCTTTATGTTTTGGGCTTTTTAATCACTTGAAAACTATTATGTAGGAAATGAAATCTCATTAGCCAAAAAAAAAAAAAGGTTACTGCACAAATAAGCAGTAGCTGGTCACTCTATAAAGGCTCCACTGAATACAAGCGTTTGCATCTTCCCTGAGTTTAATAGCTTATTGCATTGCCTGAAATCTCCTCTAATGAATTGGAAAAAAAAAATCATTTTCCTGAAAATAAAGCATTCTAATAAACCTGCCCTCCTATATCTTGAAATGATCAGTAATGTTTACTTTCTCCTATTCCCAGTAAAGCTAAAGTTATTTGTGTTCCTCTGTGAGCAAAACAAAATTATTTTTTTCTCAATGATATTCTTGAAAGTAGATCCATTGCAAAGAAATCAGTCTTTCTTGAGAAGAGACATTTTTAATTTGGATGCTTGCCTGCAAAGGGAGTAAGCAATTTTTAATTTATTTTTTTAACTTGCAAAAGAAAGCTTCTTCAGGCATCATTTTATATAACAAAATTTATAATCTAAAAGCTGTTATGCCATGAACTGTATGCAAGGGAAGGAAGCACTTTACTGTTAGATAATGGGATTTGTACACTTCAGTGTTCTCAATATGGATGTTAAATTGTGGAAAAAATTAATAAAAGCATTCTGCAAAAAACATACAAGTAGAGTAGTCAGTAGCTACTTCTGTAAAAGTAAATAATATAGGGACTCTGCTAGCAACCTAAAAAGCGCAGGATGAAACAAGGAATGTGTTAATAATTTTGGCAGTGTTGTTGCTGTTGGTGGAAAAGTGTGTACTCTCTGGGTTGGCTGCGTTGGGTGGAAGGCAGACATCGGTGATGGGTCTGTACAAGTAAGGTGACAGAAAGTGGTCACCTTTTGTTTCTTAATACATGGAGGCAGTTCTGTGCATATGAAGACAATGGGTGCAGGATGGGAGATTTTTGTCATGAAGGCAAACGTTAAATGTAAAGCAGTGATTTATGATATTCAAAATCTTGAATTTGAAACCACAAAGTCTGGGCGGTGAAGAGAAGTGCTTCTCCGTTATCTCCGTTTCAGCACAGAGGGTCATATCCCTTGTTCCAGGATGCTCCGCTGTGGCAGGCAGGTCTTAAAACTGGTGGAAGCCTTCGCTGGTGGAAAGCTGTATGCCAGCTGCTGAGAGGCGCTGGTTATCTGCGGTCACAGCTGAAGTTTGGGTGAGCTGCAGGCGGCATCTGCTCTGGGTAGAGCTCAGGCAGACCGGCGGTGGCGGTGCGAGATCGGCACCGGTGTGCCGCACTCTAACGTATGACTTGTTGTAAATTTAGAGGCTGACCTTTAGCAGGTTTGTAATGAATTTCTGTTGGGTTTAACTGCCTCCTGTTCTCTCATTAGAAGTTTTGACGCATTATTTCATGTGACTGATTGCGCTGGCTCTTGGCATTTAAAGTACATCATGCATAGTTTTTCATGCTGCATTGCTCATGCATCTTCATCTGAAGTGCTTGCTTCCCTCTTCAAGAAAGCAAGCCACCATCATCCTCAATCAGTCCAAAACATGGCTACTTGTTGGCTTCCTTGATTTGCACCAGATGAACTAAGTAAGGTCACAGAGCTTCTGCCTGACTGATTTCAGGAGGCGAAGGAAGGCTTTTGCATACAGAGGTGTTAGAGGACGGTTGCTCTAGCTGTGATTCACCATGCACTAGTGCAGAACCTGATTGATTTTTACAGATCGTTTGGGGTTTTGGTTACTGTCAGTGCTTGGAAAGGGAGTTACTCTCCTACTAGTAAGTGCCTTCCTTTCCAGTGTGCATTCTTATTATGCTTCTCGTTGTCACTTAGCTAATAAAGTCATCCTAAATAAACTCCTGAGAGGCTTTATCTTCCACTGGCACAAATGGGTCATTTTTAAATGCAGTGTTGTTTAAGATAAATACATTTTTTAAAAAAGCTGCAAGGGGCTAGGAATGCTTATTTTCTACCCCAGGTTGATAATAGCCATTATCTCATAGCCATTAAAGCAGATGTACTTTCTTGTACTTCTTCAAAGCACTTTGGAAGGAGTGGGTTTGGTTGCCAACTTTATCCAAGGGCTTATTCAGTCCCCGCTGGAGAGCAGCCACTGGGATCAGATATATAGTCAAAGAGCAGTAGGGAGGCCACATTCCCAGAGGGAAAGGAGATTCAGCAGGAGTAGCTGAAGATAAGGTACCCAAAGAAGATCACGTTCAGCGTATCTGCTGTTAATAATGCTGCTGTGGACCCTCTGCATGGGCTGTCTCACACTACCGACCCGCCACGGGAATCTCTTGTGGCTTTGCTCTGCTGGATTCTGGCACTGAAGGGAGTTTTCTGTATCCTTTTGGTTACTGGCCGTTTGCCTCTTGAAGGCCGCGTGAGTAATTCGTCCGTCATGAGGCTGCTGGTCCTGTCGCAACCCCAGCCCACACACATGCACAACTTCGGGTGCCAAAGTGAGGTTTGTCAATTAGGAGGCTCCTGTCAGGGGTTCCCTGTGTAGTTAATGGAGACAGAGATACACGCTTTCAGGGGGTGATTCAGGGACCCAGAAACTGCCTAGATATGGGGAGCCTAGTGTCCCTCCTCTTTCCAAGACTATCCTTCTTTATTCTTTTTATTTATGCCTTCCATATTCATTATAGTGGAGAGTATTGGCAAAGGGGAGGAATTTATACATGTGTTTTGGCAACTTCCAAACTTCTGTTCAGTGTTTCCATAGCTTTCTCAAACACCTGTGCTCTCACTTATGTTATTAAAAAAGCATAAAGAAAAAGATACTTTAAAATTATTATTAAAACTTGTTACAAGAAATACCGGTGCATTGATGATTTTCTGAGACTGTTTCTTCTGGAGAGGATCAAAATACCTCATGCGAGAAGATAAATGTTAATTGGATTGTGATAGTTGCCTGTGAGTTCATGGCCTTGGAGGAAGGCTGCACTGATCAAGAAACTCTGAGGAAGTCGTGTGAGTAAGTACAGGTTTACCCCTGGATTCAAGGGTGCCCATCACCAGGAGAAATTCTCCATAGCAACAGAGTAAGAGGGTGCCAAAAATTACTGTATTGTATGATCTGCTGGCCTTGTACCATATCAAAACTTCCATTCCCGCATTTAATATTTCTTAATGCCTTGATTAGGACTTGCTGTAATGCTGTTCATGCCACAAAAAGAAAAAAAGCAAGCGGAAGGTTTTACGGAAGTTCTGCAGAGGCAGGCAATTTATTTGTAAATCATTGGCAATACTTCATATTTTAGCGTCTGGCTGTCACTTCAGTAAGTGCATGCTTTTTGGCTGAGTGAACAATTTTAACTAGCTGTCTAAAGACAGACTATTATCTTTTGAACATTTTTAAAAGACTAGGTTTCGTAGTGGCGAGAGAGCTTCAGATTCTCTGGTGGTTATCAAAAAAAAAATAACGTGATGTCCCTTCCAACGTGCTGCAATGTACACGTGGTGTTGCTGAAAGAAAAAGCAGATGATGAAGGAAAGAAATAAAGAAAGTATGCAGGGGAGTTTGGGATACTAGAAATATCAAAACCAGCTGTACATCGGTATGGTTGTTAACGTATCAGATAAGTAATATATCAATGAAGCGTGTATAAAGTATCAGTGTGTGGCGTACCGTAGGTACACGTTAAGAAATGTACCTGATCCAAATGGATCTAACAGGAAAATTATATTGGAAAAAGGCAGAGTAATATACCTGAAAGACAAGGATGATCTTTGAGGAAAAAATAACAACAGAAAAGCAGTGCAACCTTCTGTTTGCCCTATCAGTTTTCTCTAATGCTTTATCTCTGCTGTTGTGATGAGGCCTTGTCACAGAAACAAAAGCTTTTAAAGAGGAGCTGTCAGGGTATCTAGGCCATCTCATTGCCGATGCAGAGAAGTTTGCCAGAAGTGATTTTTGCAGTCTATTGACAAAATCTCAAATGCTATTGCGCTGTTCCTTTGGAAGATGCAATTGCATATGTAAAACAAAAAACTTCAGAATTCTGTAAGGGAAGATTTTTCCCAACTGCAATTAGCCTCGCTATAGTGGATTATTTACATCATTACCTTGTATAGTAAATCATTTTTTCCTTTGATAATGTTTAAACTCCTTAAGCATTTGACTAACCCTTATCCCTGACCTGTCTCGGGCAGAAAACGCGGTGGTTACCTAGCAACTCTGCTGGAGGAAAAGGCACTGTTCTCAGTTGCACAGTTGATGCTGAAGTTAATTTGGCATCAAATCAGAAATTGAAATTCTTTCTTAGGTATGAAGAATTTGAGAGACCTTTCACTGCATTTCTCTTCTAAACGCAGGACGAGTTTTCTGAAAAAATGACAAGAAAATTAGTTAACTTGTTTGCTAAAATTATTTTGAGGTTTTTTTAATCTAAAAACATATAGTTCATTCTGGGCTAGTACTTCTACCACGCTCATTATTTTTTTCCTCTGATGGAAATGTTATCAATTAATTTATACTGAAAAATGATTCAGGAGATCTTGAAGCGGGATATGTAACGTCTTTGGGTAATTCTGAACTATTGGTCATACAGTTTAATGTTGTTCATGTTGCTTAAGGCCTTAATTCAGGTCCCAACATATATGCTTTTAGAGCACCATTTGAGGTGCCAGAAGGATCAGAGAAATCCATTCAGACCTGACAGGTACAACACAGGAGACAGGGGTGCTCTAGGCTCATCTTTAGCAGAGGGAGACCAAGGAGATGCCCCAGGAGGTCTCGGATGGCACTGGGTGCTTCTTATATTTGGCCCTGAAAAAGTCAGAAGAGCTGTCTCCGTTTCTAGCTGAAGGAAGGAGGTTTCTTACCTGCACATTTTTCACCACCCGCATTTCCATCCTTAGGTACTGATGTTAAATGCTTAAAGATAAACAGTACGAATGCCCCTTGCCTGCTGCATTAGTGTTTCATTTCACTCTAATGTGATTTTAGCATCCGATATCTCGGTTTACTAGCATTGGAAAGAAGTATAATGTCATTTGGGATATCTGCACATCTTCGCTTTACAAAACATTAGCTTCTAAAACTCATTTACAACATCAAGTACCACAATTAGGTTAAAATGTGTGTGGCTGTTAAGAATAATAAAATAAGATACTTGCTCTGGTCGGTGATTGTACACGATAAAACTGTGACTGCTGGCTTGTTCTGCTAGCATCTGTCTGAGTACACGTTTGGAAAGAAAAGTTACAGGAGTTGCAGCCTGGAATAATAAACAACTGAACTTGGAAATGTTGGAGAGAGTCATGTTTTCCTCAGTTATGGGTTTCGTAACCAAGCGAATGCATCCCGCTTTCTTCTGTCTCCTCCATCAGTGACCACGTGGCCTGTAGCCATATAATCTTCAAAAGATTCACACTATGTCGGGGCAGCTGGGGTCTCCTGCAGCTACTTAGGCATCAAGTTAATGTGGACTAAGAAATGAAGCACAGGTGAAACCCCCAAACCATTTCTGAGCCAACAGAGGGGGGGGGAAAGAGCTGTGACCGAAAGCAAGCAAGGGGCCAGAAAAGCTCAGAGAAACTCCTGCTGTTATCTGAGAAGCATTTTCTTCTTGATCCAGGTGAAGTTTCTTCCTGCTACTGCTTATTAGTAGTCAGAAGAACTGCACAATTGTAACAAGAGCCAGTTTGTTTAATGTTAAATATCATCTTAATTAGTTACCAAATAAAAATATTTTGTGTACATGGTGCTTGTAGGTGAAAGATTTTAAATGAAAAATTCAGGAAATTATTTGTGATGCTGGTAACTACCCTATCTTATTTTAATCTTTTAAGAGTAGGGTTATTTTAGAAGACTTCTGTCTCTGCTTTATTGTGTAGTTTTATTTTTCTTTAAGTGGCTTTTGAAGTCATTTGTGGGGGAGAGCTGTATGGGTCATTTACAGAGGAGAATAGATTTTAAATACTGTTATCAGAACTTGCTTTTATAAGATATTCAAGTATATAAATTAATAAGATGGTGTGAAGGTTTTTTTTTAATAGTAATCTCAAAAGAAATTGTCTTCCTTTAAAAAAAACAAACAAACAAAACAAAAAACCCACAAGGAACTAAATCCATTTATATACAATTTGATGTTTTCCAACTGTTCTGCTTATGGTTCAGGCTTTTTTGCAGGCCAGTTTTAGAAGTTCCTTGTAAAAATGATTTATTCAACTTTCACAGAATTTAGAAATAGACTTAATGGATAAATTGAAGAAATAGGGGAAAAGGAGACTATCTCAGCTCGCTAAGATGATGAAGCTGAAGTTTTAGTCCTTCTAAATGAAACTTCACAACCATTAAGTGGTCCTTTTTGTGTGGTTTTGACTCATTTGTGCTATAAAACCACAAACTATTTATTTTTACTATGCAATTTTGTCACTGTAATAGGAGGAGAACGAATTTCGATCTGCTGTACGTAATTTCAGCCAAAAAGTGATGGAAATATTAAGAGCATCAACACTAGTTTTCTCATTTTTGCTAATAGCCATATTAAGCCATTTTTATTTTCCTGAGAAGCAGAATGGCTGCCAACTGTCGGGCTAGGGTGGGCAAGAGTCAAATGTGGTTTATTTAAATGGAGGGTGTCTGCCTGGCAAAAGTTTGTGTAGGTGTTAGCAAGCCGTTTTCTGTGTCTATCAGTGAGGAGGCTTCAGAAACTCCCAGGTCGCTCTGGACTCTGTCATTGGCCACAAAATGGAAGACATTTAGCAACCTATTAATTTTTTGTAGGAAGGAACAGTCTAGTGCATCAAAAAAGTTCCTCGTATGATTGACACACGCTTTAGTTAAAGGGAGATGAATATTCTGACATACTTTTGATTCAGGCTGTTTCATCACTTATGAAGGCATTTTCGTGTTTTTCTTCTTTGATTCATTTTTCTTTGACTAAAGCCGAGGAGGATCATTCTGAAGGTCGCAGGTTACTAGATCTCATCAGGATGGCTTAATTAATAGCTTAAAAAGGCAAATTGAAGCTGATTTACGTAAAGTCACATACATATCTTCCAAGATGTGCAGTATATTGTCTCCAGCTTAAAAAGTATTTGATGACAGCTCATCTACAGCTACAGAACTAGAACTGTTACAAGATCAGGTGATGACCATCAGGATGCAGTGAAGTCAGCACTGTCTACATGAGAGGAAGCATCTGAGCGGGCGTTACGTTCAGAGCTATATGTAAATGCCAGCAGTGAGATCACCAGCAAACTTCATGTAAAGTTGACTGAGCTGTCTTTTAAAAAGCCCCACTGTTATTTTTCTGGTAATAAAAATGTAAAGTGCCAGCACCTTTTACAGTAGATGGAAGTTTCAGTTTGTGTTGACTGTCTTAGTCCCGTCTTGATTAAAGATACTGTCTGCAGTTTCCTGTAACTGTGTTATTTAAAAAATTTATGTCTTTGTGTTCGGGATAATAGTTATGAGTCCCTTTGGTTTTAGGTGGTCATCTCAAAATTAGCTTTTTCCCCATGAGCAAAGAAGTACTTGCTCTTCTATTTCATAAATGGCTCTGTTCACATCCAACAGCACATGTATTCTGTGCCTGTGCAATTTAGAAATTACTGAATTTCAGGAAACAGATTCTGTAAATTAAAATATACCGTAATTAGGTTAGAGATTCTGTTACCAGCTTGAGCCTTAACTGCATTATTAAGATTTTACATTACATGTGTCTTTGCAAAAAGACAGAAAAGAAAAAAAAAGAAGAGAAGGAAGGGATGAGATTTAGTGGGCTGTGATCCTTTCTGGTCTGGTAGCCAGTCACACGCGCGTGGCTGATGTCTCTTGTGTTTTTTTCCGTTCTCCCTTCTAGCTGCAGTATTGAAATACGAGAACAACGTTATGAATATCAGACAGTTCAACTGCTCCCCTCATCCCTACTGGCTTCCAAACTTCATGGATGTGTTTACCTGGTCCTTGCCGTTTGTGGGCGAGAAAGGTATGTAAATTGGCTCTGCTTGTAGAAACTGCAAAACGGGTCCTTAGTCACTGTGTATGTGGCCTCTTTTATTTGAAATGGCAAGAATAATTTGAAGACAGATGACTTGCCTTCACGGACAAATTTGAAGAAACAGGCCTCAGGGAGGCAAGCAATTACTAATGGTTAATCACACTTCTCATGTGTTTTTATAATTTCCATTCTTTCCAGGCTATGATGCCATTATGTTTCTTCTGTAGAAATAGATTTTATGACATTTCAGGCCAGAGGTGCATTCACTGAATAAAATTCATATTAGTTGTTCCTTTATAAGCTTTTGGGCATTCCCTTGGATTACCTTTGAGCTTACGGCTCAAGGGACATCATGGAATCATCACAACAGACTTCACTGCATCATGGTTACATCCTTACCCAGCTGACCTTTCTGATAAGATGATGACGGGCTGCTTTTTCACCAGCAAACACAGAGCTGGTGATGCTAAGACCAAGTCTGGTTAACTGTTCCTGGAGAGAGTAGAGAGATGTCAGGAAGAAGGAAAACCTGCTCCTCAGCCCCTTCTCTGCCCGAGGCGTAACGGTGCCTCATCGCTGGCGAGAAGACTCTAAAGAACATAAATGATGTTTTATTGAAACACGATGCTCTTGATGTTGCCTGAAGACAACTTCATGCTATGAATGGCAAGCACACAAAAGGCATGAAAACACTTTGGTCTAACATATTAAATGAATACATAATGCAAACTGCTTAAACCCCAAGTCATATTCAGGGCCCGAGATGAAGCTTGCTTTGATCCATCCATTATAGTATATTACTGCAACAGCAATTACTGCCAGAAAACTGTAATAAACTCTTAAAAGCTGCTTGGAATAACAGTTCTCTCTTAATAGGCAACTGGAAGTACAGCCAGCTGTGGCTCTTACCTGCAGTCATGACTGGCTTTATTTTCAGCTACTCTTTTGTACTGGGAAAGCCGCTGGTGAGACGCCTGAGGTCTCTGTGAACAAAGCAGATAGACAATAAAATAGGGATTAACAAAGAATAGACAGCTGTTTCCACTAATGGAGACATTACATAATCCATGCTGACGCGTGTTGCAGACTCTTGTGAAGCAGATAAAACGCTTTCATTTTCCTCGGCCGTAAACTCAGCCAGGGCATTTTTCGGATGGGCCTGTTCTCCATACATGTTGCGGTTCCATACGATGCTCTGTAAGGTCATTTTTCTAGAGATTTCCCATCGGTCACCTCCTCAGGTGAGGCTGCAGGATGCGCGGCCAGATTTGTTGAGGTTCTGAGATCATGAACATTTCTCCTTCATCTTTTTTTCTTGAGGGTTTTGGGGTTGGGGTTTTTTTTTGTTTTTGTTTGTTTTTTTTTTGTTTTTTTTTTTAATCTCCTTCATGTCTTACAATTGCTTGGAACTGTGAGACCTGAGAAGTGACATCAGTGTTTTCCCTTTCTCTGCAAAACAAAACTCATGGATGTAAGAGCTGATGTTCTGCACAGCTTTTTATGTATTTCCTTTTTTTTTTATAGATTTTTTTCCTTAAAGGCCAACCAAGGTAGGAAGCTGTTAGTTTTGCTGGTGGTTGTTAGTGTGGAAAGTCTTTCCACTAATTCTGTTAAAAGAAGATATTAAATCCTTCACTAATGTAGGAGAAGTATGGCTGTATCCCACCCTTCTAATGTGCTATTCCATCATACTTGTCACAGAAGAGGATTTTAATAACCACTTGATTAAAAAATTTATACTTTCAACCTGTGTAGCTAGTGCAAGGCTAGACATGCCTGGTAACCCTTTTAATGATGCTTGCTACATGTAGACATAGTGGAGTTTTTCCTCAGTCTGCTAATGATTTCACATTTTACCTCACAACTTTGTCTTTTTTGACCTCTAAATTCCATTTCCTTGGTTGTGATTTTTGCTGGGTTTTCTTTTTTTTCTTTGGGCTGTTCTTACTCTGTGTGCTCTCTGGTTAGTGTCTCACTGTTGCCTTTCCAAAAAGAGCTGGTCTCAGGTTAGGGGTAGCCTGAGGCTGACCCTTCCATGCCTGAGTTGCAAAGTAAGAGAGCTGAATGTATTCTGAATTCACCAATAATGATGTTTCTACTGAATATATAATAGTTCCAGCTGGAAGGGACCTGCAATGATCATTTAGTCTATTTGTCCTGGATTTCAAGAGATGTTGCCCCTTTGTAGACATCTTACAAGGGTTAAAGTTTTATTGAACTGAAAGTACAGTGTCCAAAACATGGATAAATAAATATTCTACGATCTCCCTTGCTGTAACTTTTTCAATTGAAATGTAGTTCCATTTGCTAAGCAGGCAATTCAAATCCTACTGCAGCAAGAGAAGAGTGGTCAGTTCTGCTGTCCAAGTTGTGAAAGGCAAAAATGTATGGAGGGGAGAAAACAAAAGTTACCTAGTTCATTGAGAATTACAAAAAGAGAGGTTATAAACACACTAATTTTTTAAGGTCTGCTTGTTGTGGTGTTTGCTATATTTGGAACCATTTTTATGGAAACCTGTACTTTTTATTAACTACATGAGACACTTCAAGCTTATATTACTACGTGCGTAAAACAAGGTCCATGCTGTTTAAAAAGTGGGTGCCATTGCTGTACTGAATTTTCATTAACACTGCCACAGCTAGAGTTTGCTCTCTGACAGACGAGGGAAGCTTAATAACAACATCTTGCATTTGTTTTCCATTTTAGTGACAGAGATGCTGGTAAACGTGCTGAACATCTGCTCAGATGATGAACTGGGGACAGAGGAAGATGGGTTTGATGGTAAGAGTCACCTCCCCTTGGTTGAGATAGTTTGCCTTGAAACTACACTAAAAGTTTATTTACTAATCCTGGGATAATTTTCTGGATCCCGTTTAAGTTCTGTGCTGCTGAATGCAACTGTTGTGCTAGACACCAGTGGATTTGCTTACTGCATGCTTTGGAAAGAATTAATGGAACTTCTGGCCTGTTCTAACCCTTTCCTTGGTCTCGCTCTTTTGGTTAAAAAAAAAAAAAAATATATATATATTTCTCTACATGAAATCTGGGTTGTGTTGTCATGAAGGGGTCAGATGTTGATTTCATGCATAAGATCCCAGGGATTGCCATAGGATGAAATGATCTTCCTACAACGAAATAAGCTTCCTGCAGGAGCTCCTTCCAAAATGCCACAACTGCAGTTTTGGAAGACTTGTACTTGAAATATTTCGTTAGTTGCCTCTTTTAATGCACTAGTGTATCTAAAAGGCTTTAAGAAGCAATATAATCAATAAAAATAAACATGCAAACACAGACAGAGAATGTTCTGACCTGACATTTCTGCTAAGAGGAGAGGAATGGTCACTTCTGTTGTCACTTGGGTTGGAGTTTATATGATGATAACTTGCCTTGTACCTATTGGTTTGACTGTAAATGATACTTTATATCTTCCAATTCGAGGATTCTTAGAAGTCAATTTATTTTATTAGACTTTATTTTCTGTTAGGCTGTGCAAGAGTAAATTGCAGCTCTCTAGAACGTCCCTTCTCAATTGAGCAAAACTGAAAAATATCCCATGCATCCCTAACATTCTTACTACAAATACTTTCAACGTTAAAAAAAAATATATATAAGAAAAGAATGGCTTGAGAGCAGCCCTGAGGAGAAGAACTTGGGGGTGCTGGTAGATGAGAAGCTCAACATGAGCAGGCAATGTGCACTTACAGCCCAGAAGGCCAGCCGCATCCTGGGCTGCATCAAAAGAAGCATGGCCAGCAGGTCGAGGGAGGTGATTCTGCCCCTCTGCTCTGCTCTGGTGAGACCCCACCTGGAGTACTGCCTCCAGCTCTGGAGTCCTCAGCACAAGAAGGACGTGAACCTGTTGGAACGGGTCCAGCGGAGGGGCCATGAAGATGATCACAGGGCTGGAGCACCTCTGCTATGAAGACAGGCTGAGAGAGTTGGAGTCGTTTAGCCTGGAGAAGAGAAGGCTCCGAGGAGACCTTATAGCGGCCTTCCAGTACCTAAAGGGGGCCTACAGGAAGGATGGGGAGGGACTCTTTATCAGGGAGTGTAATGATAGGACAAGGGGTAACAGCCTCAAACTGGAAGAGGGTAGATTTGGATTGGATATTAGGAAGAAATTCTTTACTGTGAGGGTGGTGAGGCACTGGAACAGGTTGCCCAGGGAAGCTGTGGATGCCCCATCCCTGGAAGTGTTCAAAGGCCAGGTTGGATGGGGCTTTGCGCAGCCTGGTCTAGTGGGAGGTGTCCCTGCCCAGGGCAAGGGGGTTGGAACAGGATGATCTTTAAGGTCCCTTCCAACCCGAACCATTCTGTGATTCTGTGTAAACAAACAGAAATATTAAAAAATTTAAAAAGAACCTGGAAAAATCTATCACTACCAAATATTCTCAAGATATTTGTAGGGAGAATGAAGAACTTTCAAGATAGACAAATATTTAATGAAGTTGCAATTAATAATTAAACTTCTCTCTCAAAGTCTTTATTTTTAATCTTTGGAAGAGGAAGCTAGATCACGGGTTTTGACAACTGTTTCCTTTGCAATGGAGAAGGGTATGGATTTTAGTGCTTTGCTTTTACTCTGAAAAGCCAGATGGAATTCCCCCTTCTGTATCCTCCACAGAGTGTGGACATGAACAATTATCTTGCAGGACTTGGGACAAAGACTGAATTTATTGAAACCAGTAATCAGCGGAGAGAGGAAAACACCTGTTTGAATATTGTGCCCAATTTTTTTCTCATGAAATTTAAATAAGTAGCTACTGTGTAATTAAAGCAGCGTGTGAAACAGTACGGAGGCATACAATGAGTAAAAACTGTGTCAAATTAAATACGGTAGCAACAAAACCACGTGCTTAAAATCCTTGGCTCAACAAAGCACTTAAGCGCAGGCTGAAATCCCACTGAATGCGATGCCAAAGCAAAGGCTTTATGGGAAGGATTTTTAAATTAATTCAGCATTGGCCTAATGCTTTATTTTAAACTTGTGCTATAAACCTCCATTGAGCACAGAAAGGCCAATGCCTGCAGTCCTTTTCTAAAATTTTAGTGCATCAGCGTTTGAATGCCGAAGTTGCAGTTCAGGAGCACGTTTTCAAAAGCAGCCAGAAATGAGGAGGTGCCGAGGCGTTTTTGGGGTCGGCAGCCCTCTCTGGCTGCAGGAGGTCTCTGCATCTGCTGCAGTATTTCTGGGAGGAGGGTGAACCCCCGGCTCACCGGGAGTTTTACCACGGCATTCCTCCATCCGCGGAGTCTGCAGCATTGCAGGTGTGGAAGCAGGGAGGCAGGCTGAAATCCTCTGGGCTTGCATGCGGGTGTGCTGCATGAATGGTATCTAACAGCATTAAAATTTCCAGATGAGGAATAATTAAACCATTCCTGGTACTGTAATGCTAATACTGTTGACTAAATCTTCTTTCAGATATTTTTTTTCTGTATGAATGCTTTCTCTGTGTAAAACATTATGTTAAGGAAGATATTAGAAATGTGGTCGTCTTTAGCATGTGTAGTTAAAACCAGAGCTGGCATATGTTCATGTCTGCTTTCCCGGATAATCCCCTTAGAGCTGTAAAATGGGATCTGTGGCGCTGGTGCTGCAGCTTGCTGTGGGTGCACGCTTGTACCTCCAGCCCGCTGGAAGCGGTGGGCTCATGGGCATCGTACACATGGAAGAGACTGAAGGATTTGGGCATAACAGTAAATTTGATGGTTGACTTAAATTTAAATAGAGACTGGTATCTTTAATGATTTCCTGGTGGGTTCTGATTTATTATCTGTACAACAAAGGAAAATCCTCTTTCTTTCAGAGGTAGTTGAGTTCCCTCTCTTTTCTTTTTT
>VYZM01017805.1:394807-409532 GCA_013398915.1 Dromas ardeola | reverse complement strand
TTGTTGTCCACCAGGACCCTCAGGTCCCTTTCCACAGAGCTGTTCCCCAGCTGGGTAGATCCCAGTCTGTGCTGCAGTCCTGGATTATGTTTTCCCATGTGCAAGACCTTAAGCTTGTACTTGTTGAACTTCGTAAGGCTCTTGTTAGCCCACTCTTCCAGCCTATTCACATCTCCCTGCAGGGCGGTTCTCCCTTACGAAGTGTCCACTTCCCTGTTCAGTTTGGTGTCATCAGCAAACTTCATCAAGGTACACTTGATCCCATCATCCAGATCACTTATGAAGATATTAAACAGCGTTGGGGCCAGTGTCGATCCTGGGGGGACCCCGCTTGTGACAGGTTGCCAGTTTGAGCTATTGACCACCACCCTCTGGGTGCAGCCTGTCAGCCAGTTCCCCCCCGGCACCGCACAGACTGCTTGTCTAGACCGTAACGCATCCCTTTCTCTAGGAGGAGGCTGTGGGGAACCATGTCTTGGAGGAATCCAGGTAGACAAGGTCCGTTGCTCGCCCCTCATCAACTGGGCAGGTTACTTTGTCGTGCTCGACAAACCTGATTGCCTTCTACGATTTGCCCTTGGTGAATCCATGCTGGCTTTTCCCAGTCACGTGCTTCATTTGACTTGTGATAGCCCTCAGGAGGATTCATTCCAGAAGTTCCCCAGGGACTAAAGGAAGGCTTTTACCCTTCCTTCAAATAACCTTTTACCCATAGCCAATTCTAAGGTTATGATCCATTTACTTTCACCTAAGTGTATGCTTAAGTGTAGCTGAAGTAATTCATAAGGATTTGCAGTAATAGTGAATTTCAGAACACTAAACTGAAGTATTCACACTTGAAATGCGATTCTAAGATTTATATATAAATAGTTTGGGAATCCAAATACTGTATCAGGTTAGTGGTATTCTGTCAAAACAGGGCAATAAAATATTGTGAATATCAGGTGCATTATTTCGCAAATAATGTTTTAAAAAACCCAAATAGGATAAATAAAATCATTACTAATATTTAGTAAACATAGAATATTTGGACTCCTTTTCACAGATCTGTTACAAATTAGGAAATTCAGTGGAGACCAAAATCTTTTAAGTGTATTTTTTTAGTAACCTTTTATCGCGTGTATTGATGAGAAACAAAATACTCCCTTTGAGCCTGTTGTGTTTTATAATTAAGTGGGGTTTTCCATTCTTATTTTATATTTTAGCGTAGGGCATTGTATTTCACTTCAGTCATAAATTATATTTCTAGTTTTCAGTTCTCAACTCTTCTGGAGGTTAAACAGTGACTGAAAAAGGTTGAATATACTTATAAGATCTACAAGAACGGCATGGGTTTGTAATAAACAAGTACAGATAGTGACACTTGGGGGGAAAAAAATGACAAACTGTGTTTAAGTGCTTTCAGGGTAAAAAAGGCTGAAAACCATGTCTTGTGTATCTTGAGAGTAAAATTTGGTGAGATCTTAGTAACCGAGGCAGGAATGTACCCCCTCTATTTCCTGAAGAACCCAGCTGAATCACTGCTGTTTAATTTAAATTTTTCATTAAGCTGTTACAAATGTATTTTCTTTAATTCAGCTGAATTACAGCAGTTTCTCCCACTCTTTATTGTCTAGAATTAGACTTTTATGCCTAAGACTTTGTCTTTATTTTTTTTAATCTTTGCATTTTTAATGTCTTTACTTTGCATTTTTGTCTTTATATGTGGGAGATTTGAAAGCCATCATTCTGAGCATAGCTCCTTTCACTTGGAACTTCCAGATACAGGCTCATAATTTCAAGACAGTCTAGGAGAACGGTTAGAAATGCCTGGAAATAATGCATTAATACCCGTCCCAAAAGATGGATGCATGCAAAAGTAGCGCACATGATTGTAAGACATCTAGTTTACGTGCTCCTCAGCGGATGTGCGAACATATCCCAGTACGTAAGCATGCACTTACCAACACATGAGCGTGCAGGCTGTGGTAGCTGTGGGCACATACGAGGTGGCTCATGTGGACCCGTTTGTACACGGGCTAGTCAGGGACACACGACCCCACAAGCCGCTCTGCAGGATTCCCCATGCATAGCCATCGAGCTCCCACTTTATCAGACTCACCCCTTGCACGGTTTGGGGTTAAATTTGATCTGGACCACAGCGTTAAAAGTTGCGGTGGGATTCATCCTGAGTTTTTATGTTGCTGCTGTGATATTTGTTCTTACAGTTACTTAGCTTATTTTTGAACAGCTCTAGGATTTGTGAGTTCAGTTTATTTTCAATTTTGGAAGATTTTTGCAAAGGATGGCTATTTGTTTTGAAATTCAAGCACAGAAAAAAAAAAAAAACCCTCCTTTTCACCTCTTCTAAAATGCCAGGGTATCAGCCAGGCCACCTAGTCATCTAGTAAATATCATGAAGCAATGCTTGCGTTTCCAGCGGCACTCTCAAACTTATGAGAAATCTGCAGGAGGAAAGGTGACAGTGCCTGATAGAAGAGCCATGGGGCTGCCATCAGCAGAGGTGTTTGGAGAAAGCTGAAACTGTGAGAATTATTGCACAGTCAGCTGCCAGAAGCCACCCAGCAAATCTCCTGCTTGGCAGTGTTGGACCTCTCCAAGTCCCAGCACTGCCCAGGGCAGCCAGGACTGCCCAGAGGAGGAGCAGCAGCGTGTGAAACGCTGGCGCCGCTGAAGCAGATGGGACTTTTACCATTGAGTTCAGCAGAGCCCGCGTTTCGTTCTGAGCCCTTTCAGCTGAAGTCACTTCGCACTCTACAATACAGTGAAGGAAGGTCTGCACGGCAAGGCCCCATGGCTGGGTCTTCTGAAGCCCTTCACCTCTTGTGTCCATCACCCACACTGGGCAGAGCTCGGCTCCGCTGCCCGGCACCTGCGGTTGTCTTTGCTGCTGTCCCCTCTGCTGCCATAACCACCTTCCTGATTTTTGGCTCTTTCTACTATTTTCGCTTCCACAATGGACTCCGCTTTATAAAATGGATCAATTTGCTAGGAATTGAAAATAGAAATTTTCATTTTCGTCCTTGAATTCTGGAGCAGCGAAGAAGGAAGCATTGTTGTGATGTGTAGAGGTTTTCAGGTTGCACTCTGCACCCTCTGAGACAGGAGTGGTCAGGAAGCGTCCTATGAGCCAAGGTTACCTGCCGTTCAGAAACCTTTGGGAGAAATCTTCATGATGTATGTAGTTATGATTGTGATAATCAAATGCAACTGGTTTACTTAGTATAACATGGTATCTTCTTGAGGACGCGGGCGGTCCTTATTAAGAGAAATGCCTCGTTCTGGTAACTGAGTACTGTTTGCTTTTCCCATTCAGGTGGTTCTCTCATGGATGCACAGATAATATTCTAGGTTTTGATGATATCCAAATAACAAGTACACGTGCAAACTTAGCTGAAATGTAGTCTCTGTTCCAGTATATGTTTTTCTTAAGGCAGATTATTGTGTGAGTTCACAAATTTCAAAGTAATTGTAATTTTGAGCAGGCCATAGCAGTGATGAAAAGGAAGTTGCTGTGGAGCAACTACGCAAGCCAATGCAATCCCTACCATTTGATGCTGGTTTTCAGTACTCTGCTGTTAGGTTTTAAAGACTTTTTAACTAGAGACGGGAAAACCCTGACTGGAACCTTCTCACCTTAAGATCAACCTAGTCACTTTTTTTAGAAAATTAAGTGAAATGTGATTGGTTTTCACTTAAAATTATAAGGTTATGAAACATATTTTTAACTCCATTGTTGTTTATTTTTTTTTTTAACTCTCTTTACGGATTGGGCACTGCTCATATTGAGTATCTTCTTGACATTTTGACTATTTTCTAAGAAACTTGTTTTCAAAAGAGTGTGGTCCCTGAAAATGTTACTGAAATGGAAAATTAGCTTACATTGATGAAAAGACATGCAGCTTTAATGGGTAGCAGGAAAAGGATCGCATCTCTAAAGGTACTAATAACTAGATTGTTCAAAAGTTATCAGTCTTGAGCTGTAAATAACAAAAAAATTGTATTTTCGGGTTTGACTACAAATGTGGCTTAGTTTGGCAAACCATGGCATTAATACGGTGTTTCTTGTATTTAGAGTTCAGAATGGTGATATGTTGTTTACGGATCACTACAACTGTTTTTAATGTGTTTTCCACAGGAGCAACAGCTGCTGCTCGAAAGGAGGTTATCAGGAACAAGATAAGAGCAATAGGAAAAATGGCTAGAGTTTTCTCAGTGTTAAGGTAAGGTTTTGTGCTGTTTCAGATTTTTTAAATGTTAAAGGACATCTTTGAATGATTACTTAGAGCACTCTACTGTTAATCAAACAGCAAATTTGATATTTTAGCATACTACCCGACTGAGGTTTACTGGAACTTTTCAAGATTGTTTTATTTATACAATGCTGCTGTTTATTCTGGCTATGAATAATCTTCCTCAGGGCTTTCGCTGAGCGTAAAACAGACAAACAAACAAAAGACATCAGCAAAGAAAATTGCAATTACCCTTTTTTTAAGGCTTTTGCTCACAAGGTGTACTAGTTAACTCTTAGCCACTGTGAGGCAAGAGTTAAATGTGGAGAAGGGGTACGTTCCACATGGTGTCTCATGCCAAACTGTCCCGCTTTGTCACCCACAGTTGTTGCTACAGCTGTGAGTAAAGATGATTAAAGATGAAGGCGTTAGGGTCATTTAACTAAAAATCCAGGAAATCATTGTGCAGACAACAGCAACTCGTTACCTTGGGCTGCGCTCCCCCAAACACATGAACATGAGTAACTAATTGCTACGCAATGTTTAGAACTCTCCATTTGATGTCTCTGAGCAGAAGAGAAAACATGCTGTACTGTGCTGTGCTGAAGGCTAAATATAGAAAATACAGTTCTCCCTCCCTTTCAGCAGAGGGATTTTTTTCCTCAGGAAATTGTATGTTGCTCTGCTGTAGTCAGTTTATGGCTATTATGTTTAGTGCAAAATCAAGGGATTTTTAAAAAATGTATTTGTGTGATTGTACAATTGGTATAAAAAGAGGAAATAAAAATAGTTTCTTGAAGAATACCCTCTTAATTTCAGATGAAACTCTCAAACTCGCTTCATTTGAGACTCTTCTGCAGCATGCAAGCAGTGGGCAGGTTTTCAGTGGGGCTTTGCGTGGACACAGCAGTTCGCCCACGCACTGCAGATAGCAGCAGCAGAGCTTTAAATAGCATACTGAGGTGGAGGACTTTGTACCTGGGGTTCCCAAAGTGTTACATGCGAATTACTAGTGATGCACAAGCTACTTCAAAGTGGTACCCATAAAAAAAGAGAAGCTGGCATTGTGCCTTTTCCCTAAACAAGACAGGGGAGCAATCAAATGTTTCCACCTGCTCCTCTGTACCAAGTCTGGCAGAGAGCCTGGAGCTGACATTGCCACCACCTTCATAAAGCAGCATGATTATTTTTCTCTGATGATCGTTGAGCAAACAAAGTTTGGGAAACCTGGCTTTCTCCCATAACCTTGAACTGCAGCTTCTGGATCTGCTGTATTTTGTTGCAGAGCACCTTTTGAAATATAGGATTAATTTAACAGAAACCTGGAGTTAAATATATAGAAAGGCCTGAAATTGGATCCTCGGCTGATATATTTGGGTTTTAATAACGTGCAGATGATTGACATCATCTATATGTCAAAGACTTTTTCAAAGGGAACTATGGGGCAGGAGCCTTTCAGTGGTTTCAGGGATGGAAGAAGGGTACAGCATAACTCTTGCATGTGCCCTGTTTGAAGTGGTATGTGTGAACCTCATAGCTTAGGGTTTTAGCACCATTTAAAACTTTGAGCCCTCTTAAATTATTTCACGAAAATAATGTTTTGAGGCACTGATGGAAATCAGTCTCGATCGTTCCCTGAAAAGCAGTCGAATTCTTCTCAGGGTTGTTCACGAGACAATTTTTTTACACCTACCACATGCATCCCAACATCTCCAGAAGACCAGGACAGGCTGCATGTGGTAGAGGAGAAGCCAGTGGTTCACTCACTGAAGCTGCTGAGACTTTTACAGTTCTTGGTAGCGATGGACCTTAAAACTTCACAGGAAGGATGGAAGATGAAGAGTATATTTGTTCTCCCTTAGCTTTACCCAGCAAGTACAGCACATCCTTCCTGTGCTCAGAGGCGCAGTTAGCAAATAAGCAGGTGCCTCCAGTGGGCAGTTCTGCTGACCAGTCTTCCAGGGGGATGAGTGACGTTTCATCCCAGCCACCACTGCCCCCCGGGAGTACCTCCTCTTCTCTCTTGCTGGGAAAGGTTGGTTCTCCTCACCTAGGTGCCAGGGTTCCAGAGAGCAAAAATGACACGAAGTTAATTGTACAAATACTATTCCTGTAGAAAAGCCTGGGTTATTTTTTCTGTCTTGCCAGCGCAATCCACGTGTAATATGAGTGTCTGACAATTGTATGTAACCCGCAAAAGGCTGCGGTGGCACCATCATGTAAATCAGCCTGTTTCAGAAACCTTTGAGGTTCCTGTTTGAATCATTGCTGTTTTATGAAATTTATTTCACTAATTCTTGAAAAGCATTTCCGAATGCTGATTTTTCAGGTGCTCATGCACCTGATCTGGCCACCTTCAAAGGACTCCGTCAAACATCTGTTCTCTGAGCTGGAGCAGCCACTTCCTTGAGGATGTAACCTGAATGTAAAACTGAGATCATTTCAGCCGCTTTAGTCTCAAAATTAGATACCAAAATAGTGTTGTATTGAGTTTCAAAGGTTATAAATGAGCTTTGAGCATAGCCATCATAGAAAGATTGGCTTAAGCTCAGTGGAAGACCTCACGATTCCCTGTCATTGCCTCTCTTAGACTTTTTTTCTCAAGTCTGACTTTTCTTTGGATATATTTAGACAAGAGGGAGGTAAATAAAATAAAATACCAGTTTATTTTCCTTTTTTTGAAAGGGAAGTGAAGGACATCAAATAGAAAATGAAGAACACTGAAGGCTAAAAAATCTCAAAATTTGAGATACAGAGGTTTCTTGGTAATATGCAGTTTAAAGATAATAAAAATACAGTGAATAAACTTATCCTATGAAGTGCCATTGCGGTTTAATTAAAAAAAAAAAAAAAGATGAAATGGAATGAATTGGAAATGCAGATTATGTATTTATTCACAGAGGCAAATAATCAAGAGAAAGCAAAAACTTTGGTGTGTAATACTGTGCTAATTCCGGAAATATTTGCCATTGCATTAGTTCTAATTGCTTAGGAAACTTGCAAGGAAAATGGTCACAACTTGATTTTGACTACTACACAAAGAAAAGTGTGTACAAGACGAATAATTTTCAAACTAAAAATAGAACTTGAAGAGTATATGTAGTAGGTCAACAAGAGTTGTTTGAAATAAGTGACTTAATTCAGGGCATGTAGGTCTAAAGAAAACTGTAAATAGTAGAATTGCTGAGAGACAGTTTTGATAGACAAAAACACATTATCCTTGAGTGAATGTGGAACTAAATTCTGTCTTCATGCTTGCATCCTTCAGCTTAATGTCGTTGTATATTTCAAAGTAAAGCACTTCAAAATGGGTTTTTCTTAAAGAATTGGGGTCAATTTTGCTGCTGAGCAAGTATGTCATCACAGACAGCTTTACAGTGCTCATAGAAAACTGTATTTAATGGCTTGTCTGGATAGAGCTGTTGTATTCCTCTTGCCATATAGTAAAAACTATGTGTATTTGCAGACTGGCAAAACATACTTAGGTTTCCTAAAACATTTTTCTTGAATCCAGTAGCATTTTTAGCATACAAAACTATTGAGAACAGGGCTAGTAAGGGTGGAAGCAGTTATTAATTTTAATGAGCTTTTAGCTGCTTTTTTTTAAAGTGGCTGATGATCATTAATAAATAATGCACCTGACTGCTAACGCAGACAAAAGCAAAACAACAATTTAAGTTGATTTTTGGACCATATGGTGTAAGACACTTAAATGTACTGTTGGCAATAACTGCTCCTTTGGTCTTCCTCCTGTCAAGTTTGTGGTTTTATGTATATCTATTCAAACATATGCCCTGTGTTGTTTCATAGATGCAGGTTATAGTGTGAACTATAGTTAAACTATGGCGTGGTGCAAAGGTGAGCCACTTACATAGCAGTGAGGGGAACTGGAGTGGTGCTGGTGTTATCACTGGCTCCAGTCTGTCCTGGTAAGGAGATTGGAGATAAACAAATTATTGCAGGGCAGGGGTAGCTTAAGGTGTCTAAAACTTGTTTCATGTTTTAAAAAAAAGACAATTACTTACTTTTGGGTTTGTTTGTGTTGTTTTTTTTTTTTTTTCCTTCTGCAGAGAAGAGAGTGAAAGTGTGCTGACGCTGAAAGGTTTGACTCCAACAGGAATGCTGCCCAGTGGTGTGCTCTCTGGAGGAAAACAAACACTGCAAAGCGGTAAGCATGTTTGCCTGTGTGTGTCATTATGTGTAAAAAAAACAATTGGTTTTCAACTGCAGAAACCAAGAAAAGCAACCGCCGTCTTCTCAGAAAAAAATAAAGGACAGAATAAACCAGGCGGTTTGTTGTACTGGAGCATTTGTGAGCAGTTTGTGTAAGGGCACTTCTCAAGAGTTATTACATACCACTGGTTTTCAAAGGAAGGGCGGGGGGGGAAAAGTCCCTGAAAATCAACTGTTAAGAATGGTAGATCAGCATTGCATGTGAAGTGCACTCTTTCCACAGTTTACAGCATCTTTTTGCGTTTTTTTAAGAGCAGCCTTTGATACTAGGAGTACTGAAGGTTCAGCTTAGGTAGTGACACTCAAACTCTTGTTTTATCTGATTTGTTCTTCCTCTTAGAGAATCACCAATGGAAAATAGCTCTAGAATTAGATTTTCTCTCCTAGCAATTCTAGGTGACAGCATGAGAACAATTTCGTTCTGATTTAAGCCCAAGTGAAGGGAGGCTCTTAGAAACACCGCGTTTGCCTTGTACACAGACACAATACAGATTGTCAGTTCAGTTTTATACGAAGTGCTTCTTGTTACAGGAAATCTGTAAGTCTATAGTAGGGCTGCCTTTGATGAAATATTCCTTTTGGAATAAGGAGCTGCAAAGTATTTAATTTACTGCTGTAAGCTCTCCTGTTTTTTCTGTGTGTATTGCTGTAGAGTATATTGCAGGCACACAAGAATGTCTCTTGCTTATTGAGGTTCTGTTGGCAGTAGATGTAAGAAATAGAAATGCTTTATAACCTTAACACAGTCTCAGCCTCTTCTTTTCCTGTTTCCTTCCTGGAACGTTCTTTCTCTGTATTTTTCCCTTTACTGTCTCTTTTACCTAGAAGATTCAGGTATACGGTGGTAAACTTTATTTTCCCCCTTTTTTCCCTTCCCTTTTTTCTTTTTGATGACTTGTGTGTTACGCACATAGTAACGTTCTGCTTTGAAAATGCTGCAATATGATTCCACAGGATGCCTTTCTTAATGGGGTTGTGGTCTTTACCTAGGCTTTTCTCCATATAGTTGCTTTACATTCGTCAGAAAATTTGGTCCAAGGAAACTGTTATTGTTGCCCTGGCAAAATATTAGGAATTCAAACGAATTTGAGAAAATTGCCTAAAGTTCTTGTTACAATGGCTAAAAGGAACATCTCCTCATACTGCAGTATTCTGGCTTAGTAAAACATTACTATACACAAGCCTCTGCATTAGTTAACATGTAGTACCCCATTCACCAAATAATCTGAAGTTTACATAGTTTCTGTTAAGCACACATTCATGTTACCATATGCATTAACAGAAAATATGACTAGTATGTTCTGTTGTGGAAGTATACGTTTTAGTCGTCATTTTTTTCTAACGTGTCAGTGCTGGTTTGGATCTGGTTATTCATTTTAATTTCTCATCCTAGTTATCGTGTTCCCTTTTCTTTTAAGTTTGCATTGGTTTTGTTCCTTGATTTTTGCCATCTCTCTTGCTCTGTAGCTTGAGAGGCATAGGCTTACCTTGGTGCATGTGGGTTAGCTCCTCTCATTTCCCCATGCAGCAAGATAATAGTATACATATTTTAGTATTGATCTCAATCCATATTTAACATCCTAACTGCAAAAAAAAATATTGCTTGGGTTTTATGGAGGACGAAAAAAGCTTTTACGTAGTTGAAAATAAGACAAAAAAGAAGAGAGGAATTCCTAAAAACTTGGCGTCTTGGGCTCTTCTCTAAACCAGAGAAGTTCTTGAAAATCAAAATTTCTTTTTAAATATTTGAGCTGTACCATCGCTAAATTGGGCTGCATTTGCTGATTTGCATCAGCTTCTAAATCTCTGATTGTAGAAACAAATTCATGCCAAAGCTGATGGGTAGAATTCAAATGAAATTATGTCTTTAAGAACAGCGAATGGTTTCAAAACAGTGGTAACATGGTATTCGTAACACTGCAGCAACCTCCCAATTCCACACTTTTCTCTCTCTGACCAGACTTCGCAATTTTGAAGGTCCAACAGCTTTCAATCTTGTATGAATGTCCCTTGATTTAAAGAAAATATTAGAAGAATGCTGTTTTCAGAGACTGGGTTGACAAAAAGGACGCTTACAGGAGGAGCAGACTGGGCGAGATTGCGAGCAAAGGCAAAGCTGTCAGAGCAAACTCTGTCCCATGCTGTGGGGAGGTTTCTTTTAGTCGGGAGAAAGAAAGAAAATCATTCTGAAAAGTTGTGTATGTGGCTCTTTTGCCTTGTACTGGCAGCTAATACTTTTCAAGCGGGCATCGTAAGTGGTACGACTTTTGTGTGATGGCTTTATGCCATTTTTCGTTCTCTTTTGACAGGGCAAATCCAACTGCTCTTATTCAAAGCTGGGAGAATTATACAATGACCTTTTCAGGTCAGATGTGCAATATGGAAGACGTTTTCATTTTGTAGTTCTTTTGAGCCAAAAGAAAACTACTCAAATGTGTCTTTAAAAACTTTTAGTTTGTGAAACTTCTGCTTCAAAACAAACTATAGCTTAATTCAATCTGCAAATTACTGTTTTTGTGTAAGCATTTCTCTGTGTGTCTGTTTTGCCAAAATCCAGCACTTACAGTAACATTAGTGTTGTAGCTCCTTTGCTATTCACTGACTTGTTCTTAGAGTTAAAATCCTCTGCTCATTTTTCTCATTCGTTTTGCTACCCCTTTCTTCTCTTCAGCTACTGTTGAGGCTATTGAGGCTGATGAAGGTAAATTGGCCAGTCCCCTTTCTGTTGGTGCCACAACAGATAAGGGCTCTGCTGGGTGTATTCATTTTGCTGTAGCTTGTACAGATTGTGTGGGTGTTGGGCTAACAATTGTGGCTCGGTATTAACCAAAATGTAATTGCTTTAAAGGGGAAAATGTTTTTTCGTTGTTTTTTTTTTTTTTTCCCGTTGCTGTTGTTGTGAGGTTTGTTTGTTTTGTTTTGTTTTTTTACTTTCTGAAAGTTACAGTCACGTTAGAATTGCTGTTTTGTTGAACTAAGCACTGAGTAATGCCACAGAAGGAGTTCAGGGGACTTGGATTTCACGGGACATAACTCGGCGGCAGCAGCTCGTAAATGCTCTGTGACACATAGCTCAAAAGCTGTGCGCTGGAGGCTGGGTCTCGTCTCTGCCTCAAACCGTCCTCAGCAATCTCTGGTCAACGAAAACACGCAGCTTTTATATATTTTTCTCTCTTTTTGTTGGTTTTTTTTTTTTTCCTTTTTGTTTTTTGCTTCAGTTTGTTTCCTTTCTTTTTAGGTCACTAGTAAAAAATTTTTATTGGTCTTTTGTTACAGTTCAGCGTGTTTCTGTTTCTCTTTAAAAGTAAAACAACATGAGACATTTGTCTGCAAGATGTCTGCTTCCTCTGGTAGTGGCAGTTTACACACTGGATACTTACATTAGAGCAACCATTAACACCAGCACCATTTTAGCTACAAATATAAAGTGACTGGCTGCCTCAGAAGATTTCTGAATGTTTAGTATTGAAAACTGTGGTGCTTTATTGACAGACCTCTAATTTCACCCGTAATCAATTTAAAACGCTACAGTTAAAACCTAAGTAATCACGTGTTACAATGTAGATGCACAATATTCATTCAGAATTAAAAAGTTTTGGAAGAAGAATTTTCAGAATTCCCCTTTAAAACAAAATTCTTCAGTTGTATTTTGTTCTTGCCCCTCTCAAATTTTCTGTGGGTGGTTTTTTTTTTTTTAGTTAATTAAAAAAAAAAAAAAATCTGATTGCTGTCCGTTGGTAAGATGTGCCCTTTTGGCCAGTTGAATTTGTTTTTGATTTTTGTAAAGCAGTGAATAAAATTACAGAACAAACAAGTAAGAGAAAATACAACTGCTTTCTAAATAGCAGTGAGTAAGCTGCTATTTATGTTGGAATTATCTATTCCTATCGGCAATCTCTAATCTGCAGTGTGCATTCTCGTTGACAGTTTGGCTGTTTTCTGTGATTTTCTGTGACTATGTGTTGTGTTTTAGTATACTCTCAATGTAAACTGCTAATACTCATTGTCTGACCAGCAACTACAGCAGAGCACCTTCCTCAGTATTACAGACGATACGTGTCTGCTCGAAATACGATCGATTGAATGTGCCCCCTTTCCAGCAACGCGCACCCTTCAAGTTAATTCTCGATTTGCCATCCTTGCTAGTTAGATACCATAACATAGATGAAGCTAACGATGGAGAAAATGTTTCGCCCTTTACCAATTGTCCCTCTGCAGTTTGACTCAGGGGCCCTGTGACACCAACTGGGCTGTCCTACTGGCAAGCTCCAGGACACAGCAAGTGTTTCAGCTTCAACATGGCCATCCATTAAACTGTTGCTTTAAGGGATTGGCCTGGATGCTTGTTAGACATCTTCATTTTTGTGGTAGAAGATAAAGTTTAAAAAAAAAAACAACTAAAACCAAACTTGAAAAAAACTCACTGTAGGGCCTGTTCTGTTTTCACTACTTCATCCCTGCTCACTTGACTAATCACCATGATGTTGTTGTTGTTTTTCTGAGTTGAAGTATAATACATGTTAAAACCCATGCACTTCACAAAGTTCCAATATACCGTTTGTGAAACTGGCTAAGGAGCTAAATCCTGAGGCAAACTGGATCTATCCATTTTCACAGGAATGGTTGGCAAAAATATCAGCATGAAAACGCTTTTCTCGCTCCCCTCAAAATGCAAGGAGTGGTAGATTGGTACCAGGGATGTTCTGGGGTTTGGGGTTTGTTCGTTGTTTTCGTTTTTTTTTTAAACAGAAGTTATCAGCTTGTCCAGAATCGGGACTGCATATTTTGGAAGGAGAGCAGGAGGACTTTGGGGTGAAGAGAAGATTAAGGGAGGGAAGGGATATTGAATTTGATCTTTGAAACTCCCCTACCATTTTCTCTCCAGGGAGTTTGCAGTTTCCTGGTACTAACACACCATCTCTGCTCTATGGCATGTTAAGATAGAGGCATAGCAAAAGTGCCAGTTCTGGAAGTGCAGTGCATTGATTTGGTGCAGATAAGAGAAAAACACACAGAAGGCTGTGACAAATTATCTACGGAGCTGTGACCTGCTGTTTGCCTACGGTGCTTTTTTCTCTTTTGCTTTAAATCTAAAGATCTTCAACTCTTCAATTAAAGAGAGGGGAAAAAAAAAAAATCGCACTGCAAATACATTCCTCAGCCTGCGGCTGCCTTCTGAGGTCAGTGTGGCCTCATCAGTGTTGCTGCTGAAGGGCAGATCAAAAGTCCTCAGGTTCAGTTGGAACTTTGGTCCTTTGTCAGTGCGTTTCCAAAGGTAAATTGTACAAATGTGCCAAAATTATGATCTCCCTGGTCTGTTTTGTACAGCATTACCGTTGTTTGACGTAAGCTGCTTTCTAGAAGTCCAGGGACGTGCTGGGGAGGGTAACTGCCCCGAGCGATCAACAAGCAGCTCGCCTATATTGAGAACATAAGGCAACCTGTTGTAGGGTCTCCCCGGATCTCCCATAGCTTTCGTGTATATCCCACAAACTGGCCTCACGACGTCATCTCCACTTGTAACTGGCCAGTGCTTTTTTTCCCCCTGGTCTTTGAAAGTCAAATGGGAATTTTGCCTGATTAAGGATGTTACGGCAAGACACAATGTCTTTAAGGCTGTAAGTGATGACGACAAATGCTAACTCCCCGGCTCACGCCTGTGCCCTTAGCATGGTTCCTAATTGCAAACTGTAGTCTCATGCCAGCTTCTCAGCCTTTTAAGCTGAACCCCAGCAGACAACAAAATATTGGAAGTTGATCTTGTTGAAAAAAAATAGTTGTGTTGCAAGAGACGGTGGTGGTTAACCCCCAGCTCTTTCTGAGTACGGTAAGGAGTCGGTCGTGTTGTCAGATCTTCTCATTGCCGCCTTCGCAAAGAAGGACTTTCGCACTCATTGCTAAGTTGGGGGAAAAGCTGCCAAGAGTTTTACCTTGCTAATTTTACCTTTTAATAATCCTTTATTTAGCTATCAAAGGATTTTCACCCCAGCATAAGATCACTAGCTTCGAAGAGGCCAAAGGCTTAGATCGAATTAATGAGCGAATGCCTCCGCGCAGAGACGTGCCATCCGATGCCAACCTTAACTCCATCAACAAGGCAATCTCCACAGAGACTAATGGCACGGACAGCAACGGCAGTAATAGCAGCAATATTCAGTGACCACTGTCTGGGAGGGGGGGGTTGAGCTGCAGGGCGCGATGGGGTTGCTGCGCATCAGCAGTGGGATGTTCTTGCCTCTGATAATAGCTTACCTTGCTCT
>VYZM01017805.1:359477-394365 GCA_013398915.1 Dromas ardeola | reverse complement strand
AAAAAAAATTTGGGAAATTTTTTAAAATGCCAAAAAAAAAAAAAAGAGAAAGAGAGAGAGAGTGAGAGAGCGAGCGAGAGCGACAGTTTAATTTTGTACAGATTATGCTTACCTCAGGTTTCTTTAGTGTGCTTCAACGCCCTTCTTTAAATATAACACTTATCTTACTAATTTGGCAGCAATTATCCTTTTCTTTGTTTAAAAAAAAAAACTGGAATAATGATAACATTTATCTTTTTTTGCTGTTTATATTTAGGGGGGTTTGGTTTGGGGGGTTTTCTGGGTTTTTTTGGTAAATCAAGTCTTGGTTGTGGCTTGCTGAATTTAAATATTTATGAGTGGTGCATTTTTAAGTATAGTGAACAAGACACCATATTAAGTGCAGTGAAAAGCATCTATATTCTGTAAAAATCTGCCTATGCATGTTTTTTAAGAAAAAATGGCTGTATAGGCCTGTATGGGACTGTAATGCGCTTAGTGGTCTGACTTATACTGGAAATGTATGTATACTGGCGTACTTTATATTCTCTAAAAAAAATGCTTAATGCCTTTGAAATTTTGTAATCAAAAAAAAGCTTTGAAAAATCTAAGGGGAGAGTATTCTTAAAGTTTTTAACATAAGCTTGTCAGTGCACATATAGATGGGTAGCATGTTTAGCAAACCTTGTGAAATTTAAATAAGTTTGTAGTTACATGTGAAATTCTAAATGCATGATAACTGTTAATGTCATAATGGTTTAGTCATTTTGTTCTGTTCTGTCATGTGCCACAAAATGTGTAATTTTTTCACTTTTTTCCCTTTGTATATCAGTTACGGGTTTCAACTGGTTCATTCTAAAAAAGAAAAAGAAACAAAACAAAACAGTCCATTGATATTTTTTAACAATTGTATAAGTGCCCAAGTAATTCACTACAGCCTACAGCCTTGCCTTTGTAATTTGACTTCGAAATGTTGGCAATCAAAGCATGCACTTGTAACAATGAAAGAAGCATTTTATATTACTACTCAATAAAAATGTGCATGAACTTAAGCACTCTTCCCTTTCTTGCTGGCTCAGTCGCAGAAGCGCACGCAGGCACACGCGCATGTGTGCTTGTAGCTATCTCTTGCTTTGGACAGGAGAAGACCATCGGTGCATGAGAAGAATGACTTGTTTCACGGTTCAAGGTCAGTTCTTTAGTAAGAAAAAAATGTATTTATTACCCAACTGTTTTAGGCTACTGAACATCTGCAGAGTTGCCCTAAGTTCTGGTTAGCAAGTTGGGTTTTCACTAAAATGAGTAGGATGTATCCCACAAGTCAAGTGCAGAAGACGACATGCCCTCTGTGTCCTTTCCCAACCTCAGCTGGAGTGTTTGAAAAGGTTGATTAGTATTATTTACACTGTTCCTCTAAGGAGAAAAAAAAAAAAAATCAACAATTTGAGATTTCCAATGGCCTCTCCTTTAGTCAGAGATGAGCTGTCAAAGCTCTGCCTTGCTCTCATTTTCTCCCTAATTGTGCTCAGCATCTTTCCACAGTCCGTAATCCTGCGAAGAACTGCGGAACGATGCCGAATGGTGCAAGGTTGTGGGTATTGCTTTAGTCCTCCTTCCAGGTAGCATTATGAAATGTTGGCTCCCTGCCTGCTTTCTTATGTGTTGAGCTCTTGTTAATTTTGGCAAAATATGACAGGTGGCAAAAATAAAGAGAATTGATCATAGAAGGGACTAGGAAGCTGAATCAATTTTGGATTTAAATTTTTATTTCAGATTGTATGGAGATGTAGCACAGGGGAGAGACGTGGAGAGTCTTAAGTAAGTTTGTGTGACCGCTTTCCTTGCCAAGTTCGGTCCTGCGTACGTGCGAGCTCAACAACTGTAGGTTACCTCAGGTAAGTTGTTTTTTTTTTTCCTGCGGAGACGTGTGAGCTAGCGCTCAGCAGGCACTTTGTGCAACATAGAGCAATATGGCTGGGCAGCGCAACGTGGGCTGTCTGGTTTCATTTAAGTTGGGCTCTGGCAGTTGCCCGAACCAATTTAACAGCAAGAAAGGGGTTTTTCCTCTCAGCAGTGACAGTGTGGCACAGACCTCTCAATTGGTAGACTTAACCCAAAAGATGCATGCTACAAATTGGTCATGGGTTTGCAAATGCCTGCTGTAATTGCCGAAGAGCTTATGGGTAAGCGAGGTAGCCCGGGCTGAGTAACGCATTAGGAAATGTACAAGGTCTGTCTGGTCAGTAAGGAGATTTTCGAACTTTTTCTATCTTAGAAGAATAAAAATGTCTTGAACATGCAAAATAGCAGTGACTCGTGCATGCAGGTAAGATGGCCTCGTTCTTTTCTGGAGCCAGCCGCGCCGTCCTACCATGGGGCAGGTTCCAGACAGTCTCTCAAATGTTCCTAAAAGGACAAAAAAAAAAATAATTTCCAAAGGCTATCTCTTTCCAGGGCAAGCCATCTCTTCCAGCTGTCCTTCCCTTTTCCTGCTGCAGAAGGAGCTCTTCATGACTTTGAAGAAGTCCTGGAGGCTGAGTTTGGGATTTCGTGGCCTCACTCAGTGAAGTGCCATGCACCGACATATGTCTCCCAGTACAGGTTTCTTCCTCCTTAACAAATATGCTACTTTAATGCCAAAAATATCATTGGTGCCTACATCAGGATTTACTGTCTTTTTTTAACCACTTTATTCCCACTGTGTGAGCTGGTATATTGGATACATGTATTATATTTTCTGCATTATCATAGTTTTCCTTTTCAACAGCTATTGGAGTGTAACGTGAAGGGTATTAGCTCTTAGTACACATTTTCTGAAGAAGACAACATTCAAATTTTGTCCAGGGTTTCTCCCAAAATTGCAGTAGGTTTAACAATCTTCTGCCAGAATTGCCAACTGTCAGGCACAGATATAAATTCTTTCAGCATTTTCCTTGACACCTTTTTTTTATTGCCAGAGGAGGATCCTCTGGAGCCTCTAGAGGAGTTTGGGTATAATTTGGCTTTCTCCTGAGAACCTGGCCAGTGAAATTGAGGTCAGAAAGTAGGGCTAAAAACAGACACTGAAAGATGCTGCTTGTTAGCACAGACCTGATCTCTGTCCTCTCTCACTTTGGCTTTGGTTTTCAGTGAAACAGTGGAGTTCAGAGTGTAGAAAATGAAAATCTGGGGACGCTTCCTAGGTTCAAACTGAATTTACGATTTTAGTCCTTAGAAATCAGTTCCCCCCCCCCCTTTTTTTTTTTTTCAAGGTACTGTTGCTCAGATTAGTCAGATCCATGAATCTTCCCACTTCTTTCACAAAGAGAGGGATGTGAGAATCAGCTATTTCAAATGTTAAAAACCACAAGCACCAAAGCAACCATTTGGAAAATAGTTGCAGATCGCTTTCTTAGTTGCTTTTGGGAGGATGTTTGATTCTGCAAAAAAATCGCCATTTTTGGCATGCAACAGGATGAACAAAAGGTTCTCCAATGATTTAGGAATAAATATATCTAAGTTCACATGTATATGTTCATATGTATGTGAAAACACAGAGGACTTTCAGCCACCTCCATGGGGGTCACAAAAAGGAGGAGTTGATGGAGCTAGAGGTGGGGGATTTTTTTTTGTCTTGCTGAGCTGACTTTGCAGTATCAAGCCTGGTAAGCATTATAAAATGTGTGTTTTCTGAGACTTTGATTCTTTTTTAAATTATTTTTTAAATAGCTTGAGGGCAGTTTCAGTTTTCTGTGTGACACGTTTCATCAAGCTGACAGATAGCTGTGTGCTCTGGGCAGTATTCTGCCATGGCACACAATTGCAAAGGGAAGGGCTGCCTTGGCTCTGTCATCCCTGTCAAAAGCTTGTTTTAGGTAAAGCAACTTGGCAAGGAACGTGCTAAAGGACTGATTTTTGTGGCCAGTGGGAAGTCTGCAGGCATGGTGGCAGACATGACAGTGTCTGCTCCTTTGTGGAGTCAGTCCACTAGTGGCCACCACTAGTTGCCCTGGGGTTCACCAAGGCCCCCTCTCCCTTTTGGGCAGACCCTTGCGTGGCCGATTGCTGGAGGTTTGGGTCTGGGTGCCCAGTTAGGCGATTCTTACGGTAGCAAGACTGGAGCAGGAGGTGGTTGTTTCATACTTTAGCTATTACATCCCCGAGACAGTTGATGTAGACGACCACGGTGCAATTGAGCAAGCCCATTTCTCTCAACACCTGGGTATTTAATAATCTCTTTTGCTTTAAATGAGCAGTTGAACACCATGACTTGGACTAATTTCACAGAATTTTAGTCCAGAGGAGCCTGTTAGGTTACAGAATTGCGACTCACTGAGGCTGGCAGACACTGCTGAGATTGGCTCCTCCAACCGAACTACTCACGAGGGTCAGCTGGAGCAGGTTGCTTGGGGCCATGTCTAGTCAGGTTTTGAGTATCTGCAAGGATGGAGACTCCACAACCTCTCTGGGCAACCTGTGCCAGTGCTTGAGAGCTCTTACAGTAAAAAATATTTTTCTTCCACTTAAAAATTTCCCGTATTTCAGTTTGTGCCCGCTGCCTCCTGTGCTGTTGCTGGGCTCCACTGAGAAGAGACTGGCTTCATCTTTTTCACTCCCCCATCAAGTGTTTATACACCTTTTCTCCAGGCTGAGCAGTCCCAGCTCTCTCCACCTCTCCTGATAGCTCAGATGTTCCAGTCCCTTAATCACCTTCGCAGTCCTTTGCTGAACTCACTCCAATAAGTCCATGTCTGTCTTGTGCTGGGGAGCCCAGACGTGGACATGGTACTCCAGGTGTGTCTCACCAGTGCTGACTAGAGGCAGGGGGAAGTTAAATTGTCTGCCCTGGTGGCTTCTACATACCATTAAATTTCTACAACATATATTGATGCCAATAATTCAAGACCAATGAAGACATTTCTGGCCTTGTACGTCAAGAGATGGGAGCCATACCTCAGAAAATGGAAGAAGCAGAGGTACGTTGCAGTTGCAGAGCTGAGGTGTACTAAAATACAGATCCAAGAAGGTAAGAGAAAATGAACGCCTCACCAGTCTGAAAGGACAGTGGAAGACTGGAATAATATTTATTGTCAAATTTGGTAAACAATTTGATCAGGAAATTATCCAGGTAGGTATCAACTGCAAGAGGGAGGACGCTCTTCACTGTCTATGTACTGTCTCATGGACTGCTGATCCTCAGTGCTTCAGAAGAACACAAAGTCATCAAAAAAATCTGCCCAATCTTGTACTGAGTGAAATAGTCCCTTCCTGGATTCAGCAGGCAAGTGGCTGAAGCCTTGAAGCATGTGATTTGTCTACAGTCATTACCGTAGTGCAGATCTGCACGTGTTATCAGGCCATCACATAAATGAGAGATCTTGTGCCTCCCTGGGGAGGGAGAAGTAACCTTCCGAGGAGGTTGCCTGAGGAGAAGGTAATTTGTTTATCTGTCACTTGGTGGTTTATTGTTTTCAGTACCTATTTAATAAGCTTTGCACTTGCACTGCATTTTTCTAAAATGAGAAGGAAGTGTACTCTGAAGGGAATATGAGGCTGACGTGACACTGCAGCTGAGCTTAAACAAGGCTGTAGAGCTGATGTTTAGGCAAAAGACTGAGGAAGCCCTGCAGCCATGGACCAGGGCGCCAGAGAAAGGAAAGGAAGGAGGAGTGGGGCTGGCAGGAGAGCTTGGGGTATTTAATTCCTTTCTCAAGGTAGATAGGAGAAGAGACGGTGGTGGAAGTGCTGGAGGAGACCTGAGCACTTACGCTGCAAGACTGAGGTGACGAGATACAGAAGCTGTATGTACCTTGGTTTTGGGTAGGCAATGACAGAAACTATTTAAACTGATAAAATTCACCTTAGACTAGATGTGCACTTAAAGATTGATGATGGAGTTCAGGCTGTGACCTGAAGGCCATCATGCATAAAAGGAGAGCAGGGAATGGCATGGGAAATAAAGCTTTGGAGGGCAGACCCGTGATAAGGAGCAGGCTGAGGCTCACAGCCCTGGCAGAGGAAGAAGCACAGATTGCAGGATTGAATGCTGGATTGCATGCTGAAGAGCTGAGTCAGTTCAGCTTAAATGCAAGGATGCCTCCGACTAAGGGCTTTGGACTTGATAGAAGGGAGTTGCCATGAAGCCATCTGGGATGACTAACCAAAGCCTGCGCTCTCTACAGGGTAAAAGGGCAGGACTTATGAGGACCTTAAATCTCAGCTAAACTTGTAAGGCAGGGCTTGCAAACTAATCAGGTAATGGACACCTCAAACAAACAGAGAAAAATAAAAAGCTAACAAGGAATGGAAAAATGACCTGTCAGCCAAGCAAGTTGGGGATGGCCAGTAAAGTCTAGGAATACAGTGAAAATCAGCACGAGTCCAGCTAAGTTGTCTTTGCTCATCATGGTTGAAAAGCAGCAGAGAACTTTTCCAGACACTTGAATAGGAAGAGAAAGGCATAAATAAGTGGGAAATGATGCAATGAGGGTAAGGAAGACATTTAAAGTAGATGTATTGGCTAAAGGACCATGGAAGGAAAGCCAAGAATGAGATTTAGGGTATGGAAACAAGAACTACAGGAATCAAGACAGAAGCAAATTCAGAGTTTAATGCACTTATTCCAGGAAAATGCAATAGTTTCTTTCCTACAGTCGCAATAGAAAATACCGCATTTGCTTACTCGTCAAATAGCAATGCCCTTTAACAGCTCTCTCTGAATGGGTGGTATATTTTGAAAATATACTTGGAGAATATGTAAGTGCAGAAATATATATCAATAAGGAGCAACCGCAGGGCCATCGGTCTGAGCTCAATCATATGCAAAGTTTTAAAGTAAATCTTGAAGGAGCCACTGACGAAAATGTGTGTGAGTGAGGCTATTCGCTACAGTGCTGTGTGTCAAATAGAAATAAGTTACGGATGTCAGGAATCTGCAGATGAAAGTTGAGGTGGAAAGGAGCCAGCTGAAGGGAAGATCACAACTGTCGGTGGAGGGAGAGGAAGTTCTGGGTGGTGAAAAGGTTCCCCAGAGGTAGCAGATAGAAATTTAGCTGAGTGAGAAATGCTAGTGGCATCATAACTTGTTCCCCCCCTTCCATTTTTCATCTGTCTCTCTGTGCACCCTCACCAGCTTTCAGTGGGAGACCGGGATTACTGGGGGGATCGGCATTACTAGGGGGGAATGCTGCTGGGGGGAACTCCCTTCTACACATTTCTCTTCCTTTTCTCTCCACTTTCTTCCCCTCTTGTCCCTTTTCCTTTATCACAGCCACCGTTTTGCTGCCGGTTCTTTTTCCCGGATCCCCCTGGGGTGCTGCCGGCTGCCTGCCTGTGCCGGGCAGGCCGATGCCGCTGCCAGCCCTGGCTGCAGCACCCACCTCCCTGCGGGGGGAAGGCACGGACCAGCAGAGTCCCCACTGCAGCCTGGCTGCATCGGGATCACACCTCCCTGGGACCTCGGGGGTGTCCTCACCTCCGTTCCCCATGCTGCTGCCATTGCCTCTACTGCGCCTGGACATAGACGCCCATGTGTCCGGGCAGCTGCGACTTGCAAAAAACGGAATAAAACTTGATTAATTCCACGGAGATTGGCCCTGACTGCAGGAGCATCACCAGCAGGTCACTGGCTTGAGCTTTTTGTTCCTATTAACAGAGTTAGAAACATTCCATGGGAATAGGTGGTGTTAGGAAAACACTGATATTTGCAGGGAGAGGGGGACTTGGCAGGAGAATAAGCTGCTTTTTTTTTTTTGGTTTGTTTTCTTTTAGGAGGTGAAGAAATAATATTGGTAACAAAAGCTTTTACATACATAGGAAGAAGTGCTGACATTGCCTCAGAAGTAAGTTGGCATCAATAAGTGACAGCACTGATCCTTCCTGAGGAGCCGGTGGGGAAAAAAAGCAGAGGGATCAGCTCTGGGTGGGGGGAGAAGGGGGGCTTCTCCTGGTCTTTTCCGCCTCCGTGTGGCTATTTTAGTTGCAGTGGAGAAGAAAACTGGTCAGTTTTGCCTTCGCCATCTCCCAGCAAAGATTTTTCTCTTGGCCCTTTCACCTCCACAGCTTTTTCTTATAAGGAATGATTCATGCGCGTGCTTTCGTATGGAAATAGATTTGCAAGACTTGCCAAACAACGCACCTCTTAAAAGCACAGCTGGGTGCTGACACGGCAGTGTTTCCCTCGGTCCAGAAAGTTAAGTCCAGAAATAACCTCCCATCTCTAACAGCTCGGTGACTCACGCGGGCTTTGGGGAGGGTGCAGGGATTCCCGTCCCCAGAAAGTCCCGCTGCTGCCGGGGGGGCTCAGCAGAGCTCAGCTGCCGGGGAAGCAGCCCTGAGCTGTCGGAGCCCGCTCCGGGAGACGCCATCCGGCCCTGGAGTCGGAGCAAATGGCTTCTGTGGGGGCTGAGAGTTAGAGGAGACGGGCAAGGAGGGACGGGGGCAGGGACCTGGGGACAGAGTCTGAAGCAATGCTGGTAGGACTGCCTGCCCAGAATGCTAAATGCTGCCTTTCTCCCCCAAAGTGGGTGGAAAATGCCCCAGCCGTGCCCACAGAGCAGGCTTTCTGTGCCACAGAGCAGGCTCGTTTCCCGTGCCCGGGAAGGGCTGGAGCATGAGCCTGCAAAACTCCCTGCCAGAAACACCGGGCGAGAGCTGCCCGGCCCTCCCAAAGGCCTGCAAAAGCAGGCAGGCCCGAGGGGATGTGTTTGTTTTTTCAGCTTCTCCAAGGGGAAAGGGGGGGATTGTGGTCCTGATTCACCCAGTTTCCCATCCACGGTTCCCGCAGTGGCTGGTCTGGCAGCTCCTAAATGATGTGTTTTCTGTTAAACCATCTAAACCATCACACGGCTTGCCTGAAACTTAAGGGGGTTCACGCTTGTGGAAGAGTACCTCTGTGGTGGTGTTCCGTAATGAGTCAAAGTACGTGCTATGAGACCTAAAGTAAATTATTCTGACTATTAAGATATGGATAGCCATTAATATAAAGATAGCCACGCAATAGAATCATAGAATTGTCAGGGTTGGAAGGGACCTTAAAGATCATCCAGTTCCAACCCCCCTGCCATGGGCAGGGACACCTCCCACTAGACCAGGTTGCTCAGAGCCCCATCCAGCCTGGCCTTAAAAACTTCCAGGGGTGGGGCTTCCACCACCTCTCTGGGCAGCCTGTTCCAGTGTCTCACCACCCTCATGGTGAAGAACTTCTTCCTGATGTCCATTCTGAATCGACCCATCTCTAGTTTTAATCCATTCCCCCTAGTCCTACCATTACCCGACATCCAAAAAAGTCCCTCGCCAGCTTTCTTGTAGGCCCCCTTAAGATACTGGTAGGCCACAATGGGGTCTCCTTGGAGCCTTCTCTTCTCCAGACTGAAAAACCCCAACTCTCTCAGTCTGTCTTCATAGGAGAGGTGCTCCAGCCCTCTGATCATCCTCATAGTTACAGCGTGCACCGTTACTCTGCACCACATGGGATTTCTTGCTGGGCTGGTCTTTGGCGTCTTTGCTCCTGTGCCAGTCCTAGAGTATGAAGATTTAGGTAAAACTGTCTATGGAAATACTTTATCTTTTTCCTCCTCCTGTGGGTTGTGCTTCTATTGTTGTTTTTAAACACGGTTAACCCAACTTAACCTTTGCATCTAGTGTGTCGAAATTACTCCCAGCTCCTCACAGCTTAATCAGGAGTGTGAATGTAGCGTCAGCGCAGGCTCTGCCTGCAAGGAGATAGATATAGATATAGATATATATATATATGTTATGTATGTTAACTAACATGGGTGTTTTGAGGGAAGAATATGATCTTTTTTTCAACATTTTAGATCGGACCTGCCTTGTTACCCCATAGGCATCAGGAGAGAAGATACAAAAGTGTGATGCTGTCATGTCTGCCTTTTTCCCCCCTCCCTCTGTCTAATCTGACCCTTCCTCTGGGTTTTTTCACTGTCCTTTGCTAAAAAAACAGAGGGACTTTCTGCCTTCCCCCTGGAAAAGCACAGAGGGGATGCATTGATGGAATAAAACCAGCAGTGAAAACCCCTCAGCCCGGGTGCGCAAGCAACAGCACCCACAGCCCGTCCCCGCTGCCAGCACTGGTGGGTGCAAACCCCACAGCACCGGGTCCACGGGGACCCGGTGAGCTGCAGCTCACTAAGCTAAAATTTCTCGAGCACAGCCCAGCGAGCAGCACTTTCAAGCTGAAAAATGCATCTGTGCAATGTTATTGTTATTTTTCTTGCTGTTTCTGGCCTGGTAGCCTGGCCTGTCCATACCCCGCTTCCCTCAGCTGACGCAGTAGCTATAGATGACTTGGGTGTAGGTGGGGATGTGCTATGGAGGAGCCGATGCCAGCAAGCGAGCTGGGGGCTTGCCTGCTCAGAGCACGCTGCATGGATTTGCAGGAAACCTGGACCTGCAGAAGCCCGGCAATATTAGGAGAAGAGAGTGATACAGCCCGCAGCAGCATGACAAAACGATATATGAGCCGGTTAGAGCTGGTAGGGAGTTTTAGGTAATATTATTAACTGTATAATGCTTTTTTAGTGAAGCTTGTGGAGGAAAACCTTTGTATCTAATGGAATAACTGTCAGTATTTCCTGGCTCAGAAATATTTCCAGTCTGCTGCAGTATCTCGTGTACTGGAGAGGTCTCGCGTATTGCCTCTTTGCAAGGGCAGCGAAAGGCCAAGGCTGGGGGAGTGGAGGGAAAGGAGAGTGGAATGGGAGAAAGTATGATTTTAATAGCAGAAAATACATTTTTTTTTTTTTCAAAACTCCATTTTATTTTTTTTTCTTATTATCGCCAAGATTAATTAAGGATAAAAATCCCCGAATTACGGATCATTTGAAAGAGATCAGCTGGGAACGAAGCTTTAGCAAAATTGTCAAAAGACTAAACACTTCATTTATCTCTGCGCCACAGCTGAGGTGCAACGCAAAAATATATTCTGCTGAGCACAGAAAATTAAATTAAGTTATGCTCGTGTGAGCATTTGTATGTTGTTAGAATAAAACCCTGGGGTTTTGTAACTGGCTGGGGTACTAAACCCTGTGGGGTGGCTGTTGCGGGGTGGGCTTGTGCAGTTATAGGCAGGCTGCTGCTCCGTCAGTGGATCATAGCGGCTGTACCCATAAGGGTTGTTGGGGACTGTGGGATGCAATGGCTTGACAATTACAGATTAAAAGCTCAGTGGGAAGCTGCACGTTGCTGTTGGACATGACCCTTTGCTAGAGCCGGCAGCATGCCTCACCGCTTCCCTAGGGAGCTCTCTCGCCTTCCCTCCTTTCCTGCGGGTTGCCTGGCAGGATACATGAGTCCTCCTCAGTGCAAAGAAAACAAGGGGGGAAAAAAACCCAGTGTGAAACATGTGTGACCTTTCCTTCTGTCCTGTAAAACTACTTGATGTTACACAGTGTGACACTGGCAGTCGGGAGCAATGGACAAGGCAGGGAATAATTTATTTAAGAGGTGTAAGTCACGCTTTAAATTCAGCCCTGCTTTTTTCATAGAATCATAGAATTGCCTAGGTTGGAAGGGACCTTTCAGATCATCTAGTTCAACCAACAACCTAATTTTTGACAAAAACCATCCCTAAACCATATCTCTAGGAACAATGGCAACCCATCTTTTAAATAACCCCAGGGATGGTGCCTCAACCACTTCCCTGGGCAGCCTGTTCCAATGCTTAAGAACCCTTTCAGTGTAAAAACTTTTCCAAATATCCAATCTAAACCTCCCCTGACACAACTTGAGGCCATTTCCTCTTGTCCTGTCGCCTGTTACTTGGGAGGAGAGACTGACCCACACCTCCCGACAACCTCCTTTCAGGTAGTTGTAGAGAGCGATAAGGTCCCCCGTCAGCCTTTTCCACCCTAATCAAAGTTTTCTGCTGGTATCCCAGCCTCCCAGGCCATCGGTGAGGACCTTGTCCTCTCTGAAAGCTGCTGCCATCCCGAGCAATGCACAGGGTGGTTTGTGGCTGTTTCCCGCCTCCTGCAGCCCCCTATTCCCCTTTCCCTCCTGGAAAGCTGCCATTTTGGAGAGCTCAGCTCCGAAGGATGGAGGCTTGCCAGGTACGTCCTTCAAGGGAGTCTCTATGGATGCCTTCCCTGGGCTGAATTGCACCTCCTGGGAAGAAAGAGAGAATGGGAACTCCCTTCCTCTCCTCCATTTCCATGCCAGGCAATTCGTTTGAACATCCAGCAAAAATATTCGGAAAGGCCAAGGTATTTACGCTCACAGCCCCCACCCCTGCTGCGTGGCGGGCAGGGACGCAACCCCCCCCCGGCGAGGAGCTGGCAGTGTGGCTGCCTTCCTCTGTGCGCAGGTTGGGAGCACGCACGCCTGTGCATCACTATGTGTAAGCGAAACCTGTTGCCATGGTGACAGCGAGGCTTTCTAAATACGGCCTGTGATGCCCAAAATCGCATGGGCGTTAACTGCTGAGGTGCTCGCAGGGTCCCTGCCGGCACTAGAAACCCGCTGTTGGGGCTCACCAGAAGAGAAAGCGTTTGTGCTGGTGGGTGAACCCGCTGAATCGGTAGCGGTGTTAATTACAGGTTGATGATTTTTGTCTTCCGCAGTGCCCCGGGTGCTCCCCAGGACGCGCAGGCTGGCTCTGGGACTCTGCACGCCTCAGCTGATAAGAAGCCGGGCTGTATTTATCTTACAAGTGCAGGGAGGGATCTGCAGCGTTTTCACTACTTGACGTGGCCAGGTTCCTTCTCGCTTAAAGCGACGTAGCTGTTCGTGACGTAGCTGTTCCAGTGCTTATCTGTGTGGGGTTGAGTGGAGGTAGGGCAAGATTACACCTGATACAATTATCAGTCTTGTAATTACATGCAAAAGCCCTAGATGCCCTCCTGGGTTTAGCGTACGAATCTGGTGAGAGTCAGGCACGGTAGTGAGTATTACAGGATAAGGAAACCGGTGTCCGCCAGACCTTTGCCTGCACATTTTGGCGAGAGATGAGGCGTGAAATGCAGGGATGTGTTTGAAGCTGCAGCGCTTGTCCTGCACGTGTCCATCAGTCTGCGCAAGGTAGAGTCCCGCTGAGGAGAGACGGGAGGTTCCCCATGCTCCCTGTGTTGCTCATCCCTCCCGGGCACCGGGGCGGCATTTGCTCACAGGAGGTGAGAGCTTTTCTGCGCCGCCTGCCCATCTGCACGGCCTCCGCGCTGAGCTGGAGGCTGTTGGAGCAGCAGGATGTGAGGCTGGGCTGCCCCCAGCTCCCTGCGGCAGCCTGGGCTTTCCCTGCTTTGGGTTCAACGAGAATCAGGAAAATAGCCAGCCCCATTTTCGTCCTAACGCTGTAAATCATAAAGAGAGAAAAACATTTTTCTGGGCTGTTTGGTGACCTCAGCTTCTGGGCTCCCCCAGCCCAGAATCCCTCGTGATTTGAGCACGAGGTTCCCTGCAGCGTGGGGCAGGATATCAAGGTCCGTCCCCCATCGGCAAAAAGCTCCCCTCAGGTTTCGGAGCCGGCGAGGCAGGAGCCACACACGCATCTTTGCAAGCAGTGGGAGACGCACGTGGGATGAGAATGAGCTGGAGCGCAGAAGGAGAGGATGCGAGGTGAGGGTCCCCCTCGGCCTCACGGGAGGAGGAGGAGGAGAAGGGAATATGGCAGAGGTCGCAGCTCCAGCTTGAGCTGCCTCACAGAGCTTCCCAGCTCTGGAGCAGCCGAAACCTTCCTAATACCCGATTTCCTGAAAAAGGACAACTAGCTCATATTTGAGGTATGAGGCATGGGGTTAAAAAAAANAAAGGGGTTAAAAAAAAAAAAAAAAGGCAAGGAGCGAGAAATACGATTCCAGAAGTTGCTGCAGCTAATGCACAACCACCCTAGAAGCAAAGGCAGAGAGGGAGGAAGGAGCCTGTGGGACAGCCCTGCGATGGGCAGCCGCTCACTGGAAAAGCGGGGAGAGGAAAGGGGGGCCAGGCATGCCAATTTTACAGATAGAAAACCATGCCCATAGAGGGAGAGGCCAGCAACAGGAATTATCCAGATGCTGTAAGGCCAGCGGGGACATCCTCCCTCGCAGATGCCCTTGTGCAGGACCACCAGCTACTGCACGGGGTCTGGGCTCTGGGTCCATCTGAGGTGCACAGCCAAGGGTGGGGCATGTGGGGCTGGGGCTGAGCCGTAGCCGCTGGCATCTCAGGGGGCAGAGAGGAATGTGGTGGGAGGGAGGGAGGCTGGAGAATGGTACTGAGACTGCAACACCCCCTGGGAGCCACACATCCCTCTGGTTTCCATTTCACAATGGAGGTGAGGAGGTGTCTTTTTGAGCTCGGAGGTGGTTATGCTTTTTAAGTACTGAGTGAAATGTGAAAAGTAAAATTGTTCCCAGTCCTCCACCCTCGAAACGATTTATGTTGGTATTTAATCCTGCTTGTGTTTCCCTGCCCACCGCATTCTGGTTTTCTCGGCGCTTTTGTAAGCGGTGGGAAAGCAGCGCGCTGCTAATTACAACCCAGAGCTGTTTGGACACAGAAGGGGGGAGGGAGGTGAAGAGAAATAAATAAATAAATGAAAAGTCCCATCGTCACCGTAAACCTGAGTCCTGCTCTTTGCAAAGCCCATCAGTGTGTTTCCAGGGAGACTGCAAGTTATTAGTAGCAATCTGTTGAAGCTTGGGTATGGCTGGCGGCGGCGCTTGCTCTCCGCCATTTGCACTACCGAGCCGAAATCTGCCGGCGTTGGGGGGGGTCTTGCTGCCGTGCTTTCGAGGAACGTCTGCATGGCCAAGGTGTCACGTCCACCCCAGCCCCATGGGTGCAAAAACAGGTCTCAGGGGCTGGCGCTGGCCCCAGGGCAGGACGGGCGGCTGCTGCTGGGATGCCTGGGGCAGCGCGGTGCGTGCACCAGAAGAGCCGTTTGCTTTCGTGATGACCGTTTCTTAAAAGCTCATCTTTTAGACTTCCAGGCTGTGTTTGTGCCCACGTGCTAATGGACCGCGCAGTCGTGTCCTTCATTAAAAATACATGCAAAGGCACCTGGGTTGCCTCTGGGCAGGGGATGCAGGCCTTGATAAATGGGAGTGCGAGGACTGGGGAAGCAGTGGCGGACACGTGCATCGCTGGGATGCTCCTTTTCCCTCCTTTTCCCTCCTTTTCCCTCCTTTTCCCTCCTTTTCCCTCCTTTTCCCTCCTTTTCCCTCCTTTTCCCTCCCCCAGTGCCTTGGCCAACAGAAGGGAGCTGGCAGCGGATGCAGGCAGGGGCTGGTGCTGCCTGCATGGTTCCTGCTGCCAGTCAATGAATTAATAAAGCTTTCTGGCCTCTTATCCGAGCCACCATTTCAGTTTGTGCTCCCTGTGGCAAGTTGTCCATGACAGTTTTTCTGGCTGAAGGTCCCTCAGCAGCCTGCCTCAGCCCAACAAAAAAGTCATGCAAACTACACACAAAATGGGGCCACGGATGTTTCCCCTGCCCGAGGCTCAGGCTGGCAAATTTGGCCAGCTGATCTCTCTGCATCATCTCCTTGTGCCCGTTGTCCTGGCATCGTTCAAAGCAGTTGCACGGCGGCTGGCTGCCAGCTGGTTTTCTCCTCATGGCGTGATGGGGTTTTTTTTGGCTTTATTTCAGGTTTTGTGGAGATTTTTTGGGGGGGGTTTGGTTGGTTTGGGGTTTTTTTGACAGTCTGAAGGGCAGGAGATGGTTTCAAATGAAAGCAAAGCTTTGTGGTGTGGCTCTTTGGGCAGAGGCGGGTGGCCCAGCAAAACCTGCAGTAGCGGGGCAGCCTCTTGGGGAACAAATTAGGAAAAGATGTCCAGTGACAGCTCCAAGGCAGGCAGGAAGGCATATGTCCTTAACATGCTCCCCTGTCTTTCCTCAGGAGCTGTACCAACTACCTAGACAAGCCCTGTGTCGGCCTATCCTGGCCCCCCTTGCCATTCCCAGCTGGGACACCCGGGAGGGAGCTGATTTCATGTAGCTGTTGAGCAGCTAGACTTGATGCCAGTGAAATCCATGAATTATTAATAAGAAAGCAGAGCTTTGTTAGGACGCCCGCAGCTGCACCGCTGCGGCCTTTCCCAGATGAAGTTAATTTCTGAAATGTATGCGGGATTTTTTGGCTCCCGTCATGCCACACTTGCTTTGGCTGGCCATTGCCTAACGTAGTAACCAGAGAAATGCCTAAGGATTAATTAATTTAATCCAAGCTCTGCTGAGATGGAGCCCTGGTGGCCGCTTGCGGCATATGTGCGCAAGGCAGCTGGTGGATGGCAGAAACCACGCGCTCCTGACATGTTTTCTGCGGGATGGTGTCTGCTCCCTTCCCGTCTGCCAGGGAGCACATCCAGCCCCTTCACAAGATTTCTGGGGCTAGGTGATTCATTATTCTGCCGCCCACCCCCTGTGCCTGGTAGGTCTTGTGGAAGTACTCCATTTCTTTAACAGGGAGTTGTGCAAAAGCTACGGTTGCTTTGGGAGCTGGCACACCTTAGGGATGTACTGCTGATGCCCATTTCCTTTTCTGCCTCCACGCCGGCTTCAGAGGCAGCCTGGGAGCTGGCTGTCTCCTCATGGCTGTATAAACTGGTCTGCACAGCGATGAATTTAATCCCCAAAATTTTGACCGCAGTTGATGTAAATGCCTGCTCTCGTTTTGGCGATCACCAGGGACCTCCTGTCACGTGAGTGAACGAAGCTGATGCTTCCTATCAGCTGTCTCAAAGTTTTTTCTGGGTGCATTTCCCTGCAGGAACATGGAGGAGCCAACCTGTAGCCCTAAGGCATCCTCCCTATCCCTCTGCATGGGAATGGACATCTGCTGCCTTCAGTTCATCCATTTGATTCTTAACAGCAGCATTTCCACCTCCGATCTCTCCTTGTGTCGGCCTCTCCTCCCTGCAGCCACCAGCATGGTGCCAGCGGGAGCTGCCACTGCCCTGACAGCCCCAGGTGAAGCCGCAAAAGAAGTTTCTGAGTGCTGTGCAATGAGTAAAAGATGAAGGGGGGGAAGAAAAATCAGCCTGTGTTTGAGAATGAAGGTATTTCCTTTTTTTGTTTGTTTTTTTTTTTGTTTTTAATCTTCAGAAGAAAGACGATCGGGAAGTATTAGATTGTTGCGTTTTCATCAGCCTTTGTCTTTTCAGAGCAAAAAGGAGAAATGAAAGTTAGTTCTTGGATTTTTCAGCTGGAGATGGAGGAGCAAAGAACCCAAATCCCTCCAATCTTTGACACATGCAGTTATTCTTTCCACAGCAGAAAATCTTAGAGGGCTGAAAATACGAACATTCATGATCATTAACGTTGTTACTAGTTACTTGTCTTCCATTAGGTATTAAAAATGCACTCGTAGTTCACTCTTCTGCAGCGTTCAGCACCAGAAAATGTCACTTCCCACTTCCCAGGCCCCCTATTTTCCTATTGCCCGACAGCTTGGGCCAGGTTGCCCTCGCTTCAGCTGTATCTCTACAGGATCTGGTTTGAAGGGTTTTCACGTGGTCATATGCACAGCAAACCCAACATCTCTTCTCCTGCTGCCTTCATCCTCCCCCATCCTCTATCTCTTCCTCATCGTCCTAACTCTGATCATCTGCTCCCACAGGTCTTGCTGTTCAGGACAGACCACATACGTGCACATCCACCAGCGTGATCTGGGGATTTCCAAGCAGTCAAACGTTCTTGGGTTTACGTCTAAGAGAGAATTAATATTTAAAAGAAAACAAATTTACCTTGAAACCTGCAGATTTATATTCTAGGGCATATGAAGAAGCTCAGGGATTTAGCTAACAAGCATGGAAAAAAAAAAAAAAGAAAAAAAAAATCCTGCTGCAAGCAGTATTAGCTGCCAAAGCCATAATTGCACAAAACTGGAAATCCCTTGCTCAGCTGAACCTAGCACATTGGTATAGCATCTTAAGTGAATTAGCTGGCATTGGAAAGCTAGTGTTTCTTATAAATAATAAACCAAACATTTTTTTCAAGTTACCCTGACAGTTTTCTTGGAAATCTGCAAATACAATACTTACATTACCCAGCTGTGTCATTTGGATCAGCATTTTGGTTTTCTGATGGGGCATTAGAAAAGGTAACACCTGTAACGCAGTACAATTCCTATAGATTATAAAATACTGTCTCTAATGCAGAAATACATCAGCTATAATGTGATAATTTAAAAAACATTATACTGGTAATTTATGGATATGTTAATGTTACGTAGTAATTTGTTCTGTTATTTTGCAGCTTTTCTTGTTTTTGTTTGGCGTTTATTTTTCCTTGTTAGTCTTCTCTGCGTAGAAAGGTTATTCATCTGTGTGCCGAAGAGCCGGGATGCTGGTGCACGCCGTGGGAGGGACTGCCTGGTCTGCGCTACGGTGATGATCCCAATTGCCCCCGTAGGCTTGGGTCCATTTGCAAGTGTTAAGTCTAGTCCAAAAAAGGAGGCATGGCAGTGTGATCATTGTGTTTACTGAAGGAAAACTGTCTGGTATACTCATTCTTTCAAGTCTTTTTAGGCTGCAGTAGATAAGGGGCGAGGCTGATCTGTTAACATTACTTTTCTTAATGGAGATCCCTCTAGTTCCACCACCCAGACCTTTGGTACTCTCAGGTCCCATCCACAGCCACTGGGGTTTTCAAATTTTGAAACATTGGGTAGCGAAAAACTTGCCTAAACCACCTCCTTTTGTGAAACCCAGAGAAAGGCCTTTGTAGCGACCGGGGAGTTGACTGCCTGTTTGCCAGGCATGGCAGGATGGCTGGGGGCACCAACGGGAAAGTGCTGATCAAAGCCATTCAGGAATATGTAGCGTCATTCCGGGCCTGGGTGTGGGAGGACTGGGAGTTACAGTGGGCGAATAGTTATGCCCTGGGGGCTATTTCTCATGAGCACGGCTGTTGTCTGGACACTGTGGTTAAAAGGTTTTACGTACAATATGCCATTATGAAGCCACTTTGCATCAGCATCAAAGATGGAGGCTGCTGGTTGTTTGATTCCCCTTCACTGCCTGGTAGAAGTATCCTTCAGGACATACCCTGTCCTGAGTAACTCCATGAATGCATCTCTCATGTCTGCATGTCACAAACCACTGATAACAGGGTTGAAGAAGGAGTCACAGTAGAAAAACATCAAAAAGACCCATGGTGTGGCTTGGTCAGGCTCACTGGGTGGCTCTCTAATCTTCTAATCAAGAGTAGTCCCATGGCCAGATAAAGAGGTCCCAGGCTGATGTGTGCATGACTGTGGTTTCCAGAGCCTGGCTAGAAGAACTGTTGAGGTTCAGGCACTGGGATCGCTTTCAAATCTTGAGATGGGAAAAGCTAGCTGTAGAAAGGGAGGCCCCAGAGCAAACAAAGCATCAGGGTTACCCTGAGGAGGGCGCTTAGTGGGGAAAGCTTGGGAGGACAGGTCTGGGACCCTCTGATGGAAGAGGCAATGCCTGGGAAACTGCAAGGCCTTACTAGGCAACACGGCTTTTGAACCCCTAAAGTACTTAAATAAGGGATATGTAAAAGCAAACACCCGAGAAATGCTGGAAATGTTGATGTCTTTCTACTCTATTGTATTTCAAGGGGTGGCAGATAACACAGCGTGTTGAGGACCAGAGGATCTGTAAGTATGTTGGTGAAGACCTGGAAGCTCCTGTGGACTTCTAATGAGCAACAGTGAGTTTGGCAAAGCTACGAGACTACCAAATCTCAAGGCATCTGTCCCCCTCAGATAACAGCATAAAAGTAAGTACAGTTGGTGGCTATCAGATCTGATCCGATCACAAAATTCTTGTATGAGAAAATCCTTTGGGGTCTTAAAGTGATTTCCAAGGGTAGATGCTGAAAATGGACGTGTTTGCCCAACGTACCAGCCAGGAACCTGAAATGGAAACAGAAATTTCAGTGGTCTTCTCCACACAGATAAATCCCAGTGTTGTTTGTATGACTGGAAGTATTCAGAGTATTGCTGTCACTTTTTACCATTCTGCTAGAGAAAGGAAGGAAAATCAAGACTGTACGTATTGAGGAAGCCAGCCATTGGAGGATCCTGAGGACAGACCCAGTCGGCTGTCACTGCTGGCAAACAAAGCATCCCAAACAAAGCCCTGAATAGCAAGGGCTTGTGGAGGGAATGAGAAAATAAAATGAGTTCAGTGACAAGTATTATTGGGTCAGTCTTAGCTGTGCCAGCAGGGAAGTCGGACTAGTGCTGGGATCTACCTCAGCTCCTCTAGAAGGCTGACATCCCCGACAGAAGAGATAACAGGTTACTCAACTTGCTACTCTAAGCCTGAAACCTAGCTATCATTCTCTTGTGTGGTGCTAGCGAAGAAAATAAGGGGTAGAAGAAACAGAGGAGCAGGTCTCCTGCTGGAGGAGATCGTACAGGGCCCTTTACTTTGCTAGAAGAGCTTAACGATAGCTGTTAGTAACCGTGAAAGGTTTAAATTTAATTCCATACCCATGTACATTGTCACCACTCAAATGAGAACAGTTATCCCACAGGGGCATGAGAAATCACAGGTTCTCAAAAATACATGGTAATTAAAACTATTAGGAAAATTAAACATTTTTTATAAGCTCGGTTTCACAGTTTTCCAGTGGGATTGTGGTGTTGGTAATTTAAGATTGCGGGGTGGGGGGGGTGGGGGGGGAAGAAGATGCACATATCTTAGAAAGTTAATTTGGGGCTGAAGTCAAGGAATTCATTCTGTGTTATGAAAATTGTCAGCAGCTGCAGAAGCAGAAACAACTCTATCCCACTTGTCATACAACTGTCCATATGGAAACACTTATTTGGGAAGAAGTAATTGAGAGCCTTAATACAAAAATCATTTTGGATTTGCCTCTGAATCAAGAGGTCTTTCTCCTTCAGGATTAAAATTTTACATTAAATATTAACAAAAGAATGAAAGCAATTTCTTCTGAGTGTTTATAGTGTGCCTGCAAAGCCGCCGGGAAAATGTTTGCAAGGATTTGTGGTTGCGGAAGGGTGTGTTTACAGGGCAGGAGGCGCTCAGCCTCGTGGGAGGCAATCAGGCCCTTGCAGGGCTGAGGTCTCAGCCACAAAGTTGGCTTGGCACAAGTAATTTGAAAACGAAAAATCAGTTTCCAGAGCAAAGAACGAAAGAAAGCTGGTTTGCCTTTTTGGAGATTTGCAATTAAAACAAAGCCTTTTGGGGTTGAGCTCTTTGCACTGCTGAAAACCTCCGTGCGCTTATCATTTTGCCCAGGGTCAATGCAGAGTTACATCTGTGTCAGGATTCCATCTCCTTTTCTCCTCCTGCTTTGACGAATAGGCAACTGTGAATAATTTAAGACTGTGAATTGTCCAAGTCAGTGACTGTCCGTTAAGATAAAGAGTCTTTAAGTGCACTAATACAATCCGTACAGTAGTTTGAAGTTCTGGATAACAGATACCAGGTATGATTTTATTTCAGGGTGTTTCTGGCCAGAGTAGCCTGGGTACTGGAAAAAGTTAAAAAAGCATATTTCAACCTCTGTCTAGTTTTAGGGATGGCTGGATCTGGTCTCAGTTCATCTTCCTCTCTAGGTGCTCTCTGCCTATAAAATGCTCCCTGTGGGAGGATGTACCCCTGGCTCGTGAGCGCTGGAACGCAGCCCTGGGTGGTTCCACCACTTTCCTGCCTGTCCCCTCTCTCCTCTTAAACCTCTGCGTAGGCGGGGAGGACGATGCCTTTGAAAAACTGAAGCTAAGAGCAAAAAAATCCGAGGATGTCGTCTGCCTAACGCCTGGAGCAGAGCCAGGCTTTCAGGTATTTAGAGCAAGGGGCACAAGCAAGTATTTGTTTATTGATTGAGAAACAGCGCAGTGTTTCTCTGACTTGCTATCGGTTTCCAAATCTGATTTAAATAAACTCTTCCAGTGCACAAATGCAGACAAAATGTCATTCACCATATGTTTATTACTAAAACTTGGCGCTTACTTGCATCAAAGTAGTTTCCACACACAGGCTGTTTGTTACAAAACCTCGGCGAAGCAGGTATAATTAGCATTAGCGCTAGAGGGGGGAAACCGGGGCTGAGAACAGAGAAAATAATTTCCTCACTGCTGCAGAGGGAGTCGGCGCAGGGATTTGGACTAGAAACAGCCTTTTCTAGCTTCCCATTTTCTTCATGCAGATGACTAGATTTGCATCTTTTATTAATTTCTATAATAATTGGACAAATAGTACCTTGCTCATTTCTGAAAGAAAGTGCTTAAAATGCTTGTAAGACTGGCTTAGAAATATCCAAATAAATGGTCTTCCTACCTGAATGGCGATAACTACCTTGCAAGGAAGATATATGATGAGTTGCTGTATGCCATTTTGCATACAATTAACTTTTATCAACCAGAACACAAAATGCTTTCTGAATGCACCTTTTATGTGAGTTTTATAAATGATCCACTCTCGTAGTGCTGGCAGAAGTTGCTCTGTTGAAGCCACGCAAAGAGCCTCAAAGGGACGAGCAACTAGCATAAGATGGTTTTGTATGAAGCTTCTCCGACCATTTGAATATCACCACTAGGATTATTATCAAGTGCTTAGAGATTCTGGATTTTCAAACAAAGTTTGAGAGCTCTAAGGAGGCAAAGATAACCAATCTTTTCCCTTTATTCCACTTCACTGTTTATACGTGAGCAAATCAAACTCCAGGCTGATTTTGATATATTCTTGGCTGCAAAACACACCTATCAAAAGATTAAATTCATGTGCAGGTATTCCCTTTTAGTTAAATATCTAATAAATATGAACTTGAAATTTTGTCTGAAAGTGGCAAAAGTAAAAATTAAAAAAAAGACATGAGTTCTTTCTCCTAACACGTGGAATTTTATTTCTCTTTCCTCTTAGAAAACTGCTTTATGCATGCTAGCGGGTCTTTCTAGCAAATACAAAGATTGGTTCTCTCAAAAGAGCGTAATTACACATCAAGGTCTTTGTCTTTATATTTCATTAAATATTACTTTTTAATTTACTTTCTCTTATTGTAAAATCCTTCAAGTCCTTCTCTAGTAGAAGGGTGAGAGAGGGGCTGGGTAGGAGATCAATGGAAAAATACTTCCTGAGAACTGCATTGCCCCTGCCCTGGGAAGCTTTATTTGCTCTGGGTGTTTCATCTGCTGTCACTGTTTTCACAGCTCCCAAGCCCATGTTACCCTGGTCTCCCAGCTCAACTGGTCTCGTCGACCTTTATCTCCAAATCTCCAACTCCCGAGCACTGTATCGCTCACTCTGAAAGTCTCTTCCCCTCCCAAATGCACACAACCTTCTTCGACATGAGAGCTTCTCTGCCATCCTCCATGTTGCATTTCCAAAGCATCTCCTAAATTAAAGATCTGCATTTCTGGATGTCTGGTGGGAGATACCAAGTGGCCTAATCTCAAGGAGGCTCCAGCATACTTAACTTCCAGGTGAATTTCACAGGCCTTGCCTGCCATTCTACATAGCTGACTGCAGACCCCTTCATGCTGGAACCCCAGATGCCCATTCATCTCTCTGCTCACCTAGCCCATACAGACGTTGGCTTCTTCCATGACCTCTCACAATCTCAAATCTCACTTCTTCGCCCACAGCTGAGCCTCTCCAGCCAGTTCATGTGGTGGCCCCATCAAGGTGAGATGATACTCTGTGACAAGCTCCTCAATACCTTGTATTGTCACTTTCCCCATCCCCTATTGAAAAATGCAATGGTTGACTACTGGGGATCTCTGCACTCTATGGCAATGAGAAAGCAAAGTTTCTGGCTGCACTGAGCACAGCATATAGGAATATGTTTTATTTCCAGGGACTGCAGTGGGATGGAAGGGAAATCAGTTAAAGGTGGCTCTGTAAATACAGAAACAGGAGTGGGAGCAGCAGAAGGGTGAGAGGAAATGTTGGCCTCCCAGTGACTACTTTTAATTTTACAAAGAAATTACATGTTTTATGTAATCCACAAAAGCAATTGGTTTTGAGGGAGCACGATGAGGCAAAATAAAATGGCACAATCCTCCACCTGTTGTATGTCCTGTTTAGAGGCACTCGAACAGGATGTAAAATAAGCAAACATCATCTGCAGTACGTACTGTAGCTGTCCTTCGGCACGTGCTCAGGGAATTAGAACTCCTGGGCTTTGGTTTCAAAACATGTACCTGTGCCATGCGATGCCTACCTTGTGATATACTCTATGTCTTTAAATGTTACCATCATGTATTGGCTGCTCCCATTGAATCTAGTGAGAAGGCTCTTCAGATAGTTCTCAGACGAAGGGAAGGTATGGCAGCCCGGGGTTAATTGGTAGAGGCTGGGAGTGCAGAAGGATGATGCAATTGGTATGAAACATATGTACACAGCGTCACTCAGTGAGGCATTTCCCTGGGTCTTAGTACAGTATCAGAGACAAATTAAACCAGTTTTTCTAGTTCCCAAGTTGTGCTGGAAGGTTGTAGGTAAATGTTAGGTAAATGTTACACATGCTGCTACTGTAATTTGATGATAGAGAGTACTATTTTAAAACCCCTTCTGGTACTAACTCTTTCACAAAAGCATTTTTAGTGTATCCAAAGAGCTACTTGTACCCTCAAAGCAAGCATGTTATCGGTCTTATTTTCATCATCATGCAAAAAAAAGAAGAAATAAAAGCTGGATAAAAGATATTTTCGTAACGTTTGTTTCCCCATCATTTTGCACGTGCCCTCTAGGGAATTTTCTGCAGCCTAGAAATAAACATCCTTGAAGGGCTAAAACCAAGCAGTGTGTAAGGCTTACATGGGAAATGGATCTGATTCTTTTAGGTTTAGCCCATCGCTGGGGCTGGTTTCCACACAGCACTTTCTGGGCTCGGTTACCTTTGCTTTGGGCTGATCCTACAACCACATGGGGAAGAGCCTGGACTTATCCCATGAAGTGCACACGATTTGCCCCAAATATTTCACCAGATGGGGAAAATGGGTGCTGCTGGAGGCATCCCGCAGAGAGCAGGTTATGTCTGGGCTGTGAAGCCGGGCTTTTCTCCTGGGTGGGCACCGCGGTGGTCAGGCAGCTGCTGCCTCTCTGTTCCTGCTCCAGATACGCTTCTGCAGAGGCAGCTGAGGTTATTCATCATCCCCATTCCCTTCTTTCCACCTTCTTGACTGCTGTTTTGGTTTGGTTTGGTTTTTTTCCCTTTGAGGTACTGAAAGTGGGAAAGCTTTCGCTGGCGCATTTTTGCTGCTTCAGGTGAGTGGTTAGCAGGTAAAAAAACCCTAAGTGCATGGGGAGGGGCACCTGGGACACGGGTTGCGCTCTCAGCAGTGAGGCAGGTAATGGAAAACCGGAGGGAAATGACCATTAACCACCTTCCTTTGCCTCGGGCCCGGAGGGGAGGAAAAGGCTGCTTCGTTCTCGCCTGGGCAGCCACCTCCTGCTGAGCTGCTGCTTCAGCACCTTCAGCAGGGGCAACCTGCGGAGGCTCTGGCTGGGGGTTGGGTTTTTCAGGGTGGTTTATACCCTCCTACCCACAGCTCTGGTGCAGTGCTAGACCGAGCCCCCCGGCACCATCCCCATGTGAAGGTGCAAGGTGTCACGTCAACCATCAGCTGGGACCTGAACTCTGGAGTGACCATCCCTGTACAAAGGCAAACCTCTGCTGGCCGGTGCTTCCCACGCATACCCATCGCGCCAGGGCAACCGGGAGAGAGCGTGGTGGGGTGTGTGTCGGGACACCCAGGCTGTTTGTGCGAGCACCAGGCACAAAACAGGATTTCACACCCAGCAGAGAAAGGAAGGGTGGAAAAGCCTGACCCTCAATGTGCTTTTCCGGGTTTGGGGGCTGGTTCTGCAACTGTCAAGCCTCAAGAAAACATATCCATCGGACTCAGCTTTTGTGGTGACGGAGAGGAGAACACACCAAACGTGCCTTCAAAACGCCACGGCTGAAAGCTCGCTCCGCGTTAGCCAAAGCAGTAACTGTACGGCTGAATAACCTTAGCAAATGAGAGGAATAGCCTAAGGCAGGGCAGGCTGGCAACCTGTCGCTGTGAAAAGCCGATGGGATTGAACAAGCCTCCTCGGAGCCAGCTTGCGCTGCCCCCAAACACCACTTTGGGATGAAGCGGTCGGGTGCGAGCCTCAGAGAGGCTGTGAGGGCACACCGTGTGCTGGCCACCCGTCTCAGTAGTGGCTTTAACTTCTCTAGGAGGAAGAGAACAGCATTACCTGCAGCTATGTTCAGCTACGAGAGATGCATATGTATGTTTTCATACACAGGTATCTTACGGAGAGAGAGACAGAGCTGGAGAGGCTGGGGAAGGGGGCATAGAGGGAATTTCGAAAATGCACAAACCCTTAAATTTTAACAGAGGTATCAGTTTAAATATTGTATCTTTTTGAATCGCTTCAAAAATAACAGCTCAGGAATGAACCAGAGAATAAAAGCCTGATCCAGAAAACAATTAGTTCCCCACATAAGCCCACTGGGACTATTACAGGAGATGGGTTGATTTCAGGATGGCACTCTATGGAAATCAGAGTTTTATTCAGTCTCAAAGGGGAGGAATCAAAAGACGTGGAAAATGTTTTTTAAAAGTGTGTCTTGTGATAAGAATTGGGAGTGTGGGAGCAAGGCAATTGATTCCTGAGAAATTGGCCACTGTTTTGGTAGATGTAAGCTGAAAACCGTGAGAGGGTGCCGGATTCAGCCAGTGCGGATGAGGCTGGAGCATCTGATCATGGTGTGCCCTCCCTGGGGTGGCTTTCTCCTGGCTGCTGCCAGCGTGGCTGAGCTGGTGGGTTGTCCCCACTCAGGCATTGGTCAGGTACTTTCATCTCTTGGGAGTGCTGTTTTGGTTATTCATCAAGATATGGGTGAGGGGAGGAGTTAAGTAAATACTGGCACCTTAGGACAATTCCCCAAGCAACAAAGTTGTTTAGAAAGGAAAGCGAAATAAGGGCAGGTTACGGATGATGCATTGAAATGCAAATCTCTGTTGACTCTATCAAACATGCAGGGATGAAATAACAAGTTTGCATCACCAGGGTCAGAGGAAAGAATATTGAAAACAAATAGAAACTAGGTTGGGCAGGAGCAGGGTAAGGGCCATGAAAATAAGACCTAACAACAGCCCTATAGTAAGCATGAATGAATGGAGATGACGGTAAACTGAATGGGATTAATTAGAAATGTAACGTTGCATACAATTAGGTTATTTGTTTGAAATACTGGATACACGCATTTCAGCTTATTTCAGTTGCCATACCAACCCGATACAAGCATCACATAATCTTTTATTGCATTATTTTTGCTATGATTACATTATTTTACAACTTTGGTTGCTAGGAGAGCACAGTACCTTTCTGCACGCTTCAAACAATTCTCACTTTGCAGAGACATCAGCTTCTTGTTGCTGGCCTCTGAGGTACCTTATGGAATCACTAGCAACACAATAAACAGAATTATATATGCAGGAGTGAGTTGCACTGGGAAAACTCTCCATGAGAGGGTGGCTGGGATTTTCTCCTGCTGCAGGGCTGGCAAGGGTGGCTCTTGTCAGAGAAGAACTGGGAAGCGAGGGGGCGGCACTCTGGGGGGCAGCCTTGGAGGGAGCTTGATTTCAGAGGTAGCTTAAGCTGAGGAGCTTCTTGTGCACTTGTTTTGGTGAGTTCGTATTATAGAGTACAAGTTGCATTTCATGCTATCAGATCCCTTTGCTGGAAAGGCTAATAAATGTGGAGTCATAACTCTAAAGTTGTTTCCAACATAACAGCACAAGTGGATTCCCAGTCATCGAACCCCACTTTTGACCACAGAATAATCTAACATGCGCAGAGCAAAGACAGCAGGGAAGCTGTGGGGCAGCTGGCTGCCCTGTGCTTTACAGCACCACCAGGGCATTGCAGAAAAGCAGTGGTTGCTTTTTAGGATACAACGACGGGCATTTCTTGGCGTGCAATGCCCAGCAGAAAGCAGTGGCAGGCAAGGCTAAATGTGATGGTTCATGTGTTGGAGATGGGTGTGCATCACATCGAGGAGGCCTTCTTCTGGCATGTGGCCTTACAGATGCATTTGGGTCCCGTGTCGATGACTTGCAATGACAACTCCGGACAGGGGGAATACAGGAGAGAACGCGATTTCCTGCAAACACTGACTGCTGGAGAATGCAGCACTGGGGGAGAGGGGGCAAGGCTGGAGGGAGGTTCCTCCACCTGGAGAAAGGACCAGCAATACTTCCTTACCTCTGATATCTCTGGAGGCTTTAATGCTTTGCAGCTTCTGGAGGTCTGTGTGTGGATTGTGGTTATAAAGGGTAATGTGGAGGTCTGAAATGAATAGGAAGAGGAGAACAACACTGAAATATTTTAAAAGTGTTTTTAAAAGCCAGGAGCTGTTAGTAGGAGCAGGACTATGCTTTTCTTTCTGCTTTTAGACCTATTTATGGTTACAGGGGCTCTCTGGGAAGATTTTGTTCTTAAACCACACCCGGTAGTGAGAAACGGAAGAAAATTAGTTTGTTTTTTTTCCCCCCCTCAATCTTCTTCCCTCCTGTGCCTTAAATTGAGATTGCAATTAAAACAAAAGCCCGGTTGCCCAAGAAACAAAACAGAAATTCTTGGGGCTGCCTAAATATCAGCTTCATCTTGTTTTCCTTTAGTCCTCTCCTTTCAGGGTTACAGTGACTGGACAATACGGGCAGCAGTGCCAAGCTGGGCATTTGAATAACAGCGTGAGCGTCTTACAATGAAAACATGGAAGCGGTGCGTTTGTCGCTCCTTGTGATGGCCGCATGTCTCCTTGGAGGCACGGAGGGACAGAGGCTACAGGCACAGACCTGCAGGAAGAGGGATTTGATCTCCCAGGCAGCGCTCCGCTTGAAAAAGCTGCCTAACTAACATTTCTCAGCAGTACGGGACTCTCCTCCCTCTGCTACAAAATGTCAGGCTTTGGCATCTGCGGAGTACCTCGCTGCTTTGAAATGACAGCCTGGCTCTCCAAAGTGTCACCAGCGATCCAGTCCCCAATTAACGGTGCGGGTTTGTGGGTTTCTGACACTGTTCTCAAAGCTCTGTGGGCTGCTGCAGCCTACAAGCCAGGGATAGTTTCTGCTTTGCAAGACTCAAAGAGAGGAAGGGAAAAAAACTGGGAAGGAAAAGCTACGGTTTCATTATTCCATGCTAGCAGGATAACAGAATACATTCCCTTTAATACTAAAGTGTGTCATTTGAGAAAAGATCCTGCTGTCTGATCAAGCTCTCAATTAGTTATTTTTGCATGTGCATGCACAAATCCAGCAGCTAAGCCTACAGCACTGCTGTATATTGAAAACCAGAAAATGCTGCAGGGTGTTTCTAAAGAATAGCAATTTTGAGGTTGTGGGTGGTTTGTGGGTGTAATAAAAAAGGCTGCATACCGAGGCATCTGAATTAGGCTTCTCTTTAGGCTGCTTACAGTCTCTATCGAGATTGTTAAGAACCTGATTCTGCCAACCTTACCCTCACCTACTAGCATTTGCTCCTGTGAGCAATTTTATTTAAGTGCCACCCATTGTATACAGGGCCCTAACATAAAAGCTCAACACCAGGGTGGCTGAACGCAAGTGGAAAAACACTGAGCTTTACCATACGTACCGATGCTCCCCGTATTTTTAGCAACTACTGAAGGCTGAGATCAGTTGGTCACCAGACCATGGCGCATGGGTGACACGCCACCAGTGTCATCCCTCCACATTGCTCACCACCCTGGGGGCTGCCAAGACCACCGTGGCCAGCATCAACGGAGGGTGCAAACCATGGAGTTGTTCTCTGTGCGCCGCTGACTTGCACCATCCCCCTCCTCACCATGCCAGAGCATCGGCTTGGTGCCCTGCTGCCCCCGGGGGCTTCCCCCGCTCCCACACATGGTGGTCAGCCACAGCCACCACCATCTCAGGACCCTCAGCAGCTCTTATCTTCCTGGCCGGTTTTGTTCTGTTTTGTTTTATTTTGGGGGTTTTCTTTGTTGGGTTGGGGAGGTGGTTTTGCAAAACTCCGTCCTCTTCCACCTGAGGTTCTTTGCCCTTGCTCAGCTTGAGGGATGCTGTGGGACATCGTCTGAGCTGCTTGCACCTCATGGAAGCAGACCACTGCCAGGCTGCTGACTCATGCCCCGTGGGCAGCCAGCTCACCGCACAGGTAGCTGACTCCAGCCTTGCCTAATCTGGTTGATCGGTTACCGTGGAGGAAAAAAACCCCAGTCTGTGTGCTCCCTTGAGCTAAAGTTTCACCTGGCTTTTAACTGCAGTAATAGCACGCTTTATAGCCTCTGTGCTCCCACTATGCACCAGTGCCGGAGCAGCACAGAAGCCAGCTCAGCCCAAACCGTTATTTCAAGAGCACGCCTAGTAAGTTCCCCCGGTTGTTTATAGCCTTTATTTTGCTGATGGAAAGTTAATAATTGGCTTGAAACTGCGCAAAAATGTTAAGGGAAAGAATCACAAGATCCCAGGAAGAACTCTAATGTGTTTCCTAGTACATCCCTCTCATTTGCCTCCGCAGGTCACGGCTCTAAATACCTCAGGGTGAAATGTGTCTGAGCATTCAACACCTAGCAAATATTAACTACCTTAGAGCAGGCTTGAACAAGCAGGATTCGGGGGTGCCTTTGTGCCCACAGCCTGCAGAGTCAGGAGCCCAAGGTTTGTGGAAATAGTCACTTTTAAATTCTGCCCTTTGTTTCTGTAATTTTGTGAAAGACCAGCACTGGAACAGAGTAATGCCACAAAAGCCCTCACAACACCCAAGGACCCTCCACTGCTCAACAAACATTATTTCATTAAGCTTTTTGATGCCCTTCCAAGATAATTATGGCATTGTTATGTCCTGCTTTTAGAAATGGGGAAATTAGGGATTCTCAGAGAGTAATGCAGAGCCAACTGACTTGCCATGTCCATCAGTTCTCAGCAGATCCTCTCACTGCCACACAGAATTTCTGACCTGTTGGTGCAGAGGAGCCCATCTGCATCCCCTAGCTAAGGAAGCTAAATACCCTGTTAGCTGAGCTGGTTGTAAAAAGAGAGGGGGGAAAAATAAGTCTGTGTTCAATAACAATTTTCTTTCTGAAATCTACTTTTCCTGCTCAGAAGTGATATTGCGTTGGCTGGCCATCGGAAGAAAACATGGTAACATGAATGGCAACCCCCAGGTGACCAAGCTGAACAGGTAGGATTACTTACCGGTATGGTCTTTCTTATTTCCTTTAGATCCTTCCCTAGCACTCATTACTGTCCTTCCCAGGGAAACACTGGATAGTGGGCTGGATGGACTTCATCAATTCATACTGATTTTAGTGACCTATTTGGTCAAAGGAAATAGGAAAACAAATCTGCAAAGACTTGAAATCTTCTTCATGGACCAAGGGGACTAGGCCTGTGGATCACACCTGATAATGTATTTGTCCTGCAGTAAAAAGCAAAGTCTCTTTGCACCCTCTTTTTTTTTTTTCCCTAAGTGATGTTTTCTAAAACAGGAATGATACACAGCTGCTCAAATACGCATATAGCAAAGAGAGAGGAAAATAAAATTCTGGTGTTTAAGCAGAATGAGCAAGTGGAGAGTGTGGAAGTGCTACATGCCTGTTGGTAATTATCTGTGAGGTTAGGGGTGGTTTGGGGTGCTTTTTGGAGAACATAATCTGGCCACCCATTGAGAACAAACTCGAACCCTGGTGGGCGGGCTTGTTTGCCTCGCAGCAGTGCAGCTGTGCTCTTTAAGGACCAGCATCCCATAGGAATATAGCCCGCAAAGCAAAACAGGCTGGCCTTTTTCTTTCCTCAACTTTGAACCGCTTGAACAAGTGGTGGAAAAAAAAAAAAAGTATGGCAAGAAGAAAGTGTACCAGAGGCAGGGTATCGCACACCGCTATTCAACGTCCGGAGCCATGGGTCGGTGTACGTCTCAAACTGCAGGTGGTGGTGCTCCTGCCCACAGCATCCCTGCATCGCCACCGTAGCCCCTGTTTTGTAGTCATATCCCTGCCCACGACTCCCCTTGGTATGTGTCCAGTGAGATGTTTGTCAGTGAAACTGCACAGCTCGGCGGCCTCCCCAGCCCTCCCTCCCTCAAGCAACCCGTTTTCTGTCTGCAGCAACACACAATGTGGAAGTCAGAGGGGCTTTGGTATATTTGTGTTTCAGCTTGCTTACTTTACTGATTTAATATAAATTACACTGATTTCTAGCAAACTCAAATGCTTACAAAACTAACGAGGCAAGAGAAGAGCACTATATCAGCAAATGCCAGAGAGCAACCTGTGCTTCTGCCATTTATGGTTGTATTTTACTGCATTAGGAAAGCTCCCATTGAGGTACAAACTTCTCCATACTGTACAAGTTTTAAGACCCTAATAAAAATAAGATTGAATAAAATGGCCAAGAACTAGACACTTAAACAAACTGAAACCAGGCACATACTCACAAAAGCATGATTATCTTCTCTGTACTGCTGTGCTCTAGTCCCTCTGGTGAGTCACGCAAGGTGGCATGAGAGCAATTGTCTTATTCTCTTGCTGGATTTCATGGCAGCCTCCCTAGGTAGGACTTCAAAGAAACAGTTAATGGGAAGCTTATCCCTGAGAAAGCTTTATTTGCTGCTGAGCACCAGGCACTGTCACTGCTCAAAGTCAACTCCCAGGGCATGATGACATGGCTAGGTGCAGGCGCACGGGCCACTGCCCGTGACGGAGTGAAGCCAACTGCAGTTCAGAAGTTGCATTAACTTGGGTCCCAGCCCTATAAAGTACCTGGTTTGTTCACCAGCTGTTTTTCAAGACCGCAACCAGTTTCCTTATGTGGTCTGAGCGTTTGGAGGTAGCTCTTGTGCTTTCATGCTCTGTATGCCTCTGCAACAATTGCTCCTGGACAGTGTCTTTCTGCAACACATCTTCTGTTGTTCAAGTGCTGATAAAGGCAGATGTACACAATCCCATCTGCCTGTACGAAACACTGATAAACATGTTAACTACCTGCTGGTTCATTCCTGTCGGTAGCAGCCCCCCCTGCTAGGGACCAGTCTGACCAACACAGCATAACATCCTCTTTCCATAGGTCTTGAGTAATTATGTCGAGGGAGCTTTTGTCTTAGACCTAAACAGTACATCAGTTAATGCCTTCCCTCACTACTAAGATCAGTACACAGTCACAATCATGACTCCAGAAGCCATTTCTCTGACTGAGACATGCCAAAATCTACAAGGGGTACAAATGCATGGCAGCCTCTCATAAGAAGCCCATAAGCAGTGGGCAGCCCAGATGTGCTGGCCCAGTGACGTGACCAGCCAAGAAGGTACACCAGCATGGGAAAACATCTTTTGGTTCATAGCTTTATCTCATTTTTTTTTGCCAGCTGCTGCAGGGCTGGCTGAAGAGGCTGCTGTCCTTCATGCCCCAAGACTGCCACCTCCCACCTGCCAGCACAGGGGATCAAGTAGATCTTCTTGAACCCCCTTCCATCCGAATGAGCCAAAGTAGCAACTGCTGCTGGGCAGAGTGATCAGCTGGTTGCAACTGAGATACGGTGAGAGGCTGCTGCTCTGGGAGGGCCATAATCTCTGGCGGGGGTCAGTGGGGGGCACAGCTGCTGTAGGAGATCCAAGCTACGTGGATGCACCAGATAAAACTCTGGTGTGTGTGTGACTGTGGTTTTCAGCTGATAACTGCGCCAGGCCCAAGGTAGCTCTTTATACTCTGCTTCAGTCTTGGTAAGACACTCTTGGGTCAAATAGGGCTTGGGTCTAAAGAAATCTGGTTTTGGCAAACGCTAGCTACTTTTTAATGTTCTCCGCATCCTGACTTTCTTGAGATTTTTCTCTTTTATTTTACTGTAGGGTGACAATGTTACCGTGCAGGTGGTGCACCTACTTCTGAATTTAATTTGTTCTCATCTCATAATTGCATCCCAGAGGAAACGCTGAGCGTACTACAGACAAACACAAGAGTACAGTCACTCTTCTAGGTCTGCTGTATGCTCTGGTGGAGAGATGCCTCTGTGAGTGCTCAGTCACTCCCAGAGCCCAAATTGTCCCTCTGATCTGATTACAGTTCCAAGCCCCTCTGCTTGAAGACACCTGATGGTATTTCTGGCACATGGAACAAGCCCAAGGGGAGGCAGGTGCTTTAGATCGAGACTAGGTAGTTACACTACACAGATATACGAGCTGCTCAAATGCTGCTAGAAGTTTCCTGTGGATTTTTTGCTGTATTCTGACCTGCTGCCTGGATTCAGCCAGGAGGAGGTGTTTGCAGATGCGGGTGGTGGTTGCCGATTCAGGCCTCCTTGGATTTAAATGATGAATGAAGATGTTCAGCTCTTCTAGCAGTTCTATGCCCGGATGTCCTTCTGAAGTAGAGAACCATTAATTGCTCAACTAGGGAGGTGTTAATTGCTGTGTTGTTACAGCTGCACCTGACTATTTGAGGCTGTAGGCAAACTGTCCCATGGTACTTTCTGCTCCCAAGACAGTTTCCAGGCTCTATGCAGATTGCAACCTTTGCGGTGGCAAAAAATACATTGAAAGTACGAGTGGGACAGAAAGGAGTGAAAGTCCCTTCAAGTTTGCTGGACTTGCTTTGACAAGAGGCGGTTAGCCAGCCAGAAAGTAGGTGAGCTGCATGTGAGTGAGCTGCACAGGCACCCGCCCAGGCTGCGTGCTGCAGCCTGAAGGATGCCTCTCATCTTTCTCGGTTCTTTTTTAGCCTCGTTGTTTAAAGATGTGATGCTTCTAGTAATGAGCTCCGTGGGCCTCTGCGCCGTTAGGAGGCTGTGTTTTCTTCTGGAGGTATCAGTTTTGCTCGGGGGGGACGGGACTACGGCAGCACAGGTGCACAGGGCTTGCTGCTGCCGCAGCCCCGGCCATCCTCTAGCTGCAAAGTGACCTGCAAGTGCTGCTTCCCGCGTGTTTTCTTTTCCCCTTGGCCGCGACTGCAAAGCTGTAACAAGCGGTGCATATCTGAACTGTTCATTTTGGCCTAATGGTTTCTTAATCCTCAACAGAGCAGGGTTG
>VYZM01017805.1:239524-359448 GCA_013398915.1 Dromas ardeola | reverse complement strand
TGCAGGGGGTGGGGGCGAGGCACTGACATTATATGAGCAGCAGACAGCTCTGTCCTCAATACCTCAAGGTACTCTAAATTAATGCTGATAAAGCTGGCAGCCTATGCTAATCCTCAACTAAATGCATGAAAACTGATTAATAAAACAAAGCTTCAAGCTCCAGCAGCTCCTGCATTCAGGTCACTGACCGTATTTTGAGGAACAGCTTTTGTGCTTGTACATGGTTCTCGCTCCTGGGGCGGCGAGGCAGAAGTGACAACCAGGGCCACACACTGGTCTCTTGTATGGCATAGCTTTTCCCAAGTTCTTCTCCCTCAGACAGAAAAAAATTTGCTGTTATGTATTCTTTTTACCAAATCCTCCACTTACGTCCTATTAAATGTTTCCTGATGCTTTGTACTAATGTTCTCATTATTTAGTAGTGACAAAAGAATATATTTTGTTTCCAGGAGAGCAAAAACCTTATTTTCTAACTGTGTTTATCTCACTTGGGAGTTTTATTCTAAATGCAGTGCTATTAAGACTGCATAAATTTAAGCGAGGAGTGGTTTATGACATGCTTAAAGTGTATCTCTAATTTGTTTATACTGGTGAATTGGGCAGGAGGTAAAATGCATATTATTTCTTCTGGACACAATCCGAGGGCTTAGCTATACCTAATTCAGCTGCAGTTAATGAAATATTTCAGTCCAAGAAAGAGAGACCTCTGCCCTAAAGATCTGCCCTCAATGGGAGGGCAATGGGAGTCCTTCCACTAATGCTTTCAACGTGTCTTGCTGCCACCACCATGGTCTTGTACCCACAAAACAGCCAGGAAACAATAAATAGCTGTAGGTTTGCTGTACTGCAAGGTCAGCACGTTTGTCTCACATCCTTTAAGAACTACCCTCATGGTTGACTGCTTTGCTGTGATTAAGCTGCAAAGAATTCAGAGATCCTACCAGCCTCGGCGCTGGGATTTGCCTTTGTCCTTTTAAGAGGGCTGTTGTTATTATCATGCTCCATGCCAGGACAAATTTGGTCAAAAGATTGCAGGCTGCTTTCCCATCCCAAACAATTCAAGTTTGTAACCCATCAACATCTGCTCCCTCCGTTCCACCCCTTGGCTCTCACCCACGCCTGTCTCCCTCAGGGTCAACTGAAGCTCACAAGTAGATGTGGCACGGGGGTCTCCAAGGGTTAAATGCAGAAATTTGCTGGCCAGAGCTTACCCCAGCTGAAGGCCGAGCCTGCCTTCATGAGCTGTTTTGTCACCAGAGGATGCCCTAACCTCTCAAAACATTTGAAGGCATGCATTATTCCCAATCTGCTCAAGCATGAGGGACAAGTCATGACTCAGGGGTCCGTATTGGGACCAGTAATGTTTAACATCTTCATCAATGACATAGACAGTGGGATCAAGTCCATCCCCAGCAAGTTTGTGGATGACACCAAACTGAGTGTTGACAGGCTTGAGGGATGGGATGCCATCCAGAGGCACCTGGACAAGCTCAAGAACTGGGCCTGTGTGAACCTCATGAGGTTCAACAAGGCCAAGTGCAGGGTCCTGCACATGGGTTGGGGCAACCCCTGGTATCAATACAGGCTGGGGGATGAAGGGATTGAGAGCAGAAGGACTTGGGAGTACTGGGGGATGAAAAGCTGGACATGAGCCAACAATGTGTGCTCGCAGCCCAGAAGACCAACGGTATCCTGGACCACATCAAAAGAAGCGTGGCCAGCAGATCAAGGGAGGTGATTCTGCCCCTCTACTCTGCTCTGGTGAGACCCCACCTGGAGTCCTGTGTCTGGCTCTGGAGCCCTCAGCACAGGAATGGCATGGACCTGTTGGAGTGGGTCCAGAGGAGGGCCACACAAATAATCAGAGGGCTGGAGCACCTCTCCTATGAAGACAGGCTGAAAGAGTTGGGGTTGTTCAGCCTGGAGAAGAGAAGGCTCTGGGGAGACCTTATAGCGGCCTCCCAGTACTTAAAGGGGGCCTAGAGGAAAGATGGGGACAAACTTTTTACCAGAGCCTGTTGCGACAGGACAAGGGTAGAGGGTAGACTTAGACTAGATACAAGGAAGAAATTTTTTACGATGAGGGTGGTGAAACACTAGCACGGGTTGCCCAGAGAGGTGGTAGATGCCCCATCCCTGGAAATATTCCAGGTCAGGTTGGATGGGGCTCTGATCCAGTTGAACCTGAACCTGATCCAGTTGAAGATGTCCCTGCTCATTGCAGGGGGTTGGACTAGATGACCTTTAAAGGTCCCTTCCAACCCAAACTTTTCCATGAGTCTATGATTCTGTGAATTCACAGCCATTTTCTTCAGCCTTCGCAGGGAACCCTAAGTTGCAATGTGGATTCTATGCAAAGCCCACTGAGCACAAAGCCTTGCACCAATGGCTAATGCTTGCTCCTGCTGCAGACCGAAGGGTACATTTGCAAGCAACAAAGGCACAGAAAGCATTCATCTCCTATGCAGCTTAGAGATGCCACTTAGCATCCTGGGCTCTGACTTCCAAGCGTGCTCTTGCTTCAGAGCGAAACCTGTGACAGAAAATTGGATTTCACTGAAGTATGAGGTGTTCAAAACACTCATTGCTTCTGTCTCACTTGAAAAACAGCTCTCTCTCAGCCCCAAGATATATTAATATCCTTCCCTGTCACTTCCCCCAAGTTCAGCTACAATAGGAATAAAATTCAGTGGAAGTTGCAAGTACCAGATCATCTTTGTCGAGAGATGGCAACAAATCATTATGGAGGAAGTTATATTTAATCAGCGTTTTTCAGAGACTCATAGGCTGTCCCCCCCCCCCCCCCCCCCTTTCTCTCTCTAAAGTAAAATTAAGAGTTCGTTTCAAAACTGGATGAGCCTTCTGTGTTTGCTTAGTCTAGTTTTGACAGGACAGCCTGGGCTGAAATAAGGCTGTGCTGGTCCTGAGCTCGAACAAAAGAAACTGAGACACCTGAGGGGGGTCTGTGCGAGGGAGGGAGCGCATCTCCCTCCGATGCTGCGTAGAGCTCGTCCCGCACTCTCGAGATTTCATTCTGTGCTGCTGATCACGGAGAACAGCGTGTAGCCCCTTGAGGAAGCCTTGGTGCATCTCGTGTTGCTCTGTCAGAAGTAAAATCTAAATTAAGATGGAGGAGGTGGCGGGTTACTAGCCGAGGAGAGGAACAGAAAGACTTGCCTCTGAGAGGAATATAACCAGCAGGGCTCTGTACAAGGATTGTAGGACTTGCTAGACATTTCTTTTTTAAACCTACAAAATCTGAAAAGCAAATTAATAGCCTCTTTGAGTCATTCTGTGAAACCCATAGCAAGCTGTGAAATTTTACTCAGCGGCTAAACTTCTGTGTAAGTTGTTTGGGCTATTTTTCCCCCATAGGGAGGGGAAAAAGAGAGAGCAGGAAGCTACATACTGGGAAAGGACTAATGCTGAAAGAGAGAATCTCTCTGCCAGAGTTGAATTTAATTCCTCTCCAGCATTTCAGTGGAAAACCCACAAATAGCTTGAGTCGCAGAAGGTTTAAATGGGGGGCTGTAGGTGGTGCAGCAGTTTTGCACCAAGCAGCTATGCTGGGTGGTGAAGGCCAACTCACAAAGCTGATATTTGGCACTAGGGGTACAGTGACAAGGACTTACCTCTATGCATGCGTGCTGCATCCACTGAGACAAATCAGGGTGGTGAAAAAAGGACAGCCCCTTTTTTCTGGGTAAAGAAAAATTAAGTGATTCATGAGTGGGTTGTCTCTGTTTTATGCTACTTTAGATCAAATCACCACTGTAATATTTGGGCTATTTTATCAGATCAAAATCTTGAGTGTCATGTACCACGAATCATTTTTGTGACATGATAAAACTTTTGCTAGAATGAGAAACAATGAGGCATGATATTGAGTCCCAGTGTAAGATCTCCTTGTGTTTTCTTGGGATACTGAAACAGGGACACGGATTAGCCCCTGTTCCTCTGTTGGTTCCTTACATCCTCTCTGTCTTCATGCCCTTCTTCGATTTCAGGAAATCAGGTTTATCTGAGGGTCACTCAAGCATCCTCAGGTAGAGCTCTCTCAACTGACAAGCTGCCCCCATTTGTCATTTCTTTCCTTTCCCCAGACCCTTCTTCCACTTTAAATTCACTGCAGGACCAAAGAAACCTCATGTTCTTCAGCAATGCTTTGTGTGGTTGTTTTTGGGCTAGCGCTGACAGCAGGCCTGAGATTTTCAAAACCTCCCAAGGGGCCTGGAAGCTGTTGCAGGGGAAACCTGTATCACTCAGGCTTGGAAATACCCTAGCCCATGACCTCCAGATAATTTTTTTTTTTCTTGGAAATGAAACCATTTTCAGGAAGAAAAAAAAATAAAATTTATCTTCTACTGAAGAGACAAAGTAACATTTTCTGTGCTTGGGGCAAATTTCTCCCCCCAGATCAGCACGACAGATTGTGTGTCCGGCTGGGAGCAGCTCAGACACATGGGGAGTGGGGTGGGGACCTGTTTTCCATGCAGGGCGCTTGTAACCCTCCCACGCTGGTGTTACTGTGGCAAACCAGTAGTCACCCCCCCACTTAAAGTTTAAACCGAATAAGAATTCGGCAACTCTAGCGATTATTTGACATGCTTGAACTGGCAAGATTAATCTGGTATTTCAACCTCCAGAACCCCAAGCCTGTGCATGGGATTTCTGGTACTCATTATGTCCAGTGCTGACTGAATGCAGCAAATAGGCAAAGCCCAGCCATTCTGCTGTGACGAGGTCACAGAAATCCGAGACAAAACAAGATCTGTTCCACACTTTTATGTAAGTAAAATTCAAATTCAGTTTAAAAAAAGAGAGCAAGTTGGAGTTGGAGAATGCCTCTGTTCTTTTTCTCTCTCTTGTTTGTCCCGTTATACTCATTATTCTGCTTTCCTACATGACATTCGTAGGAGTCCAGCTCCTGTCCCAGGGGCACAGCAAATCTTTCCTGGCATGATACAGAAACATAGTACTGGAGGACTCTCTAAGCCAGATGGAACTGGTTCAGTTTTAAATAAGTCTGAGGAATAATATTGTTCAGTTAACATAAAAAAACCTTTTGTCCTTCGCTATCAATAGCTTTGTTCCTTTCTCATATATCATTATAGCGTTTCTATGCTGTACGTAAGGCTCACCCTTACATGTGGAAAAAAAAAATTCTAGTAAAAAATGTGTTTTATTCCACTCGTATCCTTCAACTTACTCTAATAAGAAGTATTAACGTCATGAACATTATATTCTGTGGAGTTCCAGCAGTCAGTATCAAATGCCACGTAAGCACAATTGGGTCCGGCATACTGACAGCCGTGCTGGTGGCTGCTGAGAGCCTGAAGGTTAAAGGATGCTTTGTCTCCAATGCTCACCCCTTCTGGAGGTCCCCTTGTGTAGCACAGGGGCTAGAAAGGAGAAGGGTTTCCCCGTTCAGTTTAACGAGAACATGCAGTTCAGGGCTAGTGCTTTCCAACTAAGGTTTTACCAGAACCTATGGCAGATTTCTCTTCAGCACCTCTTGGCTGCCTGCCCCTCTCACGGGGGGTGGGGGAAGAAAACGTACCTACGTTTCAGACACTGCCAACATAGTATAAAATCACTGATTGCATTAGGATTGTGCACCAGGGTGGCTAAAGCATGATCACACAGCTTGGTCTGCTGCCTTTCCTGCAAGAAAAATAATGTTTGCTAGGATGGCAGCTGGGGGAGGGAATACCTTTAAGCCTTGCATCTAAATTGCTCAGACTTCGGCTTTAATCACTCCTCCAAGGGGCTGAGTAGGAAGTTAAAACAGCTGGAGCCACAGTTTTAGTGGTATTCCTGAAGGTGATTAGTATCTCATTTGCAGGATTTTTTTTTAAAGTGCGTAACTATGTCCTGTGATAATTCAAAAATTGAGCCATGATGTCCATTATAGATGAGGGAAAGCACATACTTTTTTCCAAAAACCCAGCTGAGCCTTAAATCAGAACAACCAACGCAACATGTTTACATTTTTTTTGGGGGGAAGCATAATTATTGCAAGAAAATACTGTCTTGGCACCACTCTCTTCTGCTGGGAAACTCGGCACCTGAAAGGCCTCGGAGCTATTCTTGCGCAGGGGAGATGCTGCTGTGCTGATGAGCTACGGCTTGTAGGGGAACAAGTCCAAGACACAAGTCTTCAAATTACCCTGGGTCTTGTGTTAAGAAAAACAAAAGCAGGCTCAGGCATTTCTGCAACAAAAGGATGGAAATATAGTTGTAGGGAAGGTGGGAGTTGGGGAGATGATGGCTATGAAATGCATTTATTTCAATCTTGTGAAGTACCATAGCATATTGAAGCACTTCAGTGAAAATCAGGAGAGATGGATTTTGACACAAATGTGTCTTCTGAATCAGCTAGATGTGCGTCTCCCTGCCGACATTATTCATAGGTGAACTTTGAGAAGTGCTAGCCTCATCAAAATGCAAAACCAGATCACTTTTTCCCATCTCCAGACAAGCGAAGCTCTGAAGGAAATATATCGTTAGGTGCAGGAATATGAACTTTGATGAGCATAAAGGACTAGATGGACCTCCAGAGATCAGCTACTGATTATTTTTTTCTGACAGTCTGTGTAGCTCTACAACGAAAATGTAATTTTCTGTTACTGAAATATAATAAATTTCTCATTTCTTCCTATTTCCTACAGGGCCTAACTTTACCAGCTACTGTTGCAAAGACAACTAGAGCGTTCATAACTGAGAATTTAAATGGAATACGAGGTGCTATAATCCATCAGCACACTCACCTTTTCTTGCACGCAGTGCAGGAGGCTTATCGGGAGGAGAGGCAGAGCCTCTCTTCTAACACCACCGGGATCCACCCGGGTGTTGTAAAGCGAAGTTATCTCAAACATACAAACTATATGGTTCCTAGCGGTGTCAGGCAAAACTTTCAGCTCATTATTTTTTCTCCTCCAGTTTTCCAAATGGGTGTTTTCTGAGGAGTTACTACCAAGCGGCACCTACAGCCCGCGCTGGTTAAAATGTTGTTGTGCTGCTCGAGTGGTACGGAGAGCTGTGTTAGTGGTGTGAAAGAAGATGAGGGGGGAAATGGAGGAGTTCAAATCATCGGGAACTTGAACACCATCTAGAGAGACTCTGGCCTGAGGGCATTACCACCTAGATGAAAGGAAAGCGTGCTCTATCTTCACCTTTCTGTATTAAGTTGTGATGTTGGCAAGATTTGTGTCTGGCTGTTTGTCTGCACTTACAACGCTTCTGTGGAAGGATTGTAATAGAAAGAAAAATGAGGAAATACAGGATTATCTTTTGAGCTCAGTTCTCAGATCAACAAAGGAATATATTTGAAAACAGTTTAGGTAGATTTTGAGTCTGCAAAATAACCTATTTTGCCACAGAAATGCCACGTAGCATTCCCTGAATACTTAAATTTGAGTCAAACCACACAACCACACAAACCACACAAAATTGTGCCCTGATGTGGAGCAGAGGAAGGTTTTTAAGATTCTCTTCCCTGATGCTCACATCCAGAGTGGACCTGTAAGTAGCTAACATTTAGACAAACGACCCGGCTTCTTGGCTAGCTGTTGCCCAGCAGGCACGCTCTTACCTCCGGCGAGGCTCTCCTGGCCCTGCAGCCCACACCCTCCCAGTCAAGCTTGGACCCTAAGCTTGAAATTTAGGAAACTTCAGGCTCTTTCACCAAACCTAAAGAAAAGCTCCGTTAGTTGTCAGTATTGGCGAACCTCTGTTCCTTCAAAACCCCATCGCCTCTGCCTCTGCTGACGCTCGTGGTAAAAAAGAAAAACATTTTTCTGTTGACATCAGCGAGGCAAGGAGTGGGCCCAGCTTCATTCACACCCACACGGTATGTTTAATTAGAAACTATTTTCCTCTAAGAGCAGGCATTTGAATTTCTTGAGATGTTGCAAAGAGCTTCAAGAGGGAGTTGCCGAGGGGTTGGGGGTGTTTCAGGTAGGAGGAGGCAAATAACGGTTGGAGGAAAAAAAAAAAAGAGGCTTGGATCAGGGTAGTTTTGTAATGATGCATAATCAAAAGGCTGTTTGCATGTTCTTCAGATTTTTCAGAAGTGTTTTCCACCCCTTTCAGGATAACTTTGACCATAATCTAGCTAAAACTGTTTTCTAACCAGTTAACACGGTCCGTGATTGCCCTGCCTAAGGGAAGATACTGCAGCCACAAGGAACAGCTGCCTTACTCCAAAACTTGCTTCTCTTTAGATGTCACCTTCCAGCCTGCCATGAACCTATTCCATCATGTGCTTTCAGTCCTGTTCCCAGGGAAATAGTTATTTCTTAGTGTCATAAAGAGAAGGTTTGTGCTCGACTTAATTAGAAGAGTCTGTGTCTGTAGCCGCCTTATTGCTCGAGCACTGGGATTTTATGAAGGAGCCATTAGCCGTTTGCCTTGTATGTACAGTTAGATGAAAAGATTGCAGATTATAGCCCATGCGCGACAGTTTAATAGCAGTGGTAAAACACAGTCAAAGTCAGAGATTTGACGAGAGCTGTCCTAATTCACGCCCTAATGACGTGCTTGGAAGTTTGCATCTGTAAGTACCCTCATGGCTTACATGATGTGCAAAACGCGGAATTTCGGTCTGAAAGTTGATCTCTGACCAGAGGGAGGTCCTAAACATTAATAAAAAGCCCCTCCTTATTGCAGCCAACAATATCCAATCCCTCCATATGTGAAGGCTGCAACTGAGATGACCTATGAGACCGAAGTCCTTTGAAAGATGCTACTAATTTTTTGAGAAGTGCAAACGTGGGTTTAAGGGCTGCTCCTTTCCTCTGGGACATATAAAGAAGAAATCACCTTTGGCCTTCCAAAGAAACCGTACATCCCACTGTGTCCGTCACAGCTGACGGAGCACGGGAGGGATCGGGAGCACTGACCAAGTGCAAGCACCACTTTCGGTTAAAAGTGTGAGAGGGACTTGCTGGGACTTATTAACGCTTTCAAGCCTTCTTATTAGATTCTTCAAAGCAGATAAAGGCAGGCAGGCATGCATGCGTAACTGTCGCACGGAGACAAGCTGGACTCACAGTTGTTTCTGAAACCTGGTGATAGGTATGGCTGGAGAAGCTGATTTCCTGGTGGACAGGAGCTGCCCAGAGATGCTGTCTGATGGCAGCAGTGGGGAACCCACGGTGGTAATGTAAAGAGGGTGGTGTGCAGTGACTCCCTGAAGCGCTCCAGTGCCCACCGCTTTATTGGATCCCGGTGCAGTCCTTCCTTCTGCTGCTTAATTCATTCTGAGTACTCGGTAGCTGACTAAAATTGAGTAAAGCTGTCACTACCGGCAGTGAAGATTAAGATGTGCTGTGCTGCTCTTGTTTATTTTCCCTTCAATTTGGAGGATAATGCAGTGCCGAGGTGCTATGCCGACACTGCAGCCCCTCATTTCACCGTGGTTGTCCCTTGGCTCTGCTCAGCCAAGCGGGGAGGAGGAGGAGGAGGAGGAGGAGGAAGGGGTGGGGTGGCATGGCACAAGGAGCTACCCTGTGAGCATCTCCAACCCGGGGGACGGGATGTTCAGATGAGCTGCTGTAGGCAATGCGCTGCGTGCAGCTCATCAAGTGGAAAAATACTGCTTCAGACTCCAGGGTGGAGGCTACCTTTTTTCGGCTAGAAAAGATGAAGGTGTTATTTAGCATCGGCACGCTGACTGCAAGGTCTTCTGTAAGAGCGATGCAGTGCTGCGGGAGAGGGATGTCACTGGGGACGTCTGGGAGAGCCAAGGAGGGTCTTGTGTGTGAATATTTCAAGGGAAAGGGGTTCACCGGAAGGTAAAAAAAAATCTTTATTTTTCGAAGGAGGAGCTGTGTAAGGGACTGTGATTTGGTACCACCTTGCTCTGCTGCCTGCCATCAGTTTAGCCCCCTTGTACTTGATATTATGGTTCCAATTATGAAAAATTGCTAATCTGTTACTGGATAGTTTAACAGCTCAGTAGCAGCTGTTGGGCTCACGCAGACCCATCATTTGCTTGTAAATACTGTTTGTTAGCGTTGTGGTTTAACCCCAGCCAGCAACTAAGCACCACACAGCTGCTCGCTCCCGACAGTGGGATGGGGGAGAGAATCGGAAGGGTAAAAGTGAGAAAACTCGTGGATTGAGATAAGATAAATAGGTAAAGCAAAAGCCGCATGCAGAAGCAAAGCAAAACAAGGAATTCATTCACTGCTTCCCATCAGCAGGCAGGTGTTCAGCCATCTCCAGGAAAGCAGGGCTCCATCACGCCTAACAGTTACGTGGGAAGACAAAACACTATAACTGCAAAGGTTCTTCTTCCTCCTCCTTCTTCCCCCAGCTTTATATGCTGAGGATGACTTCACATGGTATGGAATATCCGTTGGTCAGTTGGGGTCAGCTGTCCTGGCTGTGTCCTCTCCCAGCTTCTTGTGCACCCCCAGCCTACTCGCTGGTGGGTCAGCGTGAGGAGCAGAAGAGGCACTGACTGTGTGCAAGCACTGCTCAGCAATAACGAAAACATCCCTGTATTATCAACACTGTTACCAGCACAAATCCAAAACATAGCCCCATACTAGCTACGATGAAGAAAATTAACTCTATCCCAGCCAAAACCAGCACAGTTAGGAATTTCATGTTGAAATGTAGTTCTTCCACAATCAAACTTTTACAAAGGAAAATGCAAAGGAAATCATTCGTTGGCTGCGGGGTTAGCACAGACTGAAATCTTCGCGTTTGTAGCACAGCAACAAAATACTGTATTTTCAGTGAGTTCAGCACTGACCTTTACCACCCCCAAAATGCTTTCTGGGCGATGCATGTTATGTGCCCAGTTTCCCCCTACTGTAGCTCCCCAAACTGGGCTGTATCTGTCCATCTTGAAAGAAGATGGTGCACGTAGCAGGCTGGTTTAGCTGTATCCTGCAGTCCCACGAGTGCCCTCATCTTTTGGGGGACTGGGCAGCCTCCTGGTGAGAACTAACCTACCACAAATGTCTTTATCTGAGGCCTAAGCTGCAACAAAGGAAACACATTTTGCCTGGGAAGGTCAACTGTGGGAGAGGATGCGGAGAACATGGAAACCACAACTCATGGAGGCACTGTTATGCCATGCAGAAATACTGTTTCATTTTGAAGAGAGCCAAAGCAACGTATTTTGATTTGCCTCAACATACACAACTGAAACATTTTGTTTCAGTCAAAATTAACATGTTGAAAAAATGTCAACTTTGCTTTAGAATTTGTGTTTTAAAGTTATTTTAATCAAATGTACTGAAATTCCCTTTTGTGTGGGAATTCAGATTTTTGCTCAGGTGTGACTAATAATTGATGATTAGTTTGAGGTACAGAAAAATAGCGATTGTTGTAATGTAGTATCAGTGGCTAATTACAGTTCTATTTTTTTCAGGGAATGCTATTTTACTATTAGAAATTTGATGGTCTTACAGTATAATTTTTTCTCCCAATGGCTCTCAAATTTTTTCCGAGAGAAAAAAAAATACATTCAGAACCATTACACTTTCTAATTCTACTGAACCCTTAATTGTTATACCTCAGCATATTAAAGGGTACAGTATCTTTGAAATAATTTGTTACTATCAGTGGAAGGAAGCCTGAGTAACGCCCATAAGATTTTTAACTATTCAGCTTCATAAATATCAATTCATGAGATATATACTAAGTGTGGTGTGTAGCTACAGACTCCTCTAATTGCTCACAAACAACACGAATTTATTGTTTGGAGTATGGAGAATGTATACCTATCTTGTAAGGCAAGTTACTGTGTGTTTTATAAACTCACTTTCAGGGAGATAACTTTTAAACAAGGAAAGATTGTTTCGTGTTATCTTCTGGCTGAACACAGTGACCAGCATACAAGCTAACTGTGGATTTCTGGCCTGCTCTAATGTTTTCTTCTGGCTTGACCCAGAATTGTTCCTTTCCTCCTGATGACTTACTAGACTGTACTTTTTTATTATGTTTTTGTATAACTACTACTTGAGAAAGGGCACTATCCTTCTATTATAGGGCTTCTGGCACAAGGGGAAGCTGAGCATGATTGCAGCTTTCATATGCACTCATACCATAATAAGGGTTTTGTAATCAGGACCCCATTATGGATTGATTTTTTTTCAAGATACAGTTTAAAATGTCCTGGTTTCAAAGAAGCTTAAAAAGCAGTGTTAAGGTGTATTGTATTTTGGATAATATTAATTTCATAATAGCCTATTTTGGCTTGTGCCTCTTTGAAAACTGTCAAACCACCAGACCTATTGCAAGAGTCTGGAAAACCGGGCTGCCTTCTCTTCAGGAACACGCATCTCTTTCCAGGCCATCCCACAGCCAAGATCTACAGGCTCTTTTAATTTTAGGGAACCATATAATAAAAGCTGTAGTAGCTCATGTGCCATAGGAGTGAGTTATGGGTCCTCTGCTGTGGCAGCCTGTGATTAGGGGGAGCCGGGTTTCCTCCTCGCTCAACCGAGAGACCAGAAAAAAGCAGTGCTCCTCACACAGAGCGATCGGGTTACTTGCTGTGCAGCACGTTCATGACTAAGTAACCGCTCCTGCTGATGCTGCAGTCCCAGGGGCAACCGAAAATGAAACCCCAGCCAACAATCAATGCGCGAATCAATGTAGCTAATTTTCTTTTACTCTTTTTTTCCTTTTCTTTTGTGCAATGAAAACAAATAATTGGATGCCACAGACAGCTGCTTGATCCAAGAGCTATACTTTCTTCCTCCTGATAAAGATAACAGTGAATCCCCCTTTTTTTTTTTTTTTTTTAATAGTTATTGAGCAGCTCAGTGGGAAGCTCTGAATCCTTCATGCAGTAGTAGGGAATTTATTCTACTGGAAAAATTACGATTCCTAAGGAGTGGAAGTGTAGCATTAAAAATCACTAAAGCAGCACTGTTTACCCAAGACAATGAGAATAGTCAAATTTTACCCTCTTGCTGAGGAGCAAATTCATGCAGAGAAGATAAGGGGCCTTTCTAGGGACCCTTCAGTGGGGAGCAAAGCTCCATGGGTAACACCACATTCCCAGAAATAACGATGCTTTTTAAAGATATTAGTAAACAGTGAGTTTATTTCAGTTCCTAATTCCAGTGAGATTTACTTGACTTTGATAGCGATACTTATCATGAAAACCTCAATTCAAAGGTTTACTGGTATTCTAGACAAGAGAAAAAATAATGAATGCTTCTAAACTGACTCAATGTTTGGTTAAGGCCAACCTGTCAGTTTGATAGGTCGTTATCAACTGGTTCTTAAACTGATTTATAGTCTTGGCTCCTCTGGTGTGTCAAGAACTGGAAAATTTAGAAGTTGAAGCTTACTGCTAAAGTTGGCCTGCTGAGTTACTGAACTTTGAGGAAAATGGCAATGGGAGAGCATATTGTTTATCTTCTTACTTGAATAGTTATGAAGGGGGTTTTATAACAGAAGACAAAATTGCAAGTAGGAGTTTTAAATTAGGCATGAAAATGCAGTCATCCTCAAATAGATGATAAAAATGCAAAATCTAGAGATGATAACCTAAATGTAGGTTGGACAAATTCTTGCATTTAAAAAAATGAACATTTTCAGACTGATAAGGGTCCTTCAAAGTAAAATGTCTGGAAAAAAAAGGAGTGGAGCCAAGGATTAAAAAAGACAAGGGTTAAAAAAAGAGGATGGGCAGTAAAGCTCAGAGAAAGGGGCCATTTAAGCAGCATTTATGTTTGCATATTAGATGAGGTATAGAAGATTCATGAGACAAAAATTATTCCTTTTATATAATTTTTCCAAATTCAGAAAACACAGATGAACATAGTAATTGTTCCATGCGAGCAGCAGAGAACAGATGTCAGCCAACGGTCCCAGCTGAGGAACCCAACAGTGCTGCTTCCAGACCAAGAAGGAAATGAGAACGTAAGTCTGAGGCATTACGGGAAAGTTATATCTGGTAGGTAATTCTTTCAAATAGTGCTCAAACATTGAGTTATCCATAGGACAAAATCCCAGATATGAGAATTTCCAGTCTGTTTTGATTTAAGTGGCAGTGAGTTAGTCTGTTGTGGAGGTTTTGCAAATCATCCGTCTGTCAGAAGGTAGGTCTCATGATTATTGTATTCATATAGGATGTGGATAATTTTAAGTGCAAATGGGTGTATTTTGTGTCGTGGGTGAGCGTCCTTCCAACTGGCAATAGCCAGCTCTGTGGTGTGCCTCTCCGCTTCTTGAATTTCATGTAATTTCTGTTCTAGACCTCAGCAGTGCTGCCAGTGAGAATTTCATCAAAACCAATGTTACTGCAAAAAAGAGTCAGTTTTGACTCATCATACTTTTTGACGAAAAAGGTAGTTAGAAAATTCCCAATCCAGCTCTCATTTCGAATGTCATTCTTTCTGTACAGGAAAAGCTTTTTAGAAGAAGGATTAAATTTTTGGTTTACAGTGTCCTCTGAATGTGCATTTCCAGAGGCAGATCCCTTCAAATGAGAAGGCTTATTCTGAGCCACCACAAGCCGTATCTTAGATTTTTTTGGGCTGCCTTGTTTCAGAAACATGTGGCAATTGCTGGTAGTGATACACTGAAATTCAGACTTTGGCATAGCTGGACTTTGAGTTTAAAGCCTTAGGATAACACACGTGAAACTGAGAAGTAGAAGGGCTTGAGGTCAAGTCTCAAATACTCCTCTAGATGCAGAGAAGGCAAGGAAGTGAGCAACCCCGTACCGTATCCAAACTCATATCCTAACATACTCTTTGCTGCAGGTAAAGAGGATGCTTGCAGATGAGCCACAAATATTGGTGTCACTGTGGGTAAATATGAGAGTTGTGAGCAGGGTTTCAAGCCACAAACAATGCTGCCTGGTCATCCAGGCTTAGCAGGGTCAGACAGTGTGCATTGTAAGACTTGGGCATGTGAAGGAGATAGGGAGGACAGCAGAGTGTCTTCAGTGGCTCTCCAGCTTTCTCCTGTTTCTTGATAGCTTGTCGTCAAACTTACTTGAGCAGAGTGACCTTCGTTTAAAAGCTGATTTCTTGCAATCATTTTGACTTGTTAGGAATGGGGTTGGGTTTAAACCTACCGACCTCTAAAAAGTAATTGCTATTATGAAATACCTTTTATTCTGGCAGAAAGCCCTTGAGATGATGATGAAAACCTGAGAGTGTTGACTGTGTGAACAAACACCCTACTGTAGAGAGCGCCTTGGTATGCAAGCACTCACTGTCACTCAGTTCTGTAATGATTGTGAACTACTGAGGAGAAAGGAGGGCAAAAAAAGACTGTATTAAAGACAGCGGTAAGGATTGTTCTGTTCAGCTGTCACAGGTGGAAACCCAAGTTACTTTCCCACAGGGTACTACAGCATCAGGTGGCTGACAGAGCAAAGGAAGTGGATCTCCACATAATACTTACATGGAAAACCCACCACGACTTTTGGCAGATCTTGGTGTTTTATTAAAAAAAACCCAAACCAAACCAAACAACACATGGACTTAGTATGTTGTAATTTAGCACATGTCTAGAGAACAGCCCTAACACTTTCCCAAATTCAGAGTACCAAGCTGTTCATTACGAGGAGTGCTTGGTGCATGGACACTGCCACAGGTGCAGTGTCAGTTATGAAGGTGCTAGTCATATTTTAGGAATAGCTTGGGGAGAAATGGAAACCTCTGTTGTTGCAATCAGTACAGGTCTGTCAGTGGATGTTGAAGTTCTGAATGAAAGAATGCAATGCTTTAGCCACATTTCCTCTTTCTGCTCCACCCTCAGCCGTGAATCTTTCTTTAAGAGTGGTGTCTCAGATTAGCAGCCAGCGAACAGGGGTTGATGGGTTTATTTTTTTAGCATTGTAATGTGAAGAGCAGAAATATAAACCTTGGTAAAAGGATAAAGTGAATAATTTTTAATTGCTTTGAATTACGAACTGTGTCTGTCACCAGGGGACACAACCAGTTGTTTAAACTTAATTTTTATAAGGAGGCAAAAGTACAGACTGGAAGGGGAGGGGAATAGATTAAAGAATATTTAGATAAGATGGATGTACTCCAGTCAGCAGGACCTGATGGAATTCACCCCAGAGTACTTAAGGCGCTGTCTGAAGCAATTGCTGAGCCATTAGTGATTATCTTTAAGAACTCACAGAGGAGAGAGGAGGTCCTTGAAGACAACAGAAGGGCAAACACAGCATATTATATTTTAAGGAGGGGGAAAAGGAGGACCCAGGGAATTACAGACCTGCCAGTCTAACTTAAGTCCTTAAAAGATTCAGGAACAAATAATTAAACAATCAATTTGCAAGTAGCCAGCTGATATAGTGATGAAAAAGAAAAAGAAAAAAAAAAGGAAAACATAGGCTTGTCAAGAACGGTTGATGTCAAATCAATCTAATTTCCTTCTTTGTCACAGTAGCATGTCTAGTGAATAAAGAGATAGCAGCAAATGCAATAGTGCTTGATTTTTAGTAACGCTTTTTGACATATATGACAGGCTAAGGAATATGGTATAGATATAATTGCAATGGGGTAGGTGCGTAGCCTGTTGAAAAATAGCTCTGCAGCAACAGCTAGTGCTGGATCACTGTTAGGGAGGATGTTTCAAGTAGGTCATTCAGCAGCTTGTCTTATACCCAGTTCTATTAAATATTTTTTATTAACAACTGAACAACAAGCAAACAAACACAACCTGTGGATGATGCAATTAGGAGATGCTGCAAGTCCTGGGAGGCTGGGATCTGAATTTGAAACGATCTTCACAGCTTGGAGAAACAACGCCCAAATATTCAGATGAAATTCCATCAGGAACAGCCCAAAGTGCATTGTCTGGGAAGGAGAGTAGCAGAGACTTTATAAGGGGGCGGGGGGGGAAATAATCAGGCAGCAGCATGTTTGTAAAAAACTTGAGGATCTGCATGCAGTTGTGGGTGCCAACTTTTCCTGCAGATGAAGAGAATGTGAAGAAAATCCAGGGAAAGCAGTCAGAGAACATAGGGTGCCAGGATGCACAAACTGTGAGGGGATGCTGAGGGAACTGGGTTTTTTCCCTTTGGGAAAGAGAAGGCTGAGAGAATAATACAGCAGCAGACGTCTAGTGTAGAGGTGGTGGCTGTGAACGAGACAGTGAGCAATTGTTCTTTTTGGTCACGGAGAAGATAACAAGCAGAAATTATCTTGATTTACCACTTAATGTCAGGGTGAGAAGAGCTGGCACAGTCATGCAAGGACGCTCCTTGCTGTTTTTTTTTTCTTTAAGTCAGATGGTGCCTGTTGGGAACCCCTGGCTCCGTGTCAGTGTAGGGAACTCATGCCATGAGGTTTCCTACAGCCGCACATTTCTACTCAGGAAAAAAAGAAAATGCAAAAATGTTCTTATCGCTCGAGTTTCCATTTTAACGTTGCTTTGACTATATGCCAGAAATCGTTTGATGTGATGGTCTTGCATTGCTTACCACGAAAACGTCAACTTTTCTTCTCCGTTGCCATCCTCTGTATTGAAGATACTGCAGTATTCTAGTTCATAATAAGCCAGCTGGTCCATTACACATACTGTCTTTGTGAACATCAATTACTGCCTGCTTTAGACTATCCTTCTTTCTCCATGGCAGCATCACTCCAAACCTTATTTCGTGGAAGATAAGAGGCAAAACAGGCTTATATAAATATTAATTGAGAATGTTGTGAAAAGAGATTATCTGAGAATCTGTCCCTTGGAGAGAGCAGCAGAGCAGACTGTTGCATTAAAAACATCTTAATGCAGCTCTCCAGGAGAACACAGACACCCCTAAATACCCTGAATAAATCAGATCCAGACACAGGCAAAAACCCGAGGCTTTTCTGTTGTGTTGCTGGCAAGGGAGCAGCTCCCGATTTCAGTAGCTGGGGTCCTGCTGACCCCAGCGTGAGTGCGAGGGGTCTGTGGGACTCTGAGCCGAAACCGCTCCAGCAGAAGCAGCCGGGGGAGCGCAGGGACAGCCCCATCTCTGCCACAGCCATCCCACACAGGGTTTCATGGCGCCCATGCAGTCTGTCCCATGTGTGAGCACTCTCTTCGCTGCGAGGAAAGCACAGGCTGTGCAAATGTCACCTGTAGCGCCTGACATGTGCTTCCACACACCGTCCCTCCTGGTTGGCATCAGGCTGTGCCCAAAGCTGCGCCGCTTTTAGAGAAGGTTGCACGCACATCTCCCCAAAATCAATGGGGGCTTCTGGCCCCAGAGCCTACAACCGAGTCATGTTTGCACCGGCACTGTTCCCTGCCGCCTGCTTAGGGGCATGTGGCTCAACACACAAGTCGGTGACTATTTTTCCTAATGCCGCCACCTATTGCAACCCAGCTGGTCCCCTCTTTAAATGATACATGGGCTACCCCGTCGCTGCGAGAAGTCATTGATTATAGGGTACGCTAGCAATAACCCCACAGTTAACGTCTGCTGGTTTGTTAGAGCAGCGAACACCCTCAGCTTTGCTTTCAGCTATTAATTAACCAACCAGTCATTAACTGCTGCTAACAATTGATTTACAGGGAATTATTGCTTAAATAGCGGGAGGTATTTAAGAGGAAAATAAATTAAAACAAAGAACTGCTGGATCCTTGGGCACAAAAAGGACTCCTTGTAATATAGAGCATGGCTGCTACAGCACTGTAATTACAGAGTGATAAACAGTCATTGGGAAGTACGTTCCTTTCCAGAGACAATGACATTATGTCTCCTGGAAAGAGCCCCTTTGTCTGCACTAATTGAATGATCTGAAATGAATGATGTTATCAGAAACCTAAGCGAGGCAACTAATGTTATATTTATGGGTTATCAAAAATGTTTAATCATGGCTGCGGTCTCTCCAAGATGTGTCATGGACACTGCAGCATCCAAAAATATGATTGAGGGCCGGCGCGTCACATTATCTTAATTATAAAGGAGAATTACAAGTTATTCCATTGGTTCGGCCTCCCTCCACACTGGCAGAACAAATGAGACTTATTAACCTAAGTGCAAGTGAACACCGCCTCCTAATGACATTTTTTCCTCTCCATGGACAGAGAGCGAGCTAGCGGTTGCATAATTTTTTCCCTAGGAAATAGTGGCAGAAATCAATTTATGGCACTTGCGACACGTGAAGCCCCACTCACAACTCCTCCTGGTGGATCTGCCTGGGTTTGTGCCACCAAGGTCAACATTTGGGTTGCCTAAGTGGGTGTTGCTGAGCACGTCAAGGTGCGTTTGCCCTTTCCTGGCCGACTTGAGCCACGTTTCACTGCTCTCTCCTGGAGCGAGAGGCTGCCTGCTCAGCTGCCTTTTAGGCACATTTGGTACCCCAGTGCTAGCAAAAATGTATTTAATATGGCAGCACAGGGAGAGGAGCGCTGCTTTTTCATACCTGAGGCTGCGACTTCTCCTACTGTGAGGCTCTGCATGAAACAGAGGGGGAAGAGAAGGGACAGCATCGCTGAAAAAATAGATCTTGTGCTTCAACTTTTGAGATTGCTTTCATGGGTATATGCTGATTCCGCCCCTCACCTGCATTTTCAGGAGCTGGTTTCTGTAAATAGGCTGGCAAAAATGTGACTCAGCCCACGAGGCAAGTGGTGCCCCTGGAGGGACTCAGGAATTAACTGGCTTGAGGGATTTCACTTGAGGGTGATGAGGATACTGAAGTAGACAATACCTGAGGACAACACCTGACTTGCTAAGGGAAGAAACGGCACATCTTTGTTCACTTTGAGGAAGAAAATTGGCAGAGCCCTGAGCAGAGTCTTGTTCTTCTGCCTCCTGCCAGCAGCTGCATCTTAACCTGTAGCCTTGCCTCTCTCCCTTTCATTTTCCTGGATAAATAGGTGTAAATTGTATACCCGAGCTGTGGTATACAATGGAAAAACCACCAGTTTCAAATCTTCAATTAAAGCCTCAGGTTTTGTGTCCAAGGTTCATAAATGCTGCAAGAATTTCCTGTCTTGCAATGAATGCAGACGTTTCTGAATAAAACTTTAAATTCCCAAGCTTTCTCTTGTTCAGCTTCAGCTGGTTTGATGAGCATTTATCTAGTTTGGGTTTAGCTTTGTTATGGATATTCTGGAAAAGAAAATCCATTGCAACCTCTTGCCTTTGACAGCTCCCCTGTCCGTTCATTCATTTATAGCTACCAGAATACTTAACTTCTTGATTATCTGTAAAATAAATAGCTGTTTATAAACGTCTGTAAAGAACAGCAAAGACTGAGCAAGAAGTGAGGCTTGGGGTATTTTGTGTTTCTTCATCCCACCATTCCTGCAGGGCTGGATCTCAGTACGTTTCGGTACCAGGAGGTGGCACTGGTAATCACAGGGATCTGCAGCAGACCTGAACGGAAAACCGGTTGGTAAAACTTCTTAGTTGATACGAAGTATGGCCACAGCTGTGCGAGTCTTTGAAAAGGCCTGCATGTCTGGTTTGGCTTTATTTAGCAGCCTGCAGAAGAATGGGAGACTGCCTCTCTCTAGCCAAAATTCTCAATTCAGTCCCCAAAAGGCAGTGCAGGAGTTTTATGGGTTATTATAGGATGTGAAAAGGTGAGCTGATGCTGGCAAGGAGGGCATCAGTAGCGTGGTTCCCTAATGCGTTAATAGTATTTCAGAACATCATCAAACTGTTATCAGGGAAGATGTACTTAATGCTTCCAAAATACGCCTGAGAAAGTTGTGGCGCTCCTGGGGGAGGCAAAAGTAAGTAATAACAGAATGGATTTTGGACTGAAAATTCTTGTGTGATGGCCACAGAGCTGGAGCAAAGAAACAGCCTAAATGTCCTCAGGCTTTGCAGTGCTTGACTCCTAGGTCCCAGGGAGGCACACCCAGATGCCTGGGACAGGGTAGGGGTTTTGCATCTCAGGGTGAATCAATAGCCATCAGAGCAGGGAATGGTCTGTTTCTCAGACTTTGGTCCATGCATTGATGGTACTCTGTAAGATGTCAGGAGATATCACGTCTAAGAACTGTGAAATTATTTTTAAATACTCATGCACACGAGCAAGGAAAGAAGCAAAATTGGAGAATAAAAGTAAGAAGCGAACAATCAGATGTCAGCCTGCCTGAGTTTTGGTTCTGATGCAGAATACTACAGTAACACTGTGCAGTGTAGTCCCTGGGAAAAACAATCGTTTGGTGGTTGTTTTTTTTTTAATATCTGGAATCACTCTTGTTTACAGGGTGTCCTCTCAGGGCTGTGAGGAAGGACGGCAGCTGCGCAGCTCTCCTGAGGACAGGGCTTTTTTCCCCTTGGTCTTTTGGAGAGCAGAGAGGGCTGCAGTCCTGTCTTGGCAAATGTGAAGGGTGCTTGTAGTAACTCTTGGTTGAAGGCATTTTGGAGATACTGGGAGTATGTCGTTCAAATCTCCCGTCAGCCTAGGAAATATTAAAGCCACATTTTTGATCTCCAAAGAGAATTTTGTAATTGCCAAGCCGTAAGAGCATGAAAAAGGGATGTCTTCCTCGAAGCTCACTCCAGAGCTTCGTGATTTTGTTTCCTAAGCCTGATGGAGGCATAAGCACAAGGTGCCGAAATACAGCAGCTGTGCACATGCCCAGATGCGGACCTTTCCTGCACAAAGCTGCTTCCAGTGCTTGGCTTAGCTCAGGCAGAGTTAGCTCGAATCTCAAGCACAGCCCTATTTAGGCTTACCCTGGCACGCCTGAGGGGTAGGCTGTAGCAGGAAAACTAAATAAATCGTGGTCTATTGGAGGACTCCGTATTTTTAGACAGCTGATGTGACCAGTTTTGGTGGGATATAAAGCCCAGTCCCTCTCATTACGCAAAGCCTATCTAACTTGAGGTGCAAACTGCCTCAGGCTCTTGGTTTTCCTATTTTAGCTCTGTGTGTGAGTATGAAGGAGACAATAAAACTAATAAAACAATGATTGATTTAGTTTGTCTAGTGGCGGTTGTCTCTGATTATATCACCAGCTCCTCTTGAAACAGTTACCATAGTAATGAAAAATATCTGCAAGGATTTAGAGATTTTTAGGGACAACAAATGCACAATTTAGTCCAAGGAGTATCCAAGAAAGAAGTGATTAGGAGGAGGTCATGCTGGATTGCTTCTCTGGATGGTATCTCTCCATGCACATCAGGACTTAACCACAGGCCCTAATCATTTGCACACCTGATCTTTGCTCTTATATCCACATCTCCTAAGATCAACAGGGATCACCTATTGAACAAATTTGCTTTCTTTTTTAACACGGCTCTGACAAACTGAAAAGAAAATGCCTTGCCTAAATATTCATCACAGTTCACTTTTTATGCAGTAGGAACTGACCTACCATTTATTTAATGTCATCTTTTTTCTCACATTTAATCAATATAAATTGATCTCTGTTGTTCTTAATTCAACTTGGTGAAGTATTGCATGTTTGAAACAATCATATAGCTGATGAGGTAGATATGACAATCACTTTGTGGTTTTTCTCTGTTGTTATCTAATTAATGCAGTTTTTTTCTAATTTCAGCTTTACTTTGGAATTACAAATTCAAGGGACTTGACACAGGGAGAGTGACTACATTGCTATGATGTTGAAGAAAAGCTGCTAAAATACATGCCAGAGCATTAGTGGCAGCATTTGAAGTAAGCTTATTTTATGTTCCCCCCCGTCAAATGTGTTTTTTTGGTGACTATTGGAGAATTTATGCCAAGCTACAATAAAAAGAGACTCTGAATAGAGCCTATTAGCAATTTTAAGACCCTGATTAGTTTGTGTGTTCCAGGTACTTGAATGAGGTTTGTGTGAGGTGTTACCTGAAGTCATGGATAATTCACAGACTGGTCATTATATTATCCCTTCTCCTTTTTTATTATTCAAAATGCAAAAAGCACTTATTCATGCTCTCAATTTCTCTAAGAGGCTTGATGTGTCATTAAATGCCTGTTTAAAAGTCCAAATAAATGTTTCAAGGGTCGAGTGCCCGCAGTCAAGACCCAGAGCAGGAAAGGTCTGCGGCAAGGGCTGTGAGCAGCTCCGAAAACGCCAGCAAAGATTTTCCTCACTCCAAGCTATGTGAAATATTTGAGTGGAGGAGAGAGGAGAAGGCTGACATTTGGATTAAGAGTTGTTGAGCACTAAGTGTTTTTGAGACTGAAGATCTGGCAGCAAATAAGGTGAACTGAAGTGTAGCTTATCTGTTTGGCTGGATTTCCAGGGCTAACAAGTCCCTCGTCCAGGAAGCAGACTGATTGCCGAGGGAGGAGTGGGGCTGGAAAAATATTTTTTTACTGAGGATGCTTTCACAGGTGCTCTTCCCTTTTGCTGATTATTCCCAAACATCTTTTTTCCTTCATCTGTGTGCAAGGCTCGCTTACATCTGGGTGCCAGTAGTTTGCTCTGGAAAGGTGACTTTTTCATGAAATATCAGGGCAGGGGGCTTCACAATAGCCTAGAGATTGGTCCATAGCTGTCTAGACTTCTTATCCAGCACCTCTCACCAAAAGGTAATTCTGTTTCACCTAGAGGATTTTGTTCAAGCTGATTTTATCCAATGGAACAGTTAAGGTATTGACAAATGGTAAAGAATAACTACAAAACACAAATTGAAAGAGCAAGTCTTTCCCTCAGCTGGTTTTATTTGAAACATCTGAAATTACTTCTGCGTAAATGGAACTCCTTGATGAAGAAAACATTTCTCAAAGAATAAGAAGCATCATGGGGTGTGAGAAGGAGCTTGCATCTTGAATCTATGCTGGAAGAAGGGCATGGATGCAAAATACTGGTCTCTGTAAATTCTCTATAGGAAAGTGTTCTGTAATTTCCTAGGGATGGAATGAAAGACAGAAAGAAATGCAGCTAATGAAGGTTTAATAGACTCCAAAATATTTGTAGGAATTTTTTCAACCACCTTACGGTGTTCAGTTACGATGCTATGATGTTTAACTTCTCTATGCAGAAAATACCACTCTTGGGAATGATAGTTTGATTTCTATGGCTTATTTCCACAGAGGCTGGGCAGGTTCATTGTACAACCAATCCTGCCACACCAGGTCAATTTGATATTTCACCTTAAATGGCTCCAGGACCAGTGAAGGAATGTGGAGAAACACCCCCCACACCTTGCTCTTTATCCAAAACCTGCTTGCCTATAGAGGAATGATTCCTTGGAGAATTAACACTTGCTGTTAAATACATAGAGGCGAGGGAGACCTTTTAAATACAATGTTCACATTTTTGTGCGCATTCTTTCCCCAAGATTAAGATCTTTTGGCCTTGAGTGCAGGAAGCTTCTCCTGTCACCTAATGAGCAAGCTTGAAGTACATATAAATGCAAACGTGCTCCTGGAATGAAAAAAAAATTAAAAAGTGCAAGCGACGGTATCCTGCTTCAGGACAGGACATCAGACCTGCACTGGTGCTTGCTTGAAATTGCTTTTCTCTGCTATGAGATGCTAGCCTGAGTATTTGGATGGCCCCAGAGAAACTTGCAAGGCGTTGTTTTGAAGTGCTGCTGGCTTTTCTTACAGTTCATCACGGATCTTGTTAGGAAATGAAGGAGAGGAAACTGGGCAACTGCATTGCTCAGGCACGAGGAAACGCACAATGAGCGTGATGAAGCCAGCAGCTGCAGGACAATGGGAACAGGCTGGGGCTATTTTTGTTAGATGTGAACAATCAATTGAACGTGTGAGACCTTATCATGTTCCCTCCCCGCCTTCCCCCCCCTTTCTTCAGCACTGGAAATTTTCCCAAAGAGAAACAGCTTTCCTTTTCTCTTAGCAAAGCTGATTACCATAATAATTTTCTCTTTCATCTCAGAGCAGGTTTCTTTTGGAAGTCTTTGATGGCATCCTCTGAGCGCAGTTATTGTCTTGCTGTGGCTGACTGACTTGCAGCTGGGTCGTACTTGGCACTGTGAAACCTGGAGCAGGTTTACTGGTATTTACGAGTGGACAAGGGTCCCCTCACCTCTCACTTGCTGTATGGGGAGGCTGGAAGCATTTCTCCCAGAGTTATCTTCAGGGCAGGAATCTGAATTTGAACTGGGCATAGCTTTCACAGACAGAAAATAAACAGCAAGGATTCGCATCCTATCAGATGTAATGAGAAGAAATACATAATTAAGATGGTAATCAGCGCTCCAATAGCTGAATTCCCCCTTATCTTTATGAGTCTCTTCTCAGAAAAGTCTTTTTAAATGTCACAGCAATATTAGCTCCAACTTATGGAAACATGGAGAGACGTAAGCACATGAATTATGACATTAAGTGAGAAGGAAAGAAAAAACATATTTTGCTCTCTCTAAATGGAACTACATTCTTCCTTTATATTCAGACATAAATGCATAAGCCCCTGATATAGTTATGTCTAATTTATATTGTTCCAATGTTCTGTGTGCCAATAGCAGCTATACTATAGTAGGTTCTCATACTTCATAAATATGAAAGGAATATTAATTTGTAAATGAGCTTTTCTAACATCTTGTGATATTTCAAGCATGCACTGAAGCAGCACTTCAGGTTTTCTATTAATATTTTCTATCTTCAGTTCTTCGCTGTGTAACTCTTTCTCCCTTTATTAAGCAGCCTATTAGTCACATAAGATCGATACTTTCTACACTTCTACCTATTATCTTAATGTCACTGAGATCTGGCTAGAACTTCATACCCCAATTCTTGCTACTACTTTAATTTCATTATAATGATATGTTTACACTGGTAACAGTTCTATCAAAATTAGATGTGTTTATAACACTTACTGCAGTTTAGATTAACAGCCTACTTCTACTTTACTACAAGGAAACCACTAAATTGACTGTAATTCCTAATCAATATAGCTATAATTCTTAGAATTTGAATAGGTTTTTAAGTGGTCTTGCCTTGTGCTGCCAAAGGTGACACGGCTATCCTGTAATTTATCATCCAGCTATTGCAGAATCCATTTCCAAACAGTCGATTGTTTCATTCTACTTCCAGTTACCAAAACCAGCAAGATTTAATTACAGGCTCTTTTTCCCTTTTCCCACTGCCTTTCCCTCACCTAGACTTGGTTTAATGACCAGTGACACTGTATCATGAAAGCAAATCTCGAAATGTCTAATGACTGAGTCCATCATCACAACATGTCCATGCCTACTGCAGAGGAGGAGATGCTGGTGGGTACAGCTGGCTGACTCCTCCTTTAACTCCTGGCCCCCAGGCATCACTAACTTTCTTTTATCATCCCATCTTATCATCCCATTTGGGTGAATACAGCTACTCACTCCACTGCCCAAATACGCTTCTCTGTTCCAGATTTGTCTCTACCAGTTCACCATCGTTCTTTCTCAAAATCAAGCACAATTTCACTGGGAACAGCTGTGGCTCAAACTCATCTCAGCACTGAAAACAAAGATCACAGTTTTCTCAGAGTGGCAAACTTGATGCCCTGACCTCATGGGTCATATCTGAGAAGCCTTAAACAGTGCTTGTAATCAGAGCTCACAGTTCAGGAATTTATTCTCCATTTTGGGCTGGGGGTCGGTCTCGAGGAAACGGCCTCAAGTTGCGCCAGGGGAAGTTTAGACTGGATATTAGGAAAAATTTTTACACTGAAAGGGTTATTAAGCGTTGGAACAGGCTGCCCAGGGAAGTGGTTGAGGCACCATCCCTGGAGGTATTTAAAAGACAGGTAGACATAGTGCTTAGAGATATGGTTTAGTGATGGTTTTTGTCAGAGTTAGGTTGTTGGTTGGACTAGATGATCTGAAAGGTCCCTTCCAACCTAGGCAATTCTATGATTCTATAAGGGCAACGAAGCTGGTGAGGGTCTGTAGAACTTGCAAGCACTGCAGTGAGATGGTCTGCACCTTGAATAACTATTTTTGTCAGTGTTTTGGCTATGTTTCAGCTGAGGACCCAAGTGTGTTTCTAAGCCTGCCTCAGGCACACCCGCCTCCCCTGTCAGAGGGCACCGGTCCCCACACCACCCCTCCCTCTTTCCCCTCTTGTGGGAAGGAAACCCAGCTGCAGGGGACCAGGACATCCTTTTGGACAGGTCACTCATCTAAACAACCAGGTACTTTCTGGGCATACCTTTGGACTCAGGCACTGCTCAGCTCAAATGCACACAAAAGAGGCTTGATCAACTTCTCTCCCTCTCGCTAGCCCACCTGAGAGGGAATTTGGCCTTGCATACTTGAGCACAACGTCAGACAGACAAATACTGTTCTCTTGACCAGGTGTAATATGGCATCCTGATGCGGACTGGCGCTTTGTAGGCTAGGCAGAAGCTCTTACTGAAAATAGATGCCTGAGTTTCCATTGACTTATTTCTGTGGCCACTCAACTAGGTAGCAATGGAAGCTTTAAAGGAGGTGACGGGTCAGACCCCGCCAGAGGTACTTTCTTTTTGGTTGTAGCTGGACCAAGCTGCTGGACCAAACTGATAAAGACTGGGGAAAAAGAGTTTCCAGACAGGTAACCCACGTCTAAGTGTTACAGCACTATGCTTATTATTTGCTTGCTTTTTTTAATCCCATAATTGACTCTTTCTGAACGGAATAAAATGAGATTCCGGAAAGCCTTTTAACAGCCTACGTACCTCCATAACTTGGTTTCCCAGGTTTCCTAACAAAAAAGGAGCTTCAAAACCTTTTCCCCTGAAGCAGCTGGAACTAAGCTTATTTCTTGGCCCTGTGACCCTTCCCTGGAAAGACGGCTGCCCTCTGCCTTTGGCTCTGAATTGCACAGTGAAATGCCTAGAAACTGGAGCCCTGTTTTGTCGGTGCTTCTGGGTATTTAAGAGCTCTTTCATCAAGGAGAGATGACAGCTTTCTTTTCAAATCAACTCACTTAAGAAAAAAAAAGAACCCAAGAGGAAGGGGAAGGAAAAGCTCTCAGCTCACACAACACAAAGCTCGTTTTTCATGCCGTTGGAGACAGACAATATTTTTAATCCATTTCTCACAAGTGGGTCTGAGTTCAGTAAACCTGGGATCCCTTTCCACTGCCTCAGAGGTAGCGAATCGAAAGCAGGTTGCCAGCAAATCCTGAATATACTGGGCTTCCCATCATACTGGAGTAGGTGAGGCTGATGGGACCCCAGCTACCTGACGTTAACTCACACTGAACCTGCTTTGGGAGCTCCAGCGTGAGCAGATGGGTCCCTTAAGGCACCCATCTCCCCCGGCTGCTCACTGTTCTCTTAGGCACCCACTGTGTGGGTGTAAATGGTGCCCAAGCTGGGCTGCCCAGACCCTGTCCCATCTTCTAAGCAGCTTTTCTGTATGTAATGATGGAAAAAAATTCTTTCCCATTTCCAGTGCCTGAGACTGTAAATGTGAGTCCTTTTCCCAGAGAAGAAGCTTGACAGGTTAGCAATGGCAGGTTGTTAATACTTGTGATGACTTCAAGTATAATATCAGATTTGTTGCCTGGCTTGGGGTTTGTCTAGACGGGTTGTTTTATTAGATAGCAGATGGTTTGGAAATTGTTTGCTGTGACAGGGCTGAGTGGAATTTGAATTCTCTGTTCCCAGACCAAAAAGGGGTGGGGTAGGGAAAGAGGAAAGCAAAACTCCCACGTTTCCCATTCAGATTGAAAAATGCATGCATGTATGTGTGTGTGTGTGTGTGTATATATATATATATATAAAAAATTGAGGGAAATGAGCTTCACTGTGCTGATCATGGATCCTGAAGCAACTCTGATCAATTGCAGGATGAATTTCCTTAGTACACCCTCAGTGCCAATATTGGGAAAGTGAATTTATGATCTTTGAGTGTTTAATTTTTGCAATTTTGAACAAGATAAATAAGCAACAGCAGGGTCTAGTGGCTGGCCGTAAAAAATCGCATTGATTCGGATTCTGGTATCGGGTAATTGGATCGACTCTGTTTATTTGGACCCGTGTGGGCAGAAGTTGAGGCTGCCTCCTTTGCAGAGAGGTCTGAGAGTCTTGCTGGCAATGATTTTGGATTTCTCTTTCATTCTAGGCCAATCTTGACGCACTCAAATGAATTCATTTGCAGGGGAGGCAGCAGCTCTCTCCCCTCAGAGATAGCACAAGGCTCTGCAGATGGGTTTTGTATGTCAATATGGACTTAAGTGTGAAGTTTTAAACAATTTCCCCTCTGTCTTTCCTGACATAAAGGTCCCCCAGGGAGGAACTGGTTACTGAGTTGAAAAACCGTAAATGTCATGAAGCAATGCCTGTTCTCCGAAGAGATGTGAAGCTTTTGTTTCTGGCTGCACAGGAATGAAAAGCCATGTTTCTGAGCAGAAGCTGGGCCATCTGCGCTTTGAAGTATTTCAGATTTTATCCCCGGAGCCAGAGTATGTGCTGATAGAAAAAAATCAATGACAGGTTAAAATTGACAGCCCGCAGCCTTGTTTAGTATAACTGGGGTAGTGTACAACCACATTTTGGGCTTATGATTCAGGGCTGAATGGTGCTTCTGGCTTCCTAAGTCCTTTGATAGTGCGTCTGTGGGGAAAAATAGCTGTTTCTGGGGCAGGGAACCAAGTGGGTAAAGGCTGGGTGCCTTAGTCTGGGGCAGCCAACAAAGCTCACAGCCTTGCTTGGCAGGGCTTGGGGTAGGAAATCCCTCATACCGCTTCCCTCACCACCTAGGGCAAGGGGAGAAGCAGCAGCTCTGAACGTGACTCCCTCTTTCTCGGGGGATGGCATAATTGCACACCAGTCTGTATTTATATCTGTGTGGGCAATCACATTTTTAAAGAGGATTATGCACTGCTTTGGCTATTTCTAACCTTGTTTAATCGCAGCATCTGTTGAAATGTAACCGTAAAATGTCAGGGAACTCTCAAAGGTCACATTTGGCTCAGGTAGGCAAAAACTATCAGAGTTTTTTGTGTCATCTTTTTATACAAGACCTCAACCAACAAACCTCTGACACTTTTGTGGGTTTCACCCATCAGGAGGAAGAGGCACCTAACTGCAGGCCTGTGCTTCTGTATTTGTGCATTTTGGATTCCTCTGTCATCACGGGATGATCCTGGAGTGAAAGATTTTGGACTGGATTTTGTGGCAATAAACTCTCTACTGTATTATCTTCACTCTGCAACCAGGTATTAGCAAACATTTTAATATAAAAGAATGTATATAATTAATCTAATTAGTGGTAATAATTCTTGTGTTTATTTTTCATGCAGAATTGTGCCAGTGGCAAGCTGCTTATTCAGGGAATAAGAGATGCCAAATTTTGCAGTGATGTGCCAAGCAAAGTATTTGCTGACACTGACTGATGTCTGCCCTGGTGCTGAGGGCATGCAAACAGTGTGTTACTTCAGTCTCCAAATAGTTTAAAGGAGAATATAGGCCTTATGTTAATTTTTTTCTATAAAGGCATGTGTTCGTTTTGTCTGACGTTGTTTTACCAGCCTATGGCTGCTACTCATCAAATAATTGACAAAAAGGTAACACCCAAATTTTGCAAATGCCTTAGTTCTCAAACATTGGGCTGCATTTTTGACTGGTGTTAGTTCTGGCATGAATGTATGTACATGACGAAGCAATTTAAGGTTTATCAGTCAATAATACAGTGGCATCAGGAAGTCTGGAGTTACGACTGATAATTTATTTAGTGCAATTCCCAAGGATGAGTAAATGCATTTTTTTCTCCACACTAGAAGCTAATGCTTGTTGATAGCTGCACATTGCCATAGAAACCAGAACAGGTTCAGCTGTAAGTCAAAGGTTAATTTATAATTATTTTTTAAATCATCTCACTCAGATGCATTGGTTTAGACAGAACTTGTCCAAAACCTGATTCCTTACCAAAAAAATCTATCGTTCAATTCTAGCTTTTCCAAAAATACATTAACATGGCTCCTGTTTGCTTAAGGCAGATTCTCCATAAGGTGTTATACAAGATAACTGTCTGGTTTTGAGTGTTTATAGCTATGTTTGCAAATGACAGAGTGATTGACAGCACAAGCTCTCTGTGGGATGGCTGTGGACCAGAGCACAGATGACTCATTGTGTATGATGTTGTTTCACACCAAAGTGTTTGCTCTATATACCGAACATGTGTGTGAGTCAATAGCAAAAAGTTCAAGAGCAAACACAGCTTAGGTGGAAATAAATTCACAGTGACTGAAATCATTATGCCCAAGTCAGAAAGCTAATTTCATTGAAGGGTAGATGACAATCGAAACACCCTTTTGAATGCCTTTTTAAAGCAAGAGGTTTACTTGGCATGGTTCCCATGTCCTCCGCAAATGCCTGAGGGTTAGGCAGTGAGAACAGAGGGTCTTGGCATTCCCTTGCAGCAAAAGCCTTTTCGTTCCAGGGATGGGCAGAAGTGAGTTCAGGTCCCTGCTGAGATCTCCCCTGTACAACGGCAATACCCAATAACCATGTACTGTTTTTCTCTTGGAAGCACAGACTTTTGCCGAAGACTGGCTTTCTCCCCCGCCCATCTCCCCAACTGCCTTTTCAGAGTTCAGCAGAGATCTGAATAATTGTTTTTGTATCGGGAGCTATTTATTTGCTTTGTTGCCAATTAACCCTCCCCTACAGCCCTTGCACGTCTATAAGGCATAATTGAAAAACAAACTCTTTTTCATTTGATGGTGCTGTTAACATCCTCCCGGGAACAGCCCCAATCTCAGGCTGGCTCAGTGGTGCGGCGGTGCCCCCCTCAGCTGGCTCCCTCTCTCCCCAGCTGAAATAATAAGGATCTGTGGGAACAACATGACACTACCTCAGTCCCTCAGCGGCGCTCGACTGTACCTCTGGGCCGCCTCTTCTTTCGTTAAGAAACCCCTCCACAATGTATATTGGAAGATGTCCAATCCCAAGGGAAATTTTACTGAACGTATAAAGGCAATTTCACCTATCGTTGTGCCCCCTCTGTGAACATGCAGTAGGGAGACACAGAAATATTCCTTTTATCTGGCAAATTAAAAAATCGTTTTTATGCTAGTGTGGGAGATTAAACTGTACAATTTACCTTTTAAATCAGGTTTCTCATGGGGTGTGGGTATGATCCCACACAGACTTCAGGAGTCTTTACTGGGCTTTTAATTGTGTCCATAAGAACCTGTTGTAGGCGAGGGACCGGTTCAGACAGTGCAGTCTGACAGGGAGCACTGGGGCGAATCACCCACCAGTGCTTGCATGGAGGGTCTTGTGCGTGGTAATGTGCGCGGGGAGCTGGGGGGGGCAAAGAACGTGTGCCTGGAGGACACCTTTGTTCAGAAAACCTCAAACTCATTCCCCAAAGTCTCTGGCAACGTCTCTTTGGCAAAGCCTATTTCCACATGCCAGACCTTTCCTTGCAGCCCATGTGTTTCTGGAAGCGTGCAGCTGATGAAGCCGAGGGGTTCGTACCCCTGTGGAGTGACCCGAGACACAGCCAAGCTTTATCAGTTGCAAGGCTCCAGATGTGGCCAGGACTGGACAGACAGGGAATTCTCATTTCCTCATGCCACAGACAGGCCACAAGGCTGCAGTACCGTCCTTCCCTTTTCTGCACTTGCAGAGGCTGAGCTGCAGCAGTGGCAGCTTCACCCCTGGCAGGTCACCTCCTGGGAAGCTGAGACCAGCCTGAGGGACAAATTCAACCTTGAAAAACAGCCGGCAGAATGGCACGCAGATCAAAGGGGTATTGCAGAGCTCAACTAAAAGAGATCCCTCAGAGACTTTTTAAAGCATTTTAGCTCACCCTTAACTTCCTTAAAATGGAGCACATGTTCTCTCTGGGAAGAGAGAAAAAAAAAATGCAAGCAGAGGTTGGGCACCGGAGGAGCATTGCCATCTTCTGCACCCCTGTCTGCTCAGTGACTCTGTGTTGCTTACAAGAGGTTTATTGTTGCTGTTGTACCTTTTGAAATATGACACTGCAAGTGTCTGAGGCTGGAAAAACTGTTTTGTGATGACATTTAAACGTTTCAAATGTGGCGTGTATGTATCCAGTTTCCCACGAGGTGCAGGCAATGTTTATGGTTGTGAAAGAGCCTTCTCAAGAGCAAGAGGTAGAGCAGTTATTTCAGCATTTCACGTGCCTTGGTCAGTTTGTTTTTAATGAGAGGGGGGGTGGGTTTGTGGGGTTTTTTCCATCCTCTATCTTGAATTTTCAGTCCGTCAGTGGACACAAACACCATAAGAGTACGAAAATATTTGCATGTCAGTGAAGATTTCCAAAAGTGTACAAGCTACAGTGAGCCATCCTATTTTGCAGTTAAATTCCATGTCTCTGATGGATTTCCCCACACTGTTGCTAGGAGATGAAGGTACTGCCTAACAAAGGATATATTGACAAAAAAATTTTCCAGAGCAAATCTATCTTGTTATGGTAAATAGAGCCTCACATAAAATGGATATTGCAGGATTTATTTCCCTAGTGGTGGCACTGGCAAAATGGCACACATCAAGTTAAGGTGAAATTTCCCCATCACGAATGCGGTCTTGTTTTGTTTTGTTGACATGAGGACTTTCAGTATGTTTAATGCCGAAAACGCTGTTGCCTTCGAGTGTGTTTTGTTGCTAGGCTAATAGGATGAACACATCCTACATGAGTATTTTTCCCTCTTCCCTTCTCTGCTGCTTCTCCCGTTCAGGAAGAAATGTGGCTTATTATAACGGTTTCCTTTTTTTCATGACTCTTCTGGGAAACATGGATTCTTTTGCTTATTTTAAAGGAGGGAAGAAGTGTGCATGACTCTGGACATGTTGGAATTTGGCACAGAAGCAGCCGAATGCAAAGGAAAAGCAGATCAGCCTCTTGCGTTACAGCTCTAGGCACATCTACACTAAAAAGATCCGAAACATAAAGTTGAATGGAAATCTAATAGAGAGAGGAACTTCAGGAATTCTCATGGAAAGATTAAATTTCTACAGAATTAAAAGTTTACTCCCTTTCTTGTGGTGCTGTAATGAACACACAACAAACGGATTTCAACAGCAAAAGCAAATGTGGCTTAAGTCGCATAGAATAAAACCCTTTCCTGCAGAGTAAGTTTAGCTCTGGTGTGACGGTAGTATTCACTCATCCGCTGCTGTCCCAGCAGTGCCTATGCCACCAAACAGGTCTCTGGCTCTAAACACATATGAGTAAACAGCTCACTGTCCAGAAAGACGTGAAGGCTGAAAATGAGATTGCCTCTTACCTTGCAGGGGAGAAAACGAGGAAGGGGGAAACACAGACCCTTTCATTTTCCTACATGCCTCATTGCACAGGGGGAACAATTTTAACTTTTTTATGTTAAAGCTACCATGTTCCTTCCTCCACAGCTGTGCAAATGTTGGGCTTGTTTCATCTCAGGTGTGAATCAGCTCGCCCAGGTGAGGTAGTCTGTGCAGGCCAGTGGCAGACGTGGTCCCCGTCTCCTCTGTTTGAGAAGAAGTGGTGTGGAAGGGAACCAGGGCAGAAATCGTCACTTCTCTCTCCGTCTCCCTTCCTTGACCTGTCCTCTCCTGGGACCCACCGTTACCTTCTGCCTCACAGGGCACAGTGAAGGTGAGCCCACCAGCTGGGCAGAAAAATGCGGGTGGGGAAGGAGGTGACACACCAAGCCTGGAGTCTCATGGCCATTCCCCATTTCATGGGTAGAGGGTGAGATGCTGTTTTTGTGGTGTTGACGTAAATGCCTTCGAGAAGCACTCTTTCCACTGCAGTTCTGGATGTCTGTGTCAACTTTTGCAGCACTGGCAATCACAAACAAAACTTGCCAGAAGCCAGAAATCTGCACTTAATTTGTATATAAACTTGCACAGGGTTTTAACTAGACACGAACACATTCAGATGTTATCTCTACTTGTTTTGACGGGCTGGGGAGAGGGGACAACTGGGAAGGGCCTTGCAGCTCCCACTGTTACTGCACTTATCCGGTTTTCTGCTGTAATATCCTGGTTTTAGATGCTTACAGTTTAGCCAAACATTAACCACTTAGGATGAGACTGACCATGCTGGAAAGGTGCAGACTAGCACCTGCAAAATATAAGCAAAAATAAAGTGATGTATTTTTTTCCCAGATCAAAGCCAAGCAGGGGGAATATTTTAGTCTATATTAAAAGATGACTGCAATCTCTTTGCTTTGAAATTTGGCGTGGTGGTAGCAGTTAGGTCACAGTGCTGTTTGCTGAACATATGGCAAACCAAGCACATTTAGCCAAAATAAAAAAATAGTAACAATAAGCCCTTAAAGTACAAGTGGGAGCACACTTGCATTCAGCAGAGACTTTGGTTCTCATGACTGCGTTGCTTAAGGATTTGCTCCTGCCAGATGTGCCCTGAGGGTCTCCCCCTACTTGCAGCTCTGTAGAGTATGGATCCCATGGACCCGTCCACCGAGCCTTCAGCGTGGTGTAGGAGGCACCTCTTAATGATACACAGAGGGTGGATAACGGAGCAGAGCTGGGAGCTCGGGCAACCTCCACCTGCGCTAAAATAAAACGCCAGTCTCTGATAAGTAGCAATGTCTTCTCTGGGCTGGGGGCCGCCTCCGGTGGGATGACATAATGCAAACAAAGTGACACAGCCAGTACATTACACAGGGCAACCTGGAGCGGGACGTTTGGGAAACAATCTGTTTGATGGGAAAAGAAGGAGAGTCAAGGAAGGAGAAAAGATAGCCAAGGTGACAAAGGAGATTTTGGGAGGAGGGGAAATTTACTGAGTAAAATCTGAAGGCAGCCTGTGAAAACCAGGACCTCTGAGGAGGGGTAAGAAATTGCGTATTAAAAGACCGTGGCACAGGAGCAGTGACTGCCAGGAGACAGTGAAGTAACAACATCAAGAAATTAATAGAATGGGAAAGGAAAAACAGAGAAGAGAGAATTTTTTCTTCTTCTTTTACATTTATGCCAAGTACTTATTTCCTTTATCCAGCACAGTGTAGTTCCTATCCAAGGGTGATTCATAAGGATGGTTGAAAATCAGTGTGAAGTTTTCTTCAGCTCTTTCCAGCTTTAGGCTGGGCACAAGAGTAACTCTCTTTGCCAGACTCACTGGTCTCTGCTGTCTTTGTGTCACTGGTGACATCTTTTTTGGAAATGTCGATAGGGAGATGGTTGTAAAGCTCCCTTTTTCTACTGCCTGTCGTAGACCAGCATCTTGCAGCTGCTCACTAGAGCCATACCCACATCGTTGCTCAGCTTCAGAGAGTTCCCAGTGTTGTGAAGGGCAGCACTCCAGGCCCCTACTCTCCACGGCTTTTGGGCATCAGCCAAAGCTGAACGAAGACTTTCAAACCACTCAAGTCTCTGTTAGTTTAAATGGAGCTTAGAGCACCAGGTGTGATGGCTACAAAGTATTGCAGAAATGTTGGTGGCTAGGGTGCATTCACAATGGAAAATTTTTGCTTACCGAAGAGTTCATCTGAAAGATGCTCGCATATAGCAGTGACTCTGCGTTGCTGCCGTTTGTCAGGTATTTACTGAACTTCAACGAATTGTCTTTGACAGGCTTGAATCAGCATGCAGTAAGTTGGTCAAATGGGGCTGAACTCTGTGGCCCCTTAACTGTGAGTTATATATATTTTTTGTTCCACTGAGTGTTTTTTGAACAAACATATTTTCCAGCGTGCTTCCTGTAGGATAGGGACTGCCATTTCCCACATATTTATTTAGTTCATGCATTGGCAACTTAAAGTGGAAAAAGCCTTTTCACAGAAGCTGCAAATAGAAGAAAATCCTAGCTATATGCAAAATCCTATTTCTTCTGTGATCCTGCCCTTACGAGGAGTAAGCACAATTCTTTTCCTACCCATACCAAATTATATATTTTTTGCTACAAGGTATTTGTCTGCCTTGAGTGGCTCCTAACTTTGTGAAGAATGGATGGTCCATGATAGCAGTGGGCTGCTCCACTGAGCGTCTCAAAGCTCACTACAGAGTGACTTCAGTCTGCTTTAGTTTCTCCTACGTTCCTAACACTGGTTTTCCAACATCTTAGATTATTAAGCGTGCCTTGGGGTAGTCTTGTCTCCTTCTCTTCTATTTCCCTCCCTCCTCGGCTCATCCATAAATGTTATTAATTAAAATATATTTCAGATACATCTGTTCACTGAAACCAGTTTACAGCGTTCTTTACAGAAATGGTTGGGGCTGACTTCAGTTTTCCACTCTGTTCTCAAAGAATCAGTATTTAGAAGATTTCTGTGATCTGTTCAGGTATGTTGACATAAAGATTCCTTAAAGTGCGTAAGATGGGAGAACTCCAGAAGCAGAAACTATGGTTTATAGTTATCTGTAAACTATAGAATATCAGACCATTTCCTGATTCAAGTATGAGCACATACACACTGTATGATAGTCTTCACAAAAACTATACTGAACTCTTAAAAAGCATTACAATGTCCTAAAAAGATTTTTCTTTTTAAATATCGCTATTAAAGTAACTTTTTTCCCCTCTAAGCAGACAGTAAGAGTTAATTGCATTGAAAGAAAAATCTTTTCTAGTTTTCCTGCTTCATTATGATTTTGGTTTTTTCAAAGAAAGAGTGAGTTTAGAAGGAAGTAATTAGTCATTAATTCCTCATTGCAATTACCTCAGTCAATCTATTAGCATGAACTTCAGCATGTATGAAACCAGACTGTTCTGTTTTTCAAAGCCACACTATAAAACTCTCAAAGCACATTTTGAAAGAAATACTAGATATGTTCACTCACTAAAAAAGTTTTTTTTATTGTTCCCTCTTCTGCATTCTGAATTACTTAGAAACTGCAACTGCACAATCTGTATTTAATGTAAAAAGTAATTTCTAATAGCAGTACCATAATGTAGATCTTCCAAGAGAAGAATGCAAAGTTAACCAGGTTGTGGGAACATGTATTCCAACTAGATGGAATGGGATGTCAAGTGTAGTTCCAAAATTTCTTTGAGAAGTAAGGAAAAATATTTTGTTACATACTTCCATGATCAAAAGATGACTTATTTGTGACCAACTAAACATATCAACAGGTATGAACTGAGAATGAGCTGGCAAATATTCATTCTTGTTTATCATTCATTTGGAGACATACTGGTGGTTACTAAAGTTAGCATTATCAGCTGCAAGTGACTGTACTTTTGTTGTATTGCACTTCAAATATTTCCAGCGTTCTAAACGTGATTTCACTTGCTCTTCATCAAAGCAATCAAGCTGCCAATGGATTTTTCCCCTTTCAGTTATATACTAACAAACTTAATATACATAATACACTAATAAAAAAAAATAATCCCATGAATTCAGGCATTATTGGCATGGCATACTTTGCTGTTGCAAGCAAATCTTTATTGTAAGGGGGATCAAAGATATTACTGAGCTATACATTTCTTCTTCTACTAAGAGTGTCTCTTTAGTTATAGACGAGCCCTTGGAAACTACCATTTACCTTGTTACAAATGTGACATAGGAGTAGGACTGGGAACACTTTATTAGTTCTGCAGCAGTTGCCTTGGTGTTTTCTGGGTTTTTTTCCACATTACCTAGAAACAAAAATATTTCCAACAATATTTTGTTCTGAAACACTATATTTAAATCACTTCCTTTGTCCTCTCCATTTGCATTCTGTCTTATACCTGACAATCTGCTATCACGAGCAATAGAGAAATTTCTACACTGACTACAGTAAACCTTTGGCAATTGTTCCTGTTCTGACCAGTTCTGTGCAAAATCACCTCTCACTCCTTTCAGCAAAGACAAAATGTGATCTTCCTTAGCAGAGTATCTTGAATTCTTAATGGCACATGACTGTGATAGCACTGTTGTGGTCTCAATCGAAAAGGGACATTACAATTAATTACAAATTCACAAAAACTGTAATATTTATTATTATTGGACTGTATTCCTCCTTGCATTTGTGTCCTGGTGATGCTGTTATCCACCCATACAACTGCTGTTTATCTCATAAAAATATACAGGATAAAATCATCTTTGGATAGAAGTGTGGCATGCAGAGCAATCTAGCTGCAGTGCTTTTAATTAGACTACAGCTATTTTGCATATCAAATATATCTGTTTGAATTTCAGCAGGAGGTGATGTAATTTAGATACAAAGACTGTAAAGACATGTGGAGCCCTTTGTGTTTAAAGATACCGCCTAAATGTAAACCACTGCTCTTTGATACCAAGTACACAAGGTTTGATCAACAAAGTGGCCTGGGGAACACCAGCAGCTTTCAGCGGAGATGAAGCCACTTGGTTCCTCACTGAGGGGGAAGCATCTCCTCTCCTTCCCTCCCTTGGTCCCCGCTCAGGGGCCCTGGTTCAGGTTCCTCAGCTCCAGGAGCAGCCTGGCAGAAATACTTAAGGGAGGATCAAGTAATATTTTTTAGATGAATTTTCTACCCTTGTTCGTCTCTTTACTTCCCACACAGTCTTTGCTCTAATACAAAGAAAACTGGCTTTTTAGCATGCTTCCCAGTCCAGCGCTGGACATAGGACTTACTGAGCCCTTGCATGAAAGCCATGCTGCTGCATCTGCGTGGCAAACACTTGCTGTTTACGTAAACATTAACAATGAGAAGTTTTTCTTTCTTGTTTGCTGTTTCCTTGCCAGGTTTGCAAGTGCAAAGACAAAAGGTCTGGGGAAATACTGTGTTTAAACCGGCAAAAGCTCAGAGGAGGAAGACAAACCTATGATTTCAGGTGCGCACTTCAGTGGAGCAAGACAAAGGGAGAAGTTTTCTCTTTCTCACTTGCTTTCAATTTCTTTAATTTTTCCAAATAGTTTAATTAGTTCAGGTGATTTAATTAACAATTACACTGTTTGAATTTGCTCTGAAAAGGACTGAGTGAATCAAGTCTTCCCCTTCTTTTTGCAGCAAATTAATAACGTAATGACCACTCGTTAAGCAAGAGGGAGCTTATCAATCTAAGCAATAGATTAAGAGAAAATGAAGCCTATGATCAGAGTCTGTTAGCCACAGCTTGCTGCTGGTTTTGGCTCCCTGCACATTGCAAGGGAGAAGGCAGCATGTAGCATAAAAAACAGAGGGATTTTTTTCAAGTATTGACAAGGAATGTACTTTTTATTTTTTAGGATACATTCACTTCAGCAAAAAGGCCTCACCATTCAGCTTAGCATCCAGTACCTCCTGTCCACCGCAAGCAGAAAGGCTGTACTCTTGACTAAATGTTGGTGCCATCTGCTGTGGGCCGGGGAAGTAGCAGGGATCTTCCCTCTGGCAGCACTTTTCCTCTGTGCTACTCTGAGGAACCAACTGTTGGGGTTGTTTTTTATTTTTTTTCTGAGAAGTAACACCCTATAAATTGATAATCATCAAGTTTTATCCCCCGAGATGAGGAGTTCCCTGATCTTTCCTCCTGTTCCCTTCCCCAGCGGCACGGGGCCGGGAGGAGCAGGGCTCAGGCTGGCGAGGCCTGGGGACACCTGGTCGGTCACAGCTCCCACCGCTGTTAAGGTGTGCTTCGACACTGTTGGTATTTATTAACGAGATGTATTCAATAATAATTATTTCATGGTTTTGTTCTGGGAGGAGAGCCTGAAGGTGATGGTGCTGGAGGCGGGTGACTGCTTGCTCAGGGAGGGTCCCCAGCAGGGCCCATTGGCAAACCCTGCGCACACTTTCCACTCGGGCGTATGTAACCTTCACCTCTCCTCAGGAGAGAAAGCCTCATGCGTGGCTTTTTTTTTCCCCTCCAGCAGCTCCTGGGTTCATGGATTAACTACACCTGGCAACAAGGGCAAAGGCCTCAAAGAGACAAAGCCCTGAAGAATTGCATGAAAACTGGCAGATGGAGCGAGGATGGAGACCCCCGAGTTGTGTGCCTCGTGAGGGAAATGGGCACTGCCGACCCCACGCTTTGCCTCCTCCGGTGCCCGGCCAGACCATGTGTTCCGCATCCGGACCGAGGAGAGGTGCCCAGGCAGGAGGCAGTGCCGGTAAGAGGGGTCAGACGTGGTGGGGGCACGTGGGGAGGGATTGGAGTATGGGAAATACAAGTGTTGCAAGGGTGGGGGAAGAGCATGGGACGTGGAAAGGGAAAGAGGGGAGCGACCCAAACCCATGGAAGACCAGGCTTCTCTAATGATCTGCTCACAGAATGGCGTGTTGGCTCCTCAGAGCTACACTACCTTCCTCTCTTGCTTTCCTAAATGGAGCATGGCTAAATTCCTGCAGTTGCAAAGAAATGGTTATTACTGAAGCTCCTTTTCCTCTTGACCTCTGTTTCTCTCCTGTCTGAAAGTTTACTGGCATATCCACATATTACAGATTTTGGTTTGTTTGTTCTTAGGACTTATTTTTACCATCCAGACAATTTGGGATGTACCAGGAAGGCAGGCAGCGGCATTGCTTTTATTTTGCCGACAGTTGTCATGATGGGTGGTGACAGCAGAATTTCCATCTACTGTGTAGATAGGTTAGTTATTTGAGTGTGACATGACCTTCAGATTAGATAATCGTGGGCTGTTTTTATCAGATCTGCCAAGAAAAAAGATTACTTCCTTCAAAAACAAATTAGAATTCATGATTTTTCCCAAGGACACTGCATAGTTTAGGGTATAATAGGGAGATGTTTTTGTGACTTAAATCCTTCTTCTCTTATCCATATGAAGGGAGTGGAGTAAAATATGGCCTTGACATTTCTTAAGGATGCTGTGCACATGTGATGCTGTACAAAATAGTGGTTCCTGGGATCCTGGAGCTTTAGATAATGTAGACACAGGCTTGCACTTAGTTTGCTTTTCAATCCACTGGGCAATGTTACACAAGGAAAATATTTATTTCACAAAATAGCCAAAAGCCTGCCTTCATTCTGGGATTATTGCAATTCATTCACATGCAAAGAAATATTCCAATAGCTGCTCTCAGTGTTCTCGGAACAACAGCTCGCAATCTGCTTGAGTTGTGTGCCTAAGCTGTCTCTCTTTTGTATTGCACATTTTGATGTAAGATTTGTCAAAAAATAAAGCTCAGCCAGTGCATCTGAACATCATAGACCTTTGCACACTGTGTTCAAACTGTGCCATGGTTTTCTTTGGGGACTATGTGTTAACTGCCAAATATTATATTGACATCAGGAAGTGAGCTTTCTGCTACTGGAAACATGCTCTGCCAAGTATAGCATTCCTAAGTAAATATGGAAGCAGACATCATTGTTTGTGGTCCACCTATTCACCCATCTGAACCTCTGTACCCTGATGTCCAAAAGCAAAAGGGAGTTTCAAAAGTACACAAGATCGCTTTTCTCCTCATTTGATTTTGAGCCTGATCAGACTCCTCATGAAATCAATGGGCAGAGACTCTACCCCTCTGCGGCAGGAACCCCTTCCAGAGATGTCATTCCTCATTTGGAAGTGTGATGCAATTTAGCAACCATCTTGGAGTGATTGACCTGAATGAGAGATCATTATCCTAACTCTGATTCCACCTATTTGAGGCAGGCCAGGGCTGACCACCTGAAAATCCACGCTCTCATATTTTTTGCAGTAAGTCATCTGAATTTTTATGACAGGCGCTGATTTCATGGAAACAGGGACTGATGCTGCAGCCTGCACATTGCTTCAAGCAGTAGTAATGGCTGTCTTTCTGGGTTTCCTCCCAATTAACTGTGATGAAATGGCTTGCAATGTTTACATACGTGTGTGTGTGTGTGTGTATACAGTGTAGTACATTATTAATATAAAAATAATATGCATTTGATATAACATCTCTTAAAATGAACGCTACCTGAAACAAAGAAATGTTTAACTTACTCAGCACTCAGCTCAGTTCTTGCCCTGGGAGAAACTCCCACTAGCTTTGCCTGAGTAAAGAATGAGAAAGGAAAAAAAGAAAAATGTTGTGGAAGGTAATACAACTCTGTAGTTATACAAATAACAGCTTTGCTGTACATATGTCTAATCTGAGACTATGTATTCTAGATTTATTCAGGCTTTGGTCCACCTGCCTCAATTGCCATAAACACTTCCATTTAAATACGGAAGGAGGTTAGTATAGAAAAACATACTGATTATATGCAGAGTAATGATTACACCCATGTGGATGCTGTGGGATGCATTCGGTTCATTGCTCCAAATGGACCCAATCCTGGCTGTAACAGCCAAAGAGTCCCGTGTTAGCATCTGGTGAAGAGAAAGAGGCTTTCTTATGTCCAGGTGGGTTTCTCACTGCCATTCTGGCCCAGGAGGGCAGCGGGCATTCAGCATGGTACAGAGTAATGTCAGACTCACTCCAGCTACTACCAGCCAGCTCTGAGAGAAGGAAACTGGGTTAGTGCCAGATTTGCTTGCTTTTCCTACTGTTATATGCACCCAGCACAGCTCAACTGGTCTAAACAATCTGGGACATTATTTCAGTTTCTATCAGTCTCTTACAATTGTTACCTAACATTGTTTGTTTATTTGAGGAAATAGAGCATTTCATTGTGGCTGCTATGTTGTTTATATCCTATTCAGTGATGTTGCAGAATGTTTTTTAAACAAAAAGCTTTGACCTTTTATTTTTTAAAGTCTTTGTGCAAAATATTTGCTGTACATTTACATCTTGCACTCACCTGTGCTGCCCTTGCTTTCACATACTCATTTATGTTTCTGTAAAAAGTGTTTTTCATTCTATGCTTATTTAGTATGTTTATACGGCAATGTTTCTATTATATATTTAATAGATATATATATACTTATATACATAAATACGTAAAGCTATTAAAGCCCTTCTCCTTTGGGGGCTTTTATGGCCTGCATTTCAATAGACATTTAATACATTTTAAAGGTCCAATTAACCAGCTTTAAAAGTCCTGGAACTCTACAACTCAGTTATGCCACTTTCCACTTTCTATACAGAGCTTTGTGAGGGTAGCTATTACTGCGTTGTGTAACTTGGTAGGTGTAGTCGAGTGCAGTGGGAGCCAGGAAGGCTGCATTACGATCATTACATTTTAGTGGTGTCTGCTATTTTTTTTATGGAACTCACGTACATGCAGTCCCTTCTGCTCTACATCATGTACCACCGTAGTCTGAGCTTTGGCTTAACACGTTTGAATCTCCAATCTGTGCTTAATGGGAGGATGAAGAATGACGTTTTTCTGTCTGTCCTAGGAAGAAAGCATTTCAAAGGTATTACTTGTGGTGGCAGCATGCTTACTATAGACACTTATTATCTTAGAAATTACTTGAGAGAATTATTAACTATGATTTATACTTGTATGACTGGAAAGAAAGAAAATCAATTAGAGCTGGCCATTACGTAGCCCTGAGCTAGTAATATATAGGCAACAGATCCCATCAGTTCTTTTGGGATTGCCAATTATCCAGCTTGAATGATACTAACACTATTAGTATTTGGGACACAATTCTGCTAGGAAAAGTCCTTCAGGACAAAGCTTGGCATCTCTGATTTTGGAATGGAAGGGTTGCAACAAGAAAAGAAAAAGGAAAAAATGAAGCTTAACCACTATTTTAACTAAAAAAATGCCTTTGAAACGGAAAAATTATGTTATTTTGTACTGAAACATTAGTTTACTTAAAAAGATACTACCATACATATTAACACAATAATAATGCACATCCCTTATACATATGATATCACATCCTGAGCCACTTGCAGTGAGGGAAGTCAGTGGGATTTGGAAATGAGTAAGAACTGAAGTGTGACTAAGGGCTTTCACCTGTAGGGGTAGACAGTGTTGCTACTGGTACCTTGAACAAGTTTTTGGGAGAGTGATATCAAGCAGCCAACTTAAATAAGCGAGGAGCTCCTCACTCTGTTTAGAAGAACAAGTAGCCAGTTTTCTCCTCTCTACAAAATATCGAAGTGATGGAATTGGAGCAGACAGAAATTTTACTAAGTAATTTAATTCAAGTTGTGTCGGTCTGAAATAAGAATAGAGCAAGGCATTCCTCCCCAGGAGTGAGGAGCTGCAAAATACGAAGACAGACACAGTTACAGGGTGCAGTCGGGTCTATATGTCCCCTTCAACAACGCCAGTGGTGCTGTCTCAATCCCTGCTGCTCCGCTGGACTTATGATGGACAACAAGTCAGTTGTGCATCTTAGCAGTGGCTCCAAAAATCCTGTGACAGCTGTGTAAAACCCATGGGTATATGATTCTTACTCGTGTCCTTCCCTCCTGTTCAGGCCAAGGCTATAGCTACCCTTCACTTTCACAATCACAAAGAAAAAAATCTTGTGCATAGCTAATTCCAGTATCTCAGCTAGTGATTTGAAGGAAAGTATGTGGAAATAATGACTGACAATTATGTGTGATCTGTAATCCACAGAATTACAGAGAACCAGAGGCACCACTTGCCTATCCTGGTTTAGCAGTTCCTGTGTTATTCACAACATCAATCCTGAAACCTCTGTTTACCGAACATTATGCCAAATTTTTTTTTCATTCACGGTTTGGTTGCTCTGTCTAAAGAACCTTGAAAAGCTGCAGAGAGAAAAATCATTTTATCAGTTTTGTTTTGTTTTGAAAGCTTTGGAAGAAAAAGCAGAGAGAATTCCTGAGAAGCTGCAGGAATTCAAGGCTAAAGAGCAGAAGAGCCATGGAGGAAGGCTCAGTTATGGATGTGTGTCGGGTTCACATTGCTGGGATCTCAGTGGAACTGGTTTTACTGATTTTGCTGAGAGCTGAGCCGTGTCCTTTTACTAAACAGGGTGGCATAATGCCACTGCAAACTGGGCGATAAGACTCTGAAATCGAACATGCAGAACTTTGGATACAATGAAAACTCTGGACAAGAACAGGTGATGGGATCCTGCTCAAGAGAGGGAAAATATAACAGGGCAGTTAGATCATTCTTGCAATGCAAATAAAGGATGTAGGAACCTAAGGGCAGCTCTAGCTTCCATTAAACTCAGTAGCTGTTTTGCCGTGGCTCTTAGCAAGTGCTACAGCCATCAGAGGCCGGGTTTTGTCCCTTTCCATATTATTGAGAAAATTCCAATTGACTTTAGATAGTGAGGAATTATGCCACTCTTTTTGTAACACAGAAGTAATGTTTAGTCTGTTTGTTTTGTGTAAAAACTGCCACAAGAGAAGAGCCAAGATATAAAAGGAACGAGTTGAAAAAGCAATTCAGGGAAACTGTGGAGCCGCTTTTAGTATTTATATGTTAAAATTTTCTTTTGAAATAGTCTCACCGAGCTTACATGGGTTGCTTGAAGATAAAAAGACTAAAGGTGGCATTTTCAGCAGGGATTTATCCCTGTTCCTTCTCAAGTCAATTGGATTTCCACACTGGCCAGTCAGGGAAGTGCTGCACAGACAGAGGGTAATCTAAACCAAAGCCCACTTACAACCCCCAGTCCAGTGGGAGTGTTTCCCCAATGTCAATTGCTTCAGACAAAAATTTTAAAGGTCACTGTTTCTATAATTTTTCTATGGTTGACTGCAGTGATACATCTAATTACTGATATTACTCTGACCAGTAATAAAAACACAGTGGAAGTTAGAGCTTAGCGCGCAAGAAGCTCAAAAAAGTTATTCCAGCCGCCTTGAATGGTTCTTCATCTTGTTTGTAAAAATTATTGCATAAATAATCAAGGGCTTCCAAAGACATAGGTCAAAACAGAATTAAATTCCAGGCACACAGCTGGACTGTCAGGCAACCCTTCAGCTGGGACACGAGGATCCTGCTGTGTTTCATGGTCATGAAATATGTTGTGAACATACCCTTGCCTGAATTTTTTTTAAGCAGGCAGTTTTAAGGTACAGTTGGAGAATTCAGCTTATTGCAGGATCTTTCCAGGACAGTCTGGAATGCTGTTTCATTTATGCCCTTGCAGACATCATAAGATCATTTAAGCCACGTACACATTTGCGTTCCCCTAGACTGATTTATTTAAATATTATTTAAAAAAAAAAAAAGGAGAAATCAGGAGTCAAGAGCTGCTTGGAAGATGAACTTTCACATTGTAACACCCTAACAGGTATCTCTGATCTAACTGGAATAGGGGAAACCTCTTTGGAAGCCAGGGTTCGGTGGGAGGGTTTTACTGAGTTTATCTGAACTAGTGCAGCTAAGAGACGCCTTGGAGAAATGCTGTATGACATCTCAGAGAAGACAACACCTTCAGGTGTATTGAAAACTTACATTTTCTTATTTTACAACTTGCTTTTGTAGTAGGTATTCTGAGCTGGTAATCCATCACCTTGTTTCTCAGGCACACAGAACAGAGAGGTCTGTCAGGCCATGAAAGCAAGGCAAGGCTGGTAATGACACGGTTGTGGCATGGTTGTATGCTGCAGGGTTCATTGGAGGGGAAAGCAGAGTACCACTTAAAATGAGAGGTATTCCTTAGAGCACCCTATGGTTCGCCAGGAGGCACTGGGAGTGTTTGTAGAGGACAGTGCTGTTGTTGCCACTGCCCTCCCATGGAAGGTGAGTAATGGGCTGGTGGGACTATCTTGCGCTGGGCATTACTTGACTGCAGTGCTACACGCACTACTCGATGAGTGCAGACTCGTCCAGTAAAGCTCTAGCTAGGGATGGAAGGAAGGAAATCAATGAATCACCAAGAATCAGCGCACAGCCCTTCCTGCTTTCTTTTGACTAACGAAAGAACTGAAAACACACATAAGGCCCTGGTAATTACTGTGGGGCTCTGCTTTAGGCAAGAAGTGGTGTGTTTTCACAATTGTAATAATGTTTGCTCATATAGCTTCCTTTGCTGCAATATTAAACTGCTCTTTAATCTCCACCAAATCAGCCACATTAGGAAAGACCAAGCTCATCTTGCATTTCAGCCACTGCAGTTATCTTCCACTAAGTAGTTCTTATCAGTTTACTAACATTATTTTACCAACAAGGATGGTGAAACTAAAGCCAGGATGTGGCCATCCCTGAATTCACGATCTGAGTCTTGCATACATGGCAACACTCCAAGGGGAGGCCCTTGAAAATTGATCTGCAAAGTTTCTTAACTTGGTCACAAGTACTTGGTCACAAGTGTCCACTAAAATCTGTGGATCAACTGTGTATGGGTGAGCTCTTGAAAATACAGCTTCAACGGCCTGCTGCATTTGTTCACTTAATCTATGTTGTCTCACGTAGTCGTAGATTGCAGTGGATTTCAGAGGGTCAGAAGTTCTAGGAGATAAACCCAAAGCCATTCTAAAAAGTAGGAGCACCACTCTCCTGTGAAGATGTTTTCTCCTTTTATCTAAAGGACATTTAAGGGTTTAAACTCACATCAGTTGCCTTTTAATTTTTGTTAATGTTTGCCACCTTGTTCTACTCACTGAATAGGGTGGCTACGGCCTCAAGAAAGCTTCTTCCTCACGCTATTTTTAGTGTCCCTTTGGATTAATTCCCTATCTCTAGGACCAGTCAGCACTATTATCCCACAGTCCACACTGCAATACTGCAGAGGGTCACTTACGTGAATTTCTTTAAAAATACAAGTCTTACACTGAATTCAATTAAGGAATTCAGAAAGACTGTTAGTCTTCATAAAATTATTCAAATGTAGTCACTAAAAAAAAATCCAGACAGTAAAATATATAGTGTATTCATTCTGAGGACTCCAGAGACAAAAACTGACCTGGCCTGTAAGGAATGAATTAAGACAAATCAGTGCAAGGTGTTCTGAGAATGACCTAAAAGGACATAAAAAGGCTGTCCTAATTAAAATTAAAATAATCGTCTAAAAGGGGTTAGTAAAATGGTTACAGCTTTTGTGTATGGGCGAGGCTTAAGAAAGTAAGAGCGTAATTACATTTTTATTTGAAAAGAGGACTTTCTAGGAATAGCGTTACACATTTGGTTTTGATTTGTGCTTCTGGTTTGTCTTTGGCTTCAGCTTCAGTTTCTGCTTAAGATTAAGCCTAGGTTTTGGTTTCAAGCGTAGCCGTACCCTAGAGTTATGATTTCGGTGTTCCGGCGGGTCTTGACAAGGAAAACAGAGCCTCTTTAAAAGTAGCCAATTAAAATAGCTTATTTTTATTTTTGTCTTCCAATTCCCTGTAGGAATCCTGTTACCAGTTACGTAGCAAAGTCAAACCCAGTTCTTCAGCAGAAAACAGGCATTTTGGCTGCTGGAGTGTATGAGATCCCTGGGGCCTCAGGGGTACCTTGTCTTGCAGGAGGTGGGAATGGTGCCACTGCGTGGGCTAAAAGCTATGTGAGAGCTCCAGGAGCCGTACTGGTGGCTAAGCAGACAGATAGGCCATGAGTGGCGTTTAGGTAGATAATGAGATGGAAGGAAGGAAGCAACTGGAGGAAATGCAGCAAGACCTGAGACAACTTCACAAGCAGCTGGAGGGTGGAAAGGAAGCAAAGCCGCAGTTCTGGGGTTGTTCTGGTGCTTGGGGCTCTGCCATGGGCCCTGCCATCCTTCCTCTCCTCCACCTACAGAATAACTATAGCAATGGTGAGATTTGGGGTTGCATCTAAAATAGAACTAGAAAATTAGAGCCCTTCTTATTTGGTGTTTGACCTGGAAGTAAAACTAATAGTAACTGAAAATCCTGGTGCTCTTATTTGTCCTTGGCTGAGAATGCACAGCTGAGATTTCAGACTTGGGAGACTAAATTTGGCTGCTAAACGCCACATTTAGGTGCCTAAATAAGGCACCTAAATTTAGGTGCCTAACTTTTCCAGAAACTTCTGGGTGATTACTAGTAGCAAAGATCAAGCTACTAATCTTGGTGGCTAAAAACGATTTAGGAGCCTAACATTAGACACCCACTTTTGAAGCATGCTGATGTTGAGTTTCAGTCCGTTTCTGATTTATATATTTTTATTTTTGTGAAGCTTTTTTCCAAATGCAAGCCCGAGACTCCTAGGTTCTCTTGATGTCTTGTGTAAATAGATAGTGTTTGCAAAACAATTGCCCTCTCCCACACCACAGCTCATCCTCGAACATTACAGGAGTTCAGACGTATTAGTTGAAGGCTGCCAGGAGCTCTCCCTGCTTTTACTGACCAAGGAAACGCATTTGGCAAAAGGTGATAACTGCATTAAACCGAAGGAGGACTTTAGCAGTAAAATAGTCCCAGCTTTTCTACTTCTGAAGTAATTTTCCATAGTAACTTGAGAAGGAATATCAGCCAGCTACAGAAGTGTGAGCACTATCTTCATTTTTCTCTCCTGGCCAATTATTTCTCTTGTTTTTATGATCTCCAAGAGAATAATTTGGCTAGTGAGACCTTAGTTGTGTAGGTTTGCCAGGTAGTCATATGGTCAGAACCCACTCAAGCTGAGTATGTACTGCATTGCCTGTTGTATAAACAAGGGAAAATGTTACTTGTTACCAGTGCAGGTACGAAGGGGAGAAGTGAAATTTGAGTGTATGAAGATGCAACAGAGGGAGGAAAAAACAAACAGAAGCAATGCTCATTGCAGGGAAATGGAAGGCATGTCAAAACTGTTGAGAACTGGCAAAAAAAAATGTTAAGTCTTGCAATGCTGAAAGCAAGACAACAAGAAGTGTTCGGCCGAGTCCTTAGCTCCATGGTGTTATGGGAGGTGCACAAACCAGGAAGAACTGGCCAAGTTAGTCTAAGTACCTTCTCTGTTAATTACCATGACAAGTCTATATGCAATGGGGTACTCTTTTGTTACTCTAACAGTTATGCACTCGGGTATCTGCAGGTCACATTAGCAAGGTCATGGGTGGTTATAAGTGACAGCTGATTCCTGTATAAGGAGCAGATGAGTTGCAGAAGGGCAATTATCGGGTGCTTTGGTTGACATGTAGATCACATCTCGCTCACCTTTTAAAGCAAAAGTGATGTGTGCTTCTTGTTCCATGACTTGCTGCTTAGTATTGCCTATACTCACTCATTTTCATGCACAGCGAATGTCACAGGCCAATGGTTCAGCGAGTTCACAACTAACTCAATCCCAGATCTGATGTGATGGAAAATTCCTGTTGGTGGTGGCATTGCTTCTAACTGGCAGGTTCCCTTCTGTCCCAACAGGCTGAGAGGGTTGGGGTTGTTCAGCCTGGAGAAGAGAAGGCTCCGAGGAGACCTTATAGCAGCCTTCCAGTACCTAAAGGGGGCCTACAGGAAGGATGGGGAGGGACTCTTTATCAGGGAGTGTAGCGATAGGACAAGGGGTAACGGTTTCAAACTGAAAGAGGGTAGATTTAGATTGGATATCAGGAAGAAATTCTTTACTGTGAGGGTGGTGAGGCACTGGAACAGGTTGCCCAGAGAAGCTGAGGATGCCCCATCCCTGGAGGTGTTCAAGGCCAGGCTGGATGGGGCTTTGAGCAACCTGGTCCAGGGGGAGGTGTCCCTGCCCATGGCAGGGGGGGTGGAACGGGATGATCTTTAAGGTCCCTTCCAACCTGAACCATTCTATGATTCTATAAATTGGGCTAATGCCCAATGGAAATAAAGATAATCCCTATTCCATGTAGTTTCCATTCTGAGTAAGGCCAACATACTAATACAATAGGAATATAATATGAGGCTGGAGTAGGATGCAGGAGATTTGCAGAAAATAGAAATACAGGACTTCTATGCACATACCACAGTTCCTTCTCCAGGGCCTGATTCTATGAACACTTGCATGTGTAACTTTGTATGTTAAGCTGTCCAGCTGAATTTAATAGGAATAATCATTACACAATCAAAGTAGAGATTTGTTAACCTGTCACTAAAATACTCGCAGAATAGACGTGAGCAGAATTCTCCGAAGTGATCAGCCCTAACGCTGCTCACTGAAATTGGTGAAAGGTTGGTTTGGGGCTTTTTAATTGACTTCACTGGAACCACAGTTAGACCAGTCTGGGAGGGTTTGAAGAATCTGCCCTGTAACTTTGGCTAGAGAGTGTATCTGGCCTGGCTTAAGCACAGATCTGTTCTGGCTGAACACCAGAAAACGTTATTTTCAGTTAAATTCCTCAGCAAATATTGTTATTGAGTCTCCAAAACATGTACTGAAAGGATATATATATCACCAGATCTGAAAATTACCAAATGTTTAAAAAATTCTTTATCAAATAAATCTTTCAACAAAAAGTAGAAAAACTTACTAAATAGTCAGCTTGATAAATATTGTTCCATCAACTCTACTGTTTGAAAGATTTTGTGGAAAAAAAAAAATCATTTTAGAAGAAGGAATAAAATAAAAATATGGCCTGAAAGAAGCATATTTCCAGTGCGATTGCAAATGTTGTCAGTAAACAGCAATCTAGCCTGGATGAAGACACCTCCCAGCCATTGTTATTCTTGAAGGATTTTGTGACTCTTCCTGTTGTTTTTCGGTGGGTGACACAGTGACTCACCCCAGGGCCTCCCAGCCAAGCAGGATCCCGAGGAAATGAAAGTGTTTCCAACACCAATTGCTACCAAAGGACTGAAGTGCAGACCCCTCCTTCCCCCCGCCTTGAAAAGCAAGGAGTGATTGCTATAAACTGCTCCATCAAAGTAAGGAAACCACAGAGGAGGGGCTGGCTGTGGGTCGTCAGTCAGGTATTGCTCCTCTCGCCCCTTACTCATTGGTATTCTGCTGGAGAGATACTAATGTCTAGATACTACCACTTTAAGCACATGTACTTTCCGATGCCTTTTTTCTTTCAAGTACTGAACTGACGCAGTCTTAGTTGTACAGCAGATCCAAGCATCAGGTTACAGAGCGATTTCCAGCCACTGTAAGCTATGTGGAAACAATCTCATCTTGTAAAGCTGTGTTATGCAATGAACGTGACAGAAAAGGATTACACCAATTCAATGAAATAAAAATTTTAGATTTCCTTAATGTGTACTTGAACGATTGCCAACAGTTTACATTTCTCCTAATGCAGATGAAGCTGTTCTGCAAAATTGAACTTTCTGTCATACAGTAATACCCCTGCAAAGGAGGAGTTTTGTGCCATCATTACATCTACTTCAGTAAATGCGATGATACAACATGTCACTTCATAGGCTTGTAGCTATTTCTACCCATCTTTTGTTAACACATAGATTTGATAGCATGTGTATGAGGAATTGACACCTCAGCTAGCCGTTGAAAGACTTTGCATTTCATCTTGTTTCTCTAATGGATTAAACCCTAGGCTCCCCAGCTGTGGTTTGCACATGCAGGCTGAAAATGGGCCTCCATATCTGTGGGTGATGACAAAAGTTAGATAACCAGTGGATTAATAAATTGAGAAATTATACATTTTCCAGACTGAAATTCTACTCGTAGACTCTCACGATAGCAAGGACCCTACAGAAATGGGAGTCAGATCTCTGCCACACACCGTGGTGCATTATCTCTGACAGATATTTCACCTGTTTTCACATCCTCCTGTTGATGGTGATACTCCCTGTCTTCAGCCAAACTCTTCAAACAGTAAAAAGTCAGGTGAAAACAATATGCTGTAGTTTTATTGAGAGCTTACTTCCTTCATGAATGTGATTAGGGTACTCAGCCTGAAACTATAGTTGTGTGGACTGCATTGTTCCAGCCTTGTCATTGTTCCTCCTTTCTTTTCCCATCCCTCAAGAAACAAAAATAACTAGTCTGTAGAAGTAATTGATGTCCACCTGCTATTATCGGCACTGAACAAAAATGAAAGCAAAGTATTAACTTCAGTGTCTGAAGTGCTGAACTTCAGAGAGTAACTCCAGTTGATTCGCTGGAGCCAACTGGGGTTTTGCTTTTCAGTTGAGCCATGGGGATTAACGGTCTCCTAACCTAGTCCAACTGTAACGGAAAATATGTCGTCTTGAATTGTTGGAGCATAATATGTATGTTGTATGTGGTCCTGTTCTTCATGGAGAAAGGTAGGAAAGACACAATTTTTTAAAACTATTCTTTACCTAGCAATCTTCTCATGGTACGCCAAACTTATCTGCATAGGCTTTGACTCCAAATCAGCATTTTTTAATGTTAAATTGAGGTACGGTGTTGTTGCTGCAAACACCCATGGTGTTAAAATCCCTGAGCATAGTTTTATAATTCCAAATATATAACAGCATATACTATAAAGTTAATTAAAAAAGATGATTGTCATAATATGTAGTAGTTTATTAACAGCTTTTTGCTACTACAAGCATTTTCCATTGCTACTGAACAGTCCTAAGTACAGTACGTGGCAGCACCGAATGCTAGTAGTCCATTTTTGTCTCTTGTTTGGTGGGTTTTTTTTCCCTTAAAAAAGTTTTATTATCCCAGCTGTCTGGAACAAAAATTTAAATGAGTGTAAGCAGAGATGAATGTGAATAGGTGCATTTCTGATGACAAAATGTCCAGCAACATAACAAATTACCAAAAGCAGGTATGTGTGAAAATTTTTGTGCATTTTCCAACTATCTGGATGATCTGAAATACCTGCTTTTAGCAGGTGCCCGAGATGCTGTTATTTTCAGTTGGCTACTTACTGCCTAACTATTACATGCTATGGAAAGCATTTAGTCCATTCTGTATTGCTGAATAAATTGCAGAGTAGAAATGCAGAGAACAGGAAAATCTTTATGATATCTGTAAAGGGGCAGATACACAGTCTGCTAGGAAGCTGAAATGTTGGGGGTATATTTTGGCACAGAGATTTTACCCACTTTTCTTGGCGACGTTGTTTCCTTATCAGACCGGACGTGCATTGTATTTCGCATGTGTCAAAAAGTGCTTGCCAGCAGGACTCATTCTGATAGCGACAACAGGAAGTCTGAAATACACCAAAGGAATGAAGGCTTGGGAAGCCAAATGCTGAGGAGCAGCAGTGATAGCAGTTCTGGATAAGGAGGTTAAGCCACAAAGAGTTCAAGCCTATCAATGCTGGAAGCTGGATCAGAGGAGATGATAGATAGCTGGGGGGAAAAAAAAAAAAGAAAAAGAAAAAAAAAATCACAAGGACAAATGCCAAGCAGAGAGGAGCTGTCTTAATTTGTCTTCAGTTCAAGAGCAGCTCCGTGCAACAAAATGTCACCTAAATATTGTCTTGGAGCATAACTTAGCCTCAAATTCATAATATGTGAATTCTGGCTTCTTGTTATGAGTTCCAGAAAAAGCTGTTCAATATGAGTTGTCTCTTTACCTCACTTCTATGACGGAGTAAGAGATGCAGGAAATGAGAGCTGGCCTGGCAGTTCCTGCGTATCCATGCAGTTCACTCTCTATCTGCCCAACATTAAACTCTGTGCACCTGCCAAATCTTCTGTAACTCTTCCTTTTTCCAGGCCCACATCCGGCAGCTCAGAAGCTGCCAGGGTCCTCTAAGAACTAGCCCAAGCCCCTCAAATCTCGCGTCGACAAACAGAAATAAAACAGGGCAATGAGAAATCTGGACACATTTTTTTCAGTGCCTCCTTTTATGAGTGGATGAAAACATACATTTATAATAGATGCTGGGATACTAGCATAGCCATAGTGTTGGCTGATGAGAAAGCTATAATGTTGTGTTGTACTTAGGTACAATAGGCTCTTTATAATCAGATATTTTATAATGTTCTAAGATGTTCTCTTCTGGCACTAGCGGTCTGAAAGGAAAGCTGACACCTAAAAACTATAGCTTAGACAGACCAACGCACAGGGTATCCATCCCCTCCTGGGACTGACGAGAAACCTGATAGATTTTTCCACTGCTTGTGCAGAGGAAAACAAATGGAAAAGAGAAGCCACAGAAACTCAGCTTGGCAGAAGCTTAATGTCCAACAACAACTTGCCCAGGAAAACTGACAAGTATGGTTGGAAGAGAAAGTTCATCTCGCTTTTCAGTACTGAGGTCCACTGCAGTCTCATCCTGATGCCTATTTTTTAACCAGGCACAAGAATAATGAGCTCACTGCAGCTTACCACAACAAAGATGAGATGTATGTCTGGATAGATAGTGGCTGGATTTATTCAGCCTTTTGGAAAATTAAGGCATGGTTCAAACACATACTTCTGTTTTGTTTCCTCTGAGACAGCCAACCATATAATCATTCCATGCGTTTCAAATAACATGAGAAACTGAGACTGACTCACTGTTTCCCATTTCATTAGCTCAGGACAGGATGCAAAGCCTATAAACACATTCTGTGTGAGTCTTTACATGACATGAAGTTCCTTGATCTAAGTTTGCAAGCCCACATTTTTTTTAAATCCCTAGGATGACTGTTTATGGTCTCTGTCTTACAGCTCTCCTGACTCCCCATACCTAAGCATGAAATATGACTTGGGGCAGCAGTACCTTTCCCTCCATAGCTTTCTTCTCTCTGCCACTGTAGTTATGCTTAAGCTTCTCTCTGTCTAGTAATATCGAAACATCTGTACATCAGTAACTCACCAAGAGAGAAAGAATCAACCTCGAATAGTGTCCTTAGAAGGACCTTGGCTGCTAAGTGGCACGTTGCAACTCCAAGAGAGGTGCTCACAAAGTCAAGGGACATCCACAGGGTGACTAGTCAACAAAAACAAGCAAGTACACAGCTTTGCAAGTACATAATCTAGATCTGAGTAACTCCCGAAGCCAATGAACCAGGTCATCAGGTATAGGGTAAATTGGTGTCCTTCCATTAAAGGATATTGTCTCCTGAATTAGGAAATAAGGGCTTAGAACAAAAATGAGACTGTGTTTATTGGTACCCAAGACTCATGAGAGAGTGAAATAAACTGTGTCTTAGGATGGAAACACAGTTTTGGGAACAGGAACATGAAATGCAGAAGTGCAGAGCACTCAGTTTCTATCTATCTCATGTTTTGCTAGCAGTAGCAATAGGAACGTACAGTAAGAGAGAGATGGACAGAGGTAGTTTGGGAGTGTAAATTTGCTGCATTCTTTTGACAGTGACATGTATCTACTGAATACCTCAAACATACAATGTCCTTTGAAATCTGGCATTTTGAAATCAGAGTGGCAACTATACTTCTAGAAATGTGGTCCTGACTTGTATCAATTGCAAGTGAATAAACATCGAACCAATTCCTTCAAACATATTTTCACTCCCTGTAGTACATCAACAGAGTTCCAGGTATGAAAAAGTAGGAAAAACGTGCTCTGCAGTAACGGATATCCTTACGGAGTCTGTTGGTATTGCAAATAAACAATACTCAAGCCTGATGGTTAGAGTTGCAGTAATTCTATTAGGTCTGGCCTTGAAAATATCTTTTGTAAAAAGAGTACTGAATACAGACTAAATGCATTTTGGTCTTTAGTGCCTACATAAAGGCATCCAGGCACTTAGAGATTTAGCGGAATTTTTCACATTAGTGGCTGGCTCTGAATCAAATCAATGACATTTAAGCATTTCCATGCTACAAAGAAAAGGTGGCTATCTTGTTTTTTTAAGCACTTAAATACATTTGCGAGCCTGATCTTTCGTATTTTTACTATTACTGTGTGCAGAGGAATTTGGGCACTGACACTTCTATTCCCTGAGATGTTCAAATGCTTACATAAAAAATTCAGAAGAAAATATCTACATTTTAAAATGTCCCTCAGCATGAATTTTCAGAGTAACTTTAATACATGACTATCAAAATATCTTGGTTTCATACTGCTATATTCAAGTTCTTTGAAGTTCTATTTTACAGTAAAATTTTAATATATGTAATAGACTAAAACAAGTACTTTAAAAAAAATTAAAAATAACAGAAAGCATAACTAAATGTATTTCTACACTCTTACAACTGCATTTTTCAATCTAAATTTACCCTGCTTATGGGAATATAACCAAATATAGAGGTAAGTCATAGGTAATTTCTGATAAAATATCACTTTAGATATATTTTCTGAAATACGGATGTAGCAAAACAGGAGTTTGAGATTAACTTGCTCTTTTTCTATCATTCTGCTATGAGAGTTAAAATAACCATCAGTGGAAGGGATAGCAAGCATCGTTGGGAAAGGCCGGCAAATGTAGTCAGTATGTTTGTTTCTTCACTTTAGTAAATCATCAAAGACTGTGTATTTTTGTATCTTTTTGTTTTTCCTTTTGTAAAGACTTTGACAAATTTACTCTTCGCACCCACAATGGAAATTGCCAGTAGTTCGCAGCAAGGCAGCATGGCTGTCCATATTTTTTCCTGTTTTATGCAGTGGTGCTTCAAGAATATTGAATGATATGTAAAATTTTTACATTCTCTAAATCTGAAGGGGATTATTTCAACCTCATAGGAGAACTGTGCATAAAAAGGCAATGTTTTGCTTCAAGCAATGTGAACTAAGAAAGAATATATAAATACAGCCTGAGACCAATAAATCTGTAACTGCAAATCCACTGTGGCAGTAAATGGTTTCCCTTTAATAATGAAATACCACACTGGCAAAAATAAATATATAACTCAGGCTACCCCAACCATTATTGGACTACAAAATAACGGTATTTTAAAACAAAGAGTCCTTTCATTCTCTAGACTGGTCTTTGGTCATGTTTCAAGTTTTATTCTGCAACCAGGAGGGCAAAAAGCTTACTTGAAAAAATGTGGAAAGTGAGACTGTCACACAGTCACTTGTGCTGTGGCTCAAAGTGAAATTCCAGATATTCCAGCACTGGCAGTAATACCATAGTTGGCAGCAGTACCGATGACCAAATTTCTCTTTATAAAACAAAGCACAAGTTGGCACTGAAGCTAAGTTTCTTGGTTTGAGGAAAGAAAGAAAAACATTTATTCAATGAAGGAAAACTTACTTGCTGGTAGGGAGAAAAACAGAAGATTTCTGTTCAGTGAACACATAGAGGAATAATGTTTTGCTACAAAGATTTCTGGAAGTTTTTAAAATCTTAAATGATTTCTTTTTACAGAAAAAAAAAAAAGTTTCCATTGACAAGAGTTGTGATTCTCTCTTCTACAGCTCTGACACTGCAAGCCGGAAGCTACAACTCAGTTTTGGACAGAGTTTTTCTTTCAGTGACTTATTTGAGCTGCACTCCTTCTATTCCTGTTATTCCTTACTGCACACGCTGCTGCTATCCATACCAAGTTTGATCTAGCAAAAGTTAACTGCCTTTGATGTTGACGTTAGCGAGTGTCTTAGAGTGGCACAGTTCTCTTGATGCTTCAGGGAGGCATTAAGTTGCCTTAGGACTCTCTGAGGCACAACTTGAGTTGCATGACATGGCGTAAGGCAAAGACACTTGGCCCTTTCTCTTTCCTTCCCTCCCAACCCCTTGCATGAGGTTGAGGAGCTTTTTCCACACTTGTACCTGCGATATGGGTAGCTATGGCAGGGCTGCAACACTTTGTGTCCTTTCTGCCTTCAGTGAGTTGCAGGTATAACCACCACCGTCATCATCTTAAGCATCAGCAGCACACTGAGGGCTCTTTGGGATGCTACTACTCAGATGAACAGAACTGAACCGAATCAATATTCTCTTAGGCATTCAGATAGTTTCTCTGGGTCTCAAAACCCAAGGAAAGGATCCTGTCCTCAGGCCTCTTAGATTTTGCAGAGGTTTCATTTCAGTCAATAAAAGAATGTTCCTTTCTGTATCCTTCTTCAGAATTAACATTTCAGGTGGTGGTTTGGCAATGCAGTAAATAAAAGGTTAGGGTCCCTCTTACCACATCAGAAACAGCACTAACCTGGGATGAATTCACTCTCCATGTTCAGATTTATCTTTTTGCTTGAAGGCTTTCTGCTGCAGTAGTTACTGCTTTTTTAGCCCATTCTAACTTTAGGTCCTATGTCAGAACAAAACTAGCATAAAAACAGCACTGGCACTAACTCCCTGCCATATGCTCTGATCAACTTGACAAAAGTGTCACTGTTTGGCCAACCTCTACTCTGAGTCAAGTTTGTATTACTGTGCGATCCTTTCCAACAATGGTGAAAACACAGTCTCGCTAAGGAGAACTCACATGTTTGCATCTCGCATGGATAAAAATACCTAAGTTTGCCAAAGTGACAGAAATCCTTGTCTACCATGAGATTTCTATTGAGCACCAGCTTCTGTCACCTGCAATAGGCAGAGGATGTGTCATAGCCTTAAGATGTAAAAATGTAATTTCTTTAACTAAACAAAAGTTATTCCACATGCGATGCTGAGCTGCTACTGTTTTCCTCATCCCATGAATAAAACAGTATTGTTGTTGGAAGCACTGTGGCTTAGCTCCTAGGAGTTCCTGCATGCAAAGCTGTTCCAACACTTCCCCTTATAGCAAGAAACAGTCATGAGGGAATACAATATCTTAATTACTGCAATAAGTAGCCTGTTTGTGAGGTCAATTTCTCCACCAAACTTTCCTGAGATTTGACAGAGAGGGAGATGAGCAAACATACTGCACCTCGTTCTTGTACTGGTTGAAGCTGTGTGATTAATTGCCATCAGCTGCCTTGAATCATTAAGGCACAGAGCACAAGAGTGTACGAGATCATGTTTTGATAGCCTTTAACTCTAAAGGTCTGCTCGGGTTTCTGCCACAGAAGTCAGAGAAACATCTGTGAGAAGGAGGGATACCAAAGTTTCCCAGACCAGCAGGTCCTGAGGAGAAGAGAGCAATTCTGCGCTGGCTTATTAGACAGCCCAGGTAAGAGGCTCACTCTGGGGACTATATTCCCATCCCACGGCACAGCAAGTACCTATACAAAAGAAGAAAAAAACTTTTCCATTACTAATTGAGCAGGAACAGTCAAAGCTAGTTGCAACTTTTAAATTAAAAAAAAAAAAAAGCAGCCCAGTTTTCATTTAAAGAAAAAAAACACACCCTCCACCTCTAACTCTGCAGGGCCCAGAGCCTCTCCCTGCTGGGGCATCTTATGGGAATCACTTCCTTGCCCTGTGCTGGTGTCCCCTCACATCCTCTCGGTTGCAGGATGGTAGCTCTCTCAGGAAGGCACTCCCTCTGCCTTTAATGTGAAGCAGCTGTGATTTTCACCAAAGCCACTTTACACAACCCAAAGAAGAGCCAGGTGAAGGCTCATGTTGCTTGTTTTGCGCCTCTGTTCTTGGCTGCGTTATTCCCCACTACCTGGGCTCCCTCGCTGCTCATAAATGTTCCCTTTGAAAGTATCCCCAGCTACAGTATGTAAGTTGGTGATGTATAGCATATTCTAAAGAAAGATATGCCTCTGTTCAAAAACCTTCCTGACCTCGTGGCCGAAGAAGAACAAAATAACGTATTAACAAAAACACAGTTCACTGCCAAAGAAAAGGAGTTCCTGTAAGGACTGAAACAATAAATCTCCTCCGTACTGAACTCCCAGAGGGAGTATGTTGTGTTTCCTCCTGTTCTTTATCAAAGTCCCCAAAATAAGCAGGAATGGGCAGTGACTAGGCACAGTCTCTACACACCTTTTTCCATGGAGTAATTAAGGCCTGCCTCAGAGTGAGAGAACACTCCCTGCCCAGCTGTGCAAGGGAGAGCTGGCAGCACCACCACCACCAAGCATGAAGCTCCTGGGGATTGCCTTCTTTTTCCTAACTGCGCTCTGTGTTTGTGTTGTGGGAGGTGAGTTCTTTGGCTTTTTTGGATAGACTTGTCACATTTGTGGGGTGTTTTGTGAGCAAAAGCTTAGCTGTCAGTAGCTGGATGCTTTTTTTTTTAGTGCAGTGATTGAAAGGCTGTGTGTCGGAGGAGAAGAAGGTACTAACTGGTAGTTGAGTTATATGTGTTCTGTGAAAAACTTTCCTGCCATTGTATTTTTGTGACAGCTCTCTTTCTAGGTGTCATGAAGCTCCTCAATCTGAGAGGAGTTAAAAGCAGAGGTATATTTACAAAGTTTTTCCGTTCTGTTTTTCTTCTTTGAAATAAAGCATCTTTTGTAGAGGTGGCTTTAAGGGGGAATTGAAATGTCTGTCAGATTTTTGCAAATAATGCTCTTGCAAATCAAATCTATCCTGGTGGGTTTCCTTGGCACTATGCCAGCAATAAATTTGGCCAAGGGTATCTCTCGGAAATTATCTTAGTCTTGCCCTCAAAGATATAGGTGCTTACAGCATTTATCGAGTGTCAAATAATGAGGGATGCAAGCCTAGGGGGGCAATAGTAGTTACTGAGTGCAGTATCTTTTAAAAGTGATTCTCAAATCAAACTTTGATTTTAATAAAGCTTTGTGTTGTTCATATGGTCACTGAACTGCTGTTTTCATTATTCTTTAGCTTGAAAGATCATGCTTTTACAGTGAAATTAATTAGTAAAACCTGAAAGGGTGAGAGAAGCTGTAACAAGGGCCAGAGTCTATCACCACCTCTGTTAAAAGATACATTTGAAGTCAAATCTGCTTTTTATCTGTACTTCCATTTGCTGGCCTGCTGCTGTGAACACTATCCCTATAGATTGCCTGTAAGGGATTTTGTCAATCAGAAGTTAAAAAATTGATAATACTAGATTAACTGATCTAAAAAAAGTTAATCAACTTTTGCTCAGATCGTGTTAAAATCTAGAAATGTCTTTCGTGGTGTAGCTTATGCTATTGCTTGGGCTCACTGCTGTTAGAAAAAAAAAATCAATAAAGGAGATTAAAAATAAGACTGTGCCACAGAAAGAACTGCTTTTAAAACTATGTTAAGTAAGTACAAGCACCGAAAATCTGTGTTGAGGTACTATTTATTCTCTGTCTGCTACTCCTAGTAAAAATAGCCTTCCTGTCATTGTTAAACCTCTAATTTCACAACTTCTGAAAAGCAAAGTGGAGTTGGATCAAAAGGAGCATATTTAACACAACAGTCCATAAAGCTTATCAGAAAGCAACATGCAAAGGTGGGAGGAATTCTGTCAATTTTATACAATCCTTTCTTTAAAAAGGATTTTCCCTCCTCTGCGCGATATGAACAGGGCAGAACTGATGACAGTGAATAAGCAAGTTTCATATAGGATACATTTGCTCTGAACAATTTTGGTTCTGTAAAAGTATTTTTTTTTAAATGTCTTATTGCAAGGTAGACATGGTAATGAAATTCTGTTTGTAAATTCACATTAGAAAATTAAGAATATGTGTGAGGAAATTTGGAGTATGTCTCTACCTTGTGAAAGTAAAAGAATATAATCTGGTCAAGCTTCCTTCAGGCTAACCCATGCATCACCTGTTAAGACAGAAGCAGTTTTATTGTCCGTTATATAAGGTTGAAGGAAAGTCTTTGGATTTCCACTGTTTGTGATCGCTAGAGTGTCCTGGACATCTGGGCTGTAACAGCAGGACCTTATAATCTGAAGAGAGGCATGGATGGTAAGGAGGCTGACGCCAGTCTCCCTCCTGCTCTGTCTCCCTTTTTTCAGCATTGGAGACAGCAGCAAGACATTTCTCCAGTTGCTTAGAAACACTTTTTGTATTTTAAAATTATGCCCAGTAAAATTTAGAGAAGGTCAAATCACACCCCAGCATTTTAATACTCCCTCCCACAGGTTTTGGGGTAGTTTGTCTTCAAAACTTACCAAGACAAGTAATGTGTGGGCTTGCAGCCTCTTCACATAATACACAGAAGCTGCTTGTCTTTGTATCTTTTGTAAATCAAGCAGAAGTGGACAAGGATGTTTCCATTGTGGTTAGTAAAGAATGTACCAAGTCTCCTGTGGGGCTTCCAAATTTCATGCCTTGCCTTCAGACTGTGTGCTGGCCATGCTTTCTTGATAAATTTCTAATTCATCTTGGGATCTTGCATCCTCAGAAGTGCCTAATATTTTGATGGCATCTACCCTCTGTCAGCAAATTACTAGAGGCTCAGTTATGCACAGATGTGGAGGCCGATAGCCTCCTGACAACTTGTCCATCCTCTCAAGGCTTTTCTCAAATCTTTGAGAGCTAAATAACATGCTTAAAGCAGGAGTTCCTTCATGCTCATCTCAAGGTGTTCAGTCCTTCTGGCATATTGCCCTTTATTCTTACCTGGTCCAAAACATATGTCAATGCTTTCTGTGTTCTTTCATAGCATTTCCAGCTTTAAACAACAGACAGCCCTGGAAGGGGTCAAAGAATATATTACCAAAGGATAGTAATCAAATAGAAATGCTCTTGAGTCTGCATTAAGATGTAATTACTTTTAAAATGTGTAAAGGTGAAGTTTAGTCTTCTAAATTATGAGGGGAGAGGAATTGGCATGTACTTATAATGTAAGTGTTTAAAGGTTATGTCTTCCTGTGCCTTGGCCTTGTAATACAACATGGCTATGGCTACACAGCATAGCAGATGTCCTCCACAAAGTGCTCGTAGCACACCACACCTTTCTTCTCACTCAGGCACCCAGGTCTCTTTCTTGCAGGAATGATTGCAGAAAAGAGTGGGGCTGTGCTCTCTTAGCGTCAGTCTGGATGCATTCAGGTTACCCACCCAAATGAGGCTGGCTGTCTTGTGTTGTAGTGGTACAGCGGGTGAGTTTATTAACCTCTGATTAGTGACCCCTGTTGACAACTAGCAGTACCTTTCTCCAAGAGTGCTCTTGTCAAAATTGATGGTATTACAAAAAAAACAAGGGTGCTTTTTCGTTTTGGAAAGGTAGGAGCAAATCTTGGCATTGAGAGCCTGGCCCAAAGGCCACTAAAGCAATTTGGAGCTGTTCCATTACACTGTGGATCAACCCTAAATTACGTGCTTCCCAAACCCCTTCCCCATTAAGGGGATGCTGTGGAGCCTGGGACATCATCCCAACCCTACAACACAGTAGATTAATCCCGGCTCCCAGGCTGATAGCTTGAGAAAAGTTCCACTAAAACAGGGCTCCTGTAGTGATTACATACATTTGAACTCTGCTCTTGTCGCTGTTAACTAGAGGAGATGGATAGCCTTTTCCTTTTCCATCTTCTCTGTTCTCAGCTCACAAGCCTTCAAGTCTTTTAAAAAATTCATTTTTAAAATTAAACACTAACTAAACTGTTTTGAGCAGTTAAAGCCTTTGAGGATGGTCTCCCCTCATGCTGGGTTATTATTCATGGCTGTGCTCTGGGAGAGAGCAGCAAGGCACAGACTGTCACAGTCGGGTCATTGTCTCCTCTCTGAAAATTTGAGAAATGTGAATAGGCTTTAGATAACCAGCTGCTTTTTCACACCTTTAGCTTGCTTGAATCCAAACTTTGAATGTCTTGAGAGTTTGCCTGTTGGGGAAAAAAAAAAATGTGTTTTGGGTGTTTCCACCGTTCCTAGCAGTTTGCAAGGCTAGCTTACTCAAAAATCAAATTGTAGTGCTGGAGCTTACCAGAGCCTTTAATTGAGTTTTTGTTTCTGTACAGATTTTTTCATTCACTCTTTCTTTTTTCCCTTGCTGCCACATTCCTTTCATTCATTAGAGCTTTCTCATATAGGGCCAGTTTTGCCTAGTGGATTTTAAAGCTGTATTTATTACTGGACAGAAGAAGATTGCTTGTTCTAGCCCTAAACCCAAATGCAAGTTTACTGCATTTACTGAGGATAGAAGCAGATGGCTTGATACCTGCTTGATAAGAAGATTATGATTTGCAGCCAAAATAAATAGAAACTGAATTTGAAGGGCAAGTTGCCTGCAGCATTCATCTCCAAACCTGAGAATACATAATGGCATACAACGTACCCAACAAATGGTTGTCTCTTCTGAAAATTTACCAGAATGTTTTCTCTTTTATTTAGCTGTCTCTTTTGTCTGGATTAAAACGTAGAGTTCATATTAATCTTTACTCTTTTATAAATTAGGAAAAACATCTGCTGAGGCGTATGTTTTGGTTTGGTTTTGGGGTTTTTTTTTTTTTTTTTTTCTAAATAGGAGAGGACCTTGAATTCGGTCTCCAATTGTTTACGCATCTGAGGCCTGTGTGGAAAACCTGCAAAAATAGGAATTAAAAATAATCTTTAAGAAACTCTTAACCTAGGGAAAGGAGTGTTTTTAACTGGTACCATTTGGTAGCCAGGCTAATGTAACAGTCTAAAGATGGGCAAAGCCCCACAGTAAAATCACATGGGANGGGTGGGGTGTCTGTCTGTATTGTTTGCTGAGACAACTCAAGGAAGACCCTTTGATGGTTTTCTTTTGCGATTCTGTAAACAGACAATGTTGGATTTGTGTGTGTAGCAGCTGTTACTTCCAAACACAAGTCAACAATTAAAGACCTGGCTCCCCTAGAAGACAAACGTTTACTTTTGGTTTCAGCTAGCACTCTAAAAATAGGTGTCTCAGATTTAACCAGAAGAATCGAGACCCTGAGTCTCACCATGTCCTGCCATGCAAGCCACTGTTATTGTCCCAGCACCTGAGCTATCAGGTAGTGATACCTTGGCATTCATCTTGTGAAAGTGGATCCTTGGATACCCAAACAACAGCTCACTGTATCAGCCAGACCTACCTGCAATAGGAAAAGTGTTTTGACACAATTTAATATGATGCTATCTCTGCGCTGTGCCTTCTGAAACTACCTCCCCATGCGAGAAAGCTGTGCTCTGATGATTACTTGCTGATACAATGGCTCTAAGGGAACAAAATTCAGTGGGTGTGATCTGCTGGGGTATTATCCCCTTGCAGGAGAGGTAGAAAGGGGGTAGGAAGCCCTCTGATGCCATCCACACATGTAGTAGAGGCTGGTCTGGAAAGGTCCAAATTAATTCCAAATCATTTTACCCTGGGGGTGGTGAGGCACTGGAACAGGTTGCCCAGAGAAGCTGTGGATGCCCCATCCCTGGAAGTGTTCAAGGCCAGGTTGGATGGGGCTTTGAGAAACCTGGTCTAGTGAGAGGTGACCCTGCCAATGGCAGGGGGGTTGGAACGGGATGATCTTTAAGGTCCCTTCCAACTCTGACCATTCTATGATTCTCTGATTTTTCTTCTCAGCGGCCAGGCTAGACAACAGCCCCTTTCAGGCCAGACTAGCTAGCTAATACTCCAAAAGTTACGTTTCAAACTAGTAACAGGGCAAGGATTTTCTGACTGCTTTTATGTGGAAAGTGGATTCTTGCTTGACTTTGGTACAGGTGAAAATCCTAGCTGATTTATCGATAGAGTATTTTTACAACAATTTTTAATCTCTCTTTTCCAATGGCACTAACATGCTCCTGGGTGTGAGCTGCATGTTGTAGATAGCAACCCATCTCGGGTTGCTGAAACCACAGAGCAAGTGGCACATAGTTTTGCATCATATTTATCTGCTGTAACCTTTCTGCCTTGTCTTATCACTCTAATGAAATTACGTGTTTTGCCAGGATGGGAACACTATACCAGCCTTGCTGTCTGAAGATTTCTACAAGACATGTAATCATTCTAAAAAGCACATTCAGTTTGTCTTAACGTCGTGATTTCTCGGTGTGGTACTTGGTTTGAGGAGTCTCAGTGTAATCAAAACTTTAGGGTTAAATCAGTTAAATCCCTGATTATATTAATGAGATGCTTATGCTTCCTGCAGATTTCTTCTTTCATAATCTTTAGCAGGAGATTAAGATCATATTTGGGCTTGACAGGTTTGGTTACTGATGCAACAACTGATCAGAATGGCAAAAGCTTTGGATTTTAGTTAGCCTGAGGAAAACAGTGCCAGGAGATTAATTTACCTTGCCTGGCCAAGGATTCACATTATTTTCCTCTGTAAAATACCTTACTTATTTCTTGAGGCATTATTTCATTGCCTGCTAATTATTTGAAGTGATCAGAGACCCATATATTCCTTCATTTTTTAGTAGTTTTCCCACTTCTTTGCATGTTCACCATTGAGTCTAGGCTTTTATTTGAAATACAGTGTTGATAACCTTCTAAATGTTAATGCGTGTGGTGCTATCTATCCCAGTGTAAGGACAGTCTGAAATCATCTTTCTTTGACAGATGAATTATCCCTCCTTGTCTCAGCATGGGTTATATATCACAGCAATATAGACGATGTAAATACCAGTGTTTGCAAACTCATTCAATGACTATGGAAGCAAAAATATCCCCAAACGCTGTGAAGAGGGACTCAATTGAGCATGGGGTTGCATTAATTATAGAAGCAGTTTACAGTGTTTCCACAGAAGTTTTCTGATGGGAACAGGTTTTTTGATGCTCCAGAGGCTCTCAGAGCTTTGTCAGGAACAGAGTGGCATGAGCGGGTGTGGCTGAAATGGGTGTCTAGGCTGATCCAGGATGTGCTAAAAATAAATACATCATAGCAGACACTGCAGTGACCCTTTCCTGAATTATACAATTCGTCATGTTGCTGCAGATGCATTTGGATCACAAACGTAGAGCAGAACTATGATTTTACTAACTGCTGCAGCACGTTGCAAAGAAGAGCTACCGATTGACCTGGGCTCAGCTTCCCCTCTGGCTGTTTCATATCTGCCCTACCCAAACACACTCTTTCCTGGGAAATCAAAAATAGGCTTGCAAATAGCATGGTAAGGAAAAAGCATTGTAAGCATTACCCGAAGGACATAGTTTTCTCTCTGCTTTCTGGGTGGGGGTGACTTACACCAACACTCCTGTTCTTTCCTGTTGCAGGGGAAGGGGCTCTCCTTTCTTTTTCTTCTTCTACTCAGCAATGCACAATATGTAAAAAGCTCTTTCTATATAAAATTGCACCCATTAAAGACATTTTCAAATTGATTTAGCATGACTAACACAAGGGGGGTGGCAGTTTAGTTTTCATACTATAAAATAACCCTTAGTAACTCCTACCTTTTATCTTACACGTGGACAGACAAATATATCACCATCAAAGGGTGACAATCTGGTGGTTTAAATAGCTTTAAAGGGTTTAATTAAAACCTATTAAATAGATTTAACAGGTTTGAATAAAGAGAAGCACAGAGCTTGGATCCTTTGACCGAGGCAGGCTGGAGTGCTGATGAGCATGCTGAGCACATTTATTATTTTATGGAGTGAAAACAATCATCCCGCTGTAGTACACAGTAATAAAGATATCCACCAAGCTTCACGTAAGAGCAGAAAGTGCACTGTGAAAGTTTGTGATTAAAAGCCCATGATAGAGAGTTTGCATTTCTTCTGAGTCAATAAAAGAAACCATGAAACTGGCTGGTAAGTGCTCAGATTTCTATGTCCACGAGTGCAGAGAGGCAAAGCATGCCGTGCTTGGTTTGTTTCTAATACTCAATAAAACATGGGGGCATTCGTCCAACCCCTTCTCAATACTGTTTTCATTGAGGGGGAGCCCTCAACAACCTACAGCCATGTTAGCTGAGGCCGGTCCTTGCCAGCTGCTTTTTCAGTATTTCTCTGTGTGGTGGCTCCCTGTGCAGAAGCTGTTTGCTGGGTCCTCTGAGCAGGCTTTGTGGAAACAGTGCGGTTTGCTTGGGGAATTCGTAATTCCAAGCACTAGCAGACAGCTGCTGGGTGTTGGGTCATGCTAGCCACATGCCTGGGTAAGCAGGAGGAGCACTGGGGCACTGCTGGCACCAAAGCTGCGTTTCCTGCCCTCTCCCTGTTCCCTGATGGAGAAATTGCAGCAGCTGCTTCCCTTTCCTTCCTCTCCTCAGCACTTGCTGGTGGGTGCCTCCAGCCCAAGTTTCCCCTGCAGAGCCCAAGTCCCACATTGTCCCAGTTGCCGCTGGCTCTTCCCAGGCCATGCAGGAGCAGCCCTGTCACTGTGTCCCTTTCCAGCTATGGGGCTTTGCATTTATGCTCTCCCTTCCCTAACATCTTCCTCTCTCTTCTGTTTTCAGGTGCTTTTGCTTTCTGCAGGCAGGGTGCTATGTCATTCTGGCCCAGGAGATTCTCCTTCCTGCCTTGGTGTCTTCCCCCATGCTTCTGCCCGTATTTCTTTTCACTCTTTTGTAGCAGGTCGTCTCTGTCCTGTGAGACCAGCCTGCGAACCAGGAGCTACAGCGGAGAAGTAGAAAATTGAACTTAAATGTAAGATCTCCACATGTAGGATTTGTATAGTATGTTTTCAGTTTGCCGCTGAAGAGAGGCGTGACTGAAAGGAAGGTAACAGCTTGGCAAACGGGAGGTGGTTTCCCCCCTCCCCAGGCAGCAGGAGTTACAGGCTTCCAGCTGGTTGGCATCAGCAGCAAAGAACAGAGTCTCTCTCCCTGCCTTAGGGTTCTTAGCATTGCCTGTAGTATCTGACTACATCTCACAGGGGTTCACCTTAAACATGACCGGTATAACTTTGTTCAGGGTAGTCCTTCCAGTGCTGTTGTAAGATATTCACAACGCAGAAAATGCTGAGGAGGAAAACGGCTTGTATTGTGTTAAGAGCATTTGCAGAAGTGCAAAAGCATTGTGAGACCAGGCTGCAAAACCACTTTTTAATTCTGACTCATGATGGTATTGCAGTGGCAGTGATCCAGCATGGGACTGTTATTAGGGATGCAGCTTTCCTTATACCAAGTGCTATCACAGCGCCTATAGTGTGTGCAGGTATTATTACAAACACATCTGAGTGTACATGTGAGGCATGACATGCTCTGTGTACTGCTTTAGCATACTGAAGAAATATGAAGACATGAAGGTTGTGTATTTTTCTTTGAGTTTGCTTCAAATTCATGAAGCAAATGGCTTTGTTTAACTTAACATCCTTTACCACGCGCTGTTATCAGCTCCAGCCATTCACTGGATTACATCAGAACCTTCATTCCCACTTAAAATCTAGCTGATGTGACTATAGAGGAAAGATTTAAAGTTTGAGTCCTTAAGGATTAAATGTACTAGAAAGACTATTACTTCTATCAAATTAATTCTTTTAGAACACAATCTCTGACGGTTTTTAATATTATGTTATGTTGTGGGGGTTTTTTTAATTCTTGAATGTTAAATTCATAGATTTTGTATTTGTGATCTTAGAAGTTTTGAATAGGAAGAAAGGAATTGATGGGTTTGAGCAATAGTGTTAAAATTGCACTTAAACCTCCTCTAACAATACCTCCCAAATGGAAGCTTTTGCAATCTGGAAGCTTGTATGCTTCCTCTAAGAATTTTTGCAGCGCTTGCTGGTTTTCTAAATAATTTACGTAGTATGGGTTAGTAATTTTTAGCCAACCAGGGACTAACCTATGACCACAATTCAACACTGTTGTTTGATTTTTGGGAAGTTTGATGTCACGATTTCAGTCTGAACAAAATACTCCAGATGAGAGTACTACAGGGATGACTGGTCTTAAGATTTATCAGAACACTGTAGACACACCTCTCTGCTCTTAGGAACATGCCTGCCTTGAGCCTGGCAGATTTCCTGGCAATGCATTTCTCTTGGTATTAGGTAAAACTTATTTGTGCAATTAGAATGTGATGGGAAAAAAGCTGTATCTAGTGGAAATAAAATGAACTGCAGAAATACAGAGGGAGGACTGAAATAACAACAGTTATCTAAAATTATTCCCATTCCTTGCTTTTTCCTACATTACAGCTTTCTGCAGTGTTTTCAGAGGGTTGGTTCTGCACTGAACACATGCTCCAGACAAAGCAAAATATTGAGAAAGCCGAGATCGGTTGCAAATGCAAACGTTGCAACTTGTATCCGTATTATTATTATGGAAGATCCAATTAACAAAAACTGAAGATGCAGTTGAGATCTTGACCTGCAAATCTCTCTGTTTCTTGCGTAACTTCATTAATGCTAGAGTGTGGTGCCATTCTGCATTGCAGTTTGTAGTCTCTAGAAAATAAGAACATACTGTTATTCCTCTTTTATCGATTGGAAAATGGGACACAGGGAGTGTCTATGTGGCAAAATACATAGAAATACCCAAGATGATCTGAATGAGGCAGATTAATTTCCAGAAACTCCATCTAAACGAATTAAACTGCATTGTCCTACATAGACATACCGGGAAGGACAGAGTAATCTCTACTCCACAGTCGTAGCCATTTATCTTATTTGTGATGATATACCCAGGAGAGCTGTAAACTGGCAAGCTCACAAAGTATTTATGGTAGGTCAGTCCTGCAGCATGGATGCCACAGACATGGATGTGCAGGAAGTTGGGTAGACCCTTGGAGAACTAGCCAGCACTGTATTGCTACAAACCAGCCATAAGCACTGGTGGCATTTACTTTAAAGCTACTTCGTATGTGTCTTGTCAGAATATTATCCTGAAGCTGTGCAGGGAACTGGACCTGGGTTTCCCAGCCACTGCTTATAGCACTCTGCCTTCCTCCCTCTCAGCTGGAAATGCAACCTGGGTCTCGGCAAAACATTAGTGAAGAGGAAAGCCAAAACACACCTAAATGCTAAACCTCACCAGGTAGAAGGCCCATGTAGAAGGCTTATTTCTATATCAGGAATTAAACCTTAAATTAATTAAAATTAATTAAATTAATTAAAAACCTAAATTAATGTATTCAGGTGCACTTGAGTTCTGTTTGGAGGGCTTGAGTAGGGTTTGAGCAGTGTCCAAAACTTGGTTTTTTTCTCCACGCATGGGAGCAGTGTTTGTGCAGTGACTGGTTGATGGGAGATGAACTACTCATCTAGGCAAATTTTTTTTTCTTTGGAGGATGCGAGACCCTTTACACAAAAATGCATTATAAAAGAAGAAAGAAATTTATCGCAAGGTTTAGGGTAGAACATCATGAACCAGGAAAGAAAGATAGGCGAGGAGTAAAACCAGAAATAAGAGAATTGAGAGAACTACACTGGGCCTGGGGAAAGGTCAGATAAGAGAATGAAGAGATGAAGCAGCAATAAATGAAAATGAAAGAGAAAACATAATAGACAACAGAGCTCCAAGGTAAGAGTAAACAGGTTGTGTACATCGTCAGGCAGCAGCTATTTTTTGGGAACTCTGAGAATATCAGTACCACCTTTTCTCACCAGGGCAGCTGTAACTTTCTCCAGAAAGGACAAAATGTCACATGAAGCGTACAGTCTTCCCATGGGTACTGCTGGAGCAGCTGTTACAGGAGGCTTTACTATGGTCGTGAGGGTTGGCAGAATTATCATTTGCTTCCTGGAAAAAGATCATTATTTATTTCTGATGGTGTGGAAAGACAGAAAGCAACTTTGACTTCTCCATGACTTGTGTATAATTGCAAAGGCCCAGGGTCACACAAACAAACATAATATACAATAAAAAACCTTAACAATGCCATCTGTAGATTCTGCTTTATAGCCTTGAAGCAGGATATTAACACGTACAGGTTTCCTCAAGACACCTCTTTGGTAATTGCTCCCAGCTACAACGTTTTGGGTATTGGTCTGGTTTTTGAGTGGGAATATCTTAACATCTTCATCAAGAAAATTGTTAAAACACTAGCTTCTGGATGTTATGCCATCAGCTTGACACAGGCATTGAAAAACCTGCAAAGTTTCTAGTCCAAATTTCCCTCGTCCATTACCTCCAGTTTCACCTTCAGCAGATGTAATGAGAAGTTTATTCCTTTGTCTTTGTTGCAGCTCCTTACCTACTTGAGTGCTGTTATCATGTCTCCTATTAATCTTTCCTTCTCTGGGCTAAACAAAGGCAACTTTTGCAATCCTTCTTGAGAGGTCATTTTTTTCTAGACTCCTGAAGATTTTTATGGTTCTCCATTAAGCCCCAGTCCAGGCATCCACAACCTTCTCAACACCCTTCTGAAGCTGGACCAATTACTTCAGCTGTGGCCTCATCTGAATGGAGGGATTTTAATATGAACATATGCTCCTGTCTATCTAGTGCGAGGTCAAGTGAAAAAATGTCAGACAGGCCATTTCACTCTCTATTTCTGTAGTGATGGTGACTTTTCCATAAAAATTATTTCTTTTCAAAATCACATATTGATGACAAAACAGACAGCATTTAAATCCAGTAATTCATGTAATGAATATAATCAATATATATTTTGAACAATCTATTAATCTTTAAAAATGTTTTTGTTTTGACTTTTTGGCATTCACTGTTGTATGAGCTGTTTCATGTGGTGTTTTAGAACTTAGTGGTTTTGTGCCCTGTAGTATCCTGTAGTGTATAAACAGAACTACTCATGTAATATCATGCAGTCATTTCTGCTTTTTTTCTGTCTTGATTATGGCAGTGACAGGCACCTAATTAACACAAGGTCAAAACCGGCTTATCTTAGACTTCCCAGTGTAAAGGTAAAAATAATGAGTGAGACAGAGGGAAGAAATTATGTGAGCTCCAAGCTCAGACCTTGGAGACTGAAGTCTACATCAAAAGCTGCAGTTTGAGGACAACTGTGGCTGTTGGTCAGCGCTGGCTAAATGCAGGAACTCCCTCTGAATTTTAAAAAAGAAAGTAAGTTCAGTGTTTCAGTTCGTTCATTTCAGAATCATGGCTGAAGACCAGATACAAATGATTTAACTGTTGCTTTAATTTTAGAACAAATGTATAATTTAAACCCAAGACAGAAAGGACAACAAAGGGAAATTCTGTGAACCTGAAAGAAAAAGAAAAGAAAAAAAAAAAAACAAACAAAAAAAACCCCAAGAGTTTATGTTTTTTCATTTTGGCCTTGTGGCCATCGGTCAAATGCTTTTTGAGCTCTTAATTCCTTCTTATTTTTCCCTGCCACCCTTATTGTCTTACTGTCTCTGGGCCTTCCTGCCCTTCCCATCTCATCTCTTCCTGTCCTGTTATCTTTCTCCCTGTTGTGATTTCTTCTCGCCTTGTTGTCTACTTTTAGATATTTTTTTTTCTTTTTGGATCTTACCACCACCACCATCATCCCTTTAATCACCCCTGTGTCACATCTGAGCACATTTTAGCTCTGTGTGTGTTCTCCAGACACAAGAGTGCTGCATCACAGGTCACCTACGCTCTTTTGGCTGAGTTTATAGCCAGGGAGCACAGCAAATGGGAGAAGTTTGTGTGTGGGAGCAGTTGCTGAGTAGGTTTTGGCTGCTCCCACGTCAGAGTACATGGAGGTGCTCTCATATCAAAGGGGTCATTGCAAGTGAATTTGCTGAAAACCGTGCAGTTGTAACTTAATTCATTGTCAGTCATCTGAGGCTGAAACCAACCTGACATGACCAGAAAAATTAATCTTTCTGTGTCTCTCTTTGTCTAGCAACAGTTTCTAATGTGCCAAAGTTCTTTTCTCCATCTTTTTTGATCTCTTGCTTTTATCCCCCATAGGATTCTCCTTAGTCACAACTTAACATTGCAAATAAGAGCATAATAAGCCACAAGTTCTATCGCTTCTTTTAATCAACCAGTTCCCCCCGAAATCCTGGTTTAGTTTTAAGCATTTTTGCACATTGCTTTCAACTTGTTTTTAAAGTATACTTAATTATCCACCATTTTAAGAAAACAATTAATTCATAAAACTCCACTTTATTCTACTCTGCTAATCAGATTTACCTTAGTTTATCTCTAGCCTGTGATAAAATCAGCAAATTGTGAATCATAACAAAACTGTGACTTACATTCTCAAGTTTTTTAGTTTTGAGGAAATCTCGGCCTATCAACATGGTTATTAAATGGAACGCCTTTAAAGGATGAATGATCTAAGTATCGCAGTGGGCTTTCCACAAAGTCATGCTGAGTTAAAGGAAGAGTTAGGGAATGAGCTAATTGGCCAGCTAGTGCATTTAGCTGGTATTACAGACGCGGTAGTTACCGAGAGATGTTCTAACAAACCATATGAAATGTAGGCACTGTTGGAAAAACATTCTGTTTTAGTGCTGTGGCCTTGTGGTGTGAGGATTTACAGGAGCTCTGTCAGCAGCTTGTAATGAGAATGAAAAGATGGAAAAATGCTCATTGTTTAGGGAAACAAGATTGCTTTTTGGTCTATTTGGATGGAATTTATTTTCAAAGTATTTCAAGTGTGGGTTATGAAGCATCTATTTGGATGGAATTTATTTTCAAAGTATTTCAAGTGTGGGTTATGAAGCATTATTCTAACTGGATAACTAAATGTCAGGAAAAACAGTATTCTAAATGCACTGGGCAAAGGGCTGTACATAGCCTGGCTATGTTCATGTGTCCTGGGGAGTAGGGCTGGGGCAGCAGCGGGCGCATAGGGAACTGATTTAATTGGATATGGGATATACCCGTATCAAACTGGGCCAGCATGTGCTGTGAGGAGGCATTGCGAAGGCAGCAGACGTGCTGTACCTAGAAGAGTTGCCCAAGGGAGTGGGGCTCCCAGGGAAGGGGCAAAAACCCAGCTGAGGCCCATTAGAAGTGTGCAGGTGCCAAGAGGGCCGATAACACCTTACACTGCATGAAGAGGAGTTGTAAAGGTTCATATGACTAGGCCTTAATATGTGTCTGCAGATCTCCTGCAATTGTATTATGTATTATTATTTTTTTTCCAGGTTAGATCTGTGACTCTGTCAGGCCTTGGGTGATGCTCGTGAAATGTTAATCGGCACACAGTATGCTGAGCAAAGGGAACAAAGCTGACTGTTCTGCCCTGTAGCCAAAAAAAGAGAGAATGCCAGCAGATATTACCATGAATGGAGTCACACAGGAATAGTGACATGCTGTCCTGACTCAGTTTTGCAATGTCTACATTACAGCATGCTAATGCGGCGTGACAGGATGTCATGCTCCAAACCTGAAAGCACTGGGGGATTAGTCTGTGCCATTTTGCTCTCCCATCCGGTCACAGAGCTGATCTCTTCCTCCTCAAATGTACCCATCCTTGTTTCACAGTGGAGTAAAATGGTTGTGAAATGCCACTGTTTCTGACTCAATGTAGTTTTTCATCGTCTTCGTCACCCCCTTAACTTTTTTTAGTAGAAGAATATGGGCATCCAAGAAATAAGACTGAAAATTTTATTTGAAGCCAAAACTCTAGTTGGGTTATGCTGTTACTACTTTTCAGCACAGCCAGAAGACACAGGAATTATTTTGCTTTTGGTTTTGTGGGGTTGTGGGGTTTTTTTTGGCTGGTTTGTTTGTTTTGTAATATTGGAGACTTTCACCCAATAACTTGATCTAGGATTTTTAAGACTGGCATCATTTACTGCGGTAAACTCCCAACAGCTGGAGCACTGCCTTGTGAGCAGTAAGGAAAGTCAGTCATTACTCAATTTAGTGCTTCCCAAGCCATGGTCTGTGAATTCTCCTTTTCCCCTCACATATAGGGATCAGGGTGATGCCGAAAACCCCTCCTGAAGTGCTTGTACACACTAGGGAGCTAGTACAATTTTATTCCTCCGAGGCAGGAGAATGGGTGCTTACTCCTGCAGCCAAGTATTTTAGTTAATCTTCCACCCTGAAGACACAGCACAACTGTGGTTGTACTCAAGGAGAGGGGACGCTAGCAAAAAACCTTTGTTTGCTCCAGGTTTTTTTCCAACCTAGTCTTAGAGACTGTTTTCCTGTTGGAAAACAACCTGCAGACCAAGGGGGGAGGCCATAGCAGATGGTCCCACTACAGCAGTGAGGGCAAGGCTAAGAGATTTAGGATGCAGCTTGAAAAGTTTGCTAGCAGAGTTGTAAGATTTAGTTGCTTCTGCTAATAGGCTTCTGAACTTGATTTTCCAGGAAGGTCTTTGCTGCTCTATGACTTATATGCCTATGTAGTGCTAAATAGATCTGGAAGGCAGCTGAAGTAATATGATTCTCTCTGTGTTTATTTCAGAAGATGGTATTACAAACAGTACCGTCAGTGCAACTGTTCCTGCATCAACATCAAAATCTGGTAAGAGTTCATATTCGCTGTTATCTGCTCTTCTGAAGTTCCCATTGCCTTTTTAGCTTTCAGCTTTTGCAAGTTCTGGGAGAAACTAGGTGAATTATTTCATGTAAGGTGATTGTAGAGCAATGTATTTCCCTGGGCCTCTTATAAAAGTCTGTTGAGAAGAAAGGATTGAGGGATCTTAGAAAGGAGAAGGTTAATTTGAGCAGGCTGCATTTTTTGTTTCAGGTGAAAAAGGCTGAAATCCTTGTGAGCTCCTGTGCTCTCAAGGAGCGGTTCAAGTAGGATCAGATATTAAAATATTAGCTAAGACATAGTTCAAGAGGTCATCAGATTGAGAATAATTTGGGAAACAGCACCAGTTAAGGGATCGGGCAGCAGGGACTAGCTGATTTGATGGGTGTAGAGGGACAGAAGAGGACACAGACTTTCACAGTAAAGAATTACACAAAATACGCCAACGTTGGGCCTCAGTTAATAGGAAAGAACACATGTGCATAAAGCTGTCATTTGCAAAAATGCTATTGGTAACTTCTTGAAACTATTGATGTCAAGATTCGCTTTCGGGGGTAGGGGGGTAGCACCAGTGCCTTTAGTTTCAAAAGCTGCATTCTCTTTCTCTTTTGTTTGTGATTGCTTTTACTAGATCAAACATAAAGTCCTAAAACTATGAAGACTTAACACAGAAAGTGTCTGCTTTATATGGTACAAGTCTGTGATTCTGGTTTACATCTTCAAATGACACATTCAGTTCTCTTTATTTTTTATCTTTGTAGTTATGAAAAATCAATATTGACCATATTTCATTCATGTGAGTTGAATATCAACTCCTCTTTTAGTTTTAATATTGAAGACTGATGCATTTAATAAGTGATGACAGAAGAAAACTTGGACACAGGATTATATTTTTTTTGATAACTACAGATATTAGTGAGTCTGTTTTGGAGCTGAAAGCACTGAAATGATAATGATGTATACACTTGAAGTGCTAGTAACGGAGGTAAATAAGACGCAAGTAGGTGAAGTATGCATATATTATGTTTATTACAGCAGAAGGATTAGTCCCTTTCAAATTGTGTTGCAGTTCTTTTATGTTTCAAAAGCCCTGATGTTCATGTTTGTTTCAAAGACATTTAATAAAGGCTCAACACCTCACAGTGAATGACCTCTTCAGATGTTTCACTGAATTTCTCTTGCAGCTTTTTGTCACCAAAGGGAAAGCAGTATTGTTATTTATGCCTATGAGAAAAGCATCAGAAGCCCACTATGAGATTAAAGCACTTTGTGGGTGTGGAGCAAGCTCCCATCAAGGTCCATTCTTTGAGGCACTGCTATTCCAGGTGAAAAGCCAGCAAACTGAGAGCAGAGGAAGAAAGTATAAGCTATATTTCAAAAGTTCTGATGTGAACATTGCATTTAAAAGTACTCAAGTCACACGAGGGAAAATAACATGTCATGTCATGATTTGTTCCTATTCTATCATGTTTCCCATTCATGAAAAGTGCTAGAAGACGTAGCAGGACACGTTAGGTTGTTGTCAGCGATTGAAATGGGCCTCTGTAGTTGACAGTAGCACTTTCTGTTTGTATTGGATTACAGAATTAAAAACTGGGCTCTTAAAATGATTAGTTATGGTTTTTTCTATCCCAGATCCCTTGGCAGCAATTTGGCCAGTCTGTTCCCTTCAGCATGTGCTGGGGGCGCATAGGACCTGCAGTCTGCTATCCACACACAGCAAGATACACTGATTTAAACCTGCTATTGCCTTAGTGATGTTTGGGCAACTCTGCTCCCCTCTTTCTGTACGAGCAGCAGCTGGAAGTGATTCCTGCTGACCAAGGGAGCCCTTTCCCCTCCCCTCAGTCTCCAAATCTCATCCCTCCGGAGCAGAGAACTACCAGGAGCCACCTTACAAAGGGCACGAAGTTGACCCTGGGGAATAGCACTTATTTGTCTTGTCCAAGATGTCCTAAGCTTTGCTGCGCACCTCAGAGGAAGACATGCCAGGTGCTGTTTTTTTCCCCAGAAATCTGGGTGCAGAGGAAGAGGGTCTGGGAAAGCTAGCCAGAAAAGATGACTCAACTGGGGCTCAAGGTGGTCAGCAGAGAGAAGAGAAAAAAAACTGCACAAAGACTACTAGAGTCTCTGCCCCTTCAGTTCTTTACCTGTAATACATAAGCTGTGTTCCCGTGTGTCACTTGCACTTCTTTCTGGGGAGTTTACATCCCTTCTCCTATGAAACAGGCATGCAGCAAAGTGCTAGTCAGCAGTCCAGTCTGTCAGCAGAGTGAATCCATCCATCCACACCAGGCTCCTTTCCCCTCACCTGTTCCATTGGCAGTCTTGCCAGGCACCTCTCTATAACTCCCAAAGAGCATACGCCTCTTCCTTGGGGGACGGCTTGAAGATACAGCTGCTAACTTTCAGTGGGCAACTTGTGGATCGTCCACAGGCCAAACCTTCCCTCTGACACCAAACGTAAGCACTTGGAATCCTCTTTAAAAATGTGTGGATAATAAAGCTCTGTAAGGGCCAGACGTTAAACAGAAATTCACTGTCTTTGAGAGAGAAGGCAGCTAAAGGTATGTGATGTTTATTTAGGCATGATAAAATAAATCAATAAAGATGTGAATGCCTTTCTTGCAGTAACGGAAGCTGTGAGCGCATTAACTTCACAAGCAACAACATCGCAGGCATCAGTGCTGACAACAACTGCAATCAGAGCTACAAATGAACCCATCACAAGCAGTAAGTGAAAGTTTCTTTGGGCTAATTGTTGATGCTGTTCCATTGGTTGTTCAGGAAGTTAAGCAGGAGTGCCTCTTGGCTTGGGAATTTGCTTTACTGATAGAAAACACTTTGGTGAAATCTTGAAGGTGTGGGCTGGAGCTTCCTCCTGGTCAGGCTCAAGGCAGCTCCAAGCCAGGCCTTGTAACTGCATTATCACAGGATTGCTGTCAGTGGGGTGACCCACCTAAGAGACAGGGAGTGGCTTTCTCTGCAGCAAAGGGAGCCCTGTCCCTGTTGGTCTTCAATTTAAATGAAGTATTCTTTTGATAATTTAAAGCTGGGCTGCAAGCAGGGCAAGAGGTGTGTTTTGTGTGTGTCCATATGCATGTATACAAAATTGAGGAAATAATTTGAATGTCGTTCCTTTATTAGACTCCATGCCTTCTTCACCTAGTACTACGCAACAAATAACACAAGGTACAACAACACAACCACCAGTAAATGTGACCACTACAGCAGCAGATAAAAGTGTCAGCACAACAAACAGTAAGTGATAATTTCATTGAGAGATTTCTGATTTGTTTTATTTATTCTGTAAAACAGTGTGGAGCAATAAAGAGAGATCAAAAAGAGTACTTTGGGTTATGGATTTGGAAGTTTGGGGAAGCAGAGGTATTCATCCTACCGTATTAAATATCTTTAATGAATCTTGCCCTAGAATCTTGCACAAAGAATATTATTCTTTTAACTTGTAGTGGAGGTGATCTGAAGCCATTACACAGGATTTGAATCTCCCTGTAATTGGGAGAGTTGTATTTGGAAGGGTTTTCATTTTTTATTTTCTTCTGTGTTTGGTTTTTTTTTAATAAGTATTTCATCAAAAATAAATCATTCTTTGTGATGAGTGGTGTCAGAACAGCCCCCCTTTGTTTTTTATTTTATATATGTTACAATGCTGTAGTTAATTATGTTCTATATTATTATGAGTCACAGTACTGAAAGCAGAGAGGTGGTACTAATTACCCTGCATCAATCTTAGGAAATACTTTTGTTCCCCATAAATCTTCAGAATAACGTGTGTTGGCCCAGTGCATCAGATTGGATTCTAGAAACAGAAAATTTAAAAATAAATTCCACCTATCCACCAAGTAGTTGGGTTAATTTAAAGTATAATAACATCCAAAAGGAGCTCAGTAAACTTAAGATGAAATTCAGTCTCCCTTTTTTGTCTGTCAACTGCACTGTAAATGTTTGCTCAAGTCTTTTGCTGAACTGGAGCTTTGAAATACTCCATTTTTAATACTTGATTCAAAAAAATTAAAAAGAAATACTCTAGATATTTAACTCAGCAGTCAGTGGTACCCAGTGTTCTCCAAGTTGATATTTAGAGCATACTGAACTATGACAAATGTTTAGAACTTGACTTCTCTTCCCTTGGTTTCCCTGCCTAAAAAGGGACTCCTGTGAAACGGTCTGCACGCTTTCTCTGTGCAGATTCTATTTTAAAGCTACCCCTCATGGACCTGAGCCTGCTAAGCTGCCTGGAGGGCAATTACCCTTTCACTTAGTGGTTACATCTTCTACTGATGCAGCTTTCCCGCTGTGCTTGGTGTAGGGAGTAGTCTGATTGTCAGCCTGAAGTCTTTTTTGTTTTGGCTTGGCTTTTAAATGCCGGTATTGGTGAGTCACAGAATACAGTCTGGCCAATGCACAAGCTGCTGAAGTGACACTGAAGGCCACAAAGAATCTTTTTAAGCTTGCATTTCTGACCCTGTGGGCCTGTCCAAAGTGCACAGCATGGTGAATCACATCATGGATATGATTCCTAGTCCTAGGAATCAGTCCTAGGAATTCCTAGGTTTGGCGAAGGCTCCTGGCTTGCGGGCACCGGAGCAGCACAGGCACCTAGAACTAAACACTGGTGACAGGTAGAGCTCCCAGCAGGGAAAGGAAAGTTAACAAGGAAAGGCACACCTGCCAGTGCAGCTTAGCTTCGGACACTGCTCCGCACTGATGCCCCAGAATACTAAAACTAGTGCTGGACGTACGGTGGTGCTGGAGGTACAGTGGGCCTGAGCGTGAAGTTTTCACCAACGTGCCTCCATTCTGTTCCTCTTGTGTTCTCTTCCTACCAGCTAGAGTTTAGTCCCTAGTTGCTTGGGTTGTGATTTGTTTTTAAAAATCCTCATTTAAGCTAAAAAAAATACTCAAAAACTTGTGATAAAAATGGTTGATAAATGAACCTTAAAAACAGGACTTCCCTGCCTCTCTCTCCACTTTGTAAACAGGAAAAGTAAAGAAGATCTTGGGAACTGCCCTGCATTAAAAGACTTTATATTTTCTTTCAATGCTAAGTAGTATTTGGAAAAGCTGTGTATGTGAAAACCAATTTTAGTAGTTTTTAAGACAAAATTCTGCTGTACCTTTCAAGAAATTCATAGCCTTGGCTCCAGCATAAAAGGATGGGATGGGACACAAGGAGCTGGGGACAGGGCACAGGAGCTGTACGAATGCGTGGACACCCCTTGGAGGAAACCCACAGACCCCTCAACCACCACCAGGCTGCTGACTACAGCCGTGTTTCTGTTTCCACCCCACACATTGGCACGGTGAGGTGCCATTCGCTTCACTGCACCCTCCCACTCCTTGTCAGCATCCCCAGCAGCAGCGCGGGGCTGGGGGAGTCTCCCTCCCTGAAGCGAGCACAGGCGTAGCAAGACTTCTACTCTCAACAGACAGGAGATGAAAGTTGTCTATTCTTTCTTTTTCTGTTCCGCTAGCTTTCACTTCTCCCCCTTTTTGGGCTGGCTGTACGGGATGGAGGCAGTACCTTTATAACACTTCAAATTCTACCTTTACTACACCTGATTTTTAATAAAAAGCAGGCGCCTCTTTTGTAATGGAGGCCATTGCTTTCTCTGCTTCAATCCCTGCTAAAAGCTTCAGTGAATGATCACATTCACACAGCAGAGATTTGACAGGGCTTCCTGTCTCCACTGCAATTTCTGTGGCTGCTGTCACCTTTTATTATAAATTCAGAAAAAGCCCCCAGTGCTCCACATGCTGTGAAATCATGCGAACAACTTTGTCCTTTTTTTTTTTTTTTTTAAGTCTTCAAAATTCTTTTCCTCTACAGGCCATAAGTACAATCTCTCCCTCTTTGCTCTCCTGCCCTGTTTATTATACTGGAAGCCAGCAATTAGACTTGTCTTCTTAACCTTCTTATTGATTAATATAAGGGGTCAAATCCAATAGCTCACATTTAGGCAAAAGAATGACCTCACTTGTGCAGTCCAGGCCCCAAAACAAGAATATATATGGTGCCACATTACAGCAAGTTGCATCTGCAATCAGGATTTCATATCCTGGGACACTTGCAGTCGTCAAAGAGAATATAAAATGAAATGCAGCTAAAGATTATGTTCTTCCTCCCTTGGATACAGAGCAAGCATCTTATGTAAGGTCAGTGCTCAAGGTATTAAATTACAAGTAAGAGTGGATTTTTGGCTGTTGTGTTTCTAATTTATCTCATGCTACTCTCCTGGATGATGATACATCATGGTACAATAAAATATTAAGTATTAAAAAGTGAGAAAAGGAAAGAGTGGAGAAGATACTCTTTCTCTTTTTATCAAACTACTGGTAATTAAGAAGGAAGCTTTACTTCACTAAAACTACCGGAAGAGAGCTGTGGCTATGTGGATTGCTCAACTGTCTTCAGGTCATTACCACATGCTATAGGAGCAGTTGGCTGCTGAAACATATTAGGCAGAGAGATGATTTAAAACATATATTTTGAAATACTTGGGGTTTTTTCCTTACCAGAAAATGTAAAGCTGGCAGACAGCTGATGCTATCAGCTGTGAGTGTAAACATTAAAACTGAGATGTGCTTGGTTACCTCCCCAGCCAATTTCCATTCCTCTGAACGGGCGTGAAGTTGCATTGGTTTTGCTACACTGGGATTTTTCAAAGCTTTCATGAATGCATTCGTTAATGCGAATGGTTTCTCAGGCTATTGATGACAGGGGTGAGGCCTATATGTGTGTTTATGCTAAAGTACGAGCTCAAGGGTGAAGGTTTAGTCTTCCATCATAAAAAGCCCTCGTGCTGACATTTTAATATTGTTTGGGTGTAGTTCCTTCTGTCCTGTAAAGGTGTTCCCTTGATCCATTGATTGGCCAAGTAAGGTTTTAACACACGTAGAGATGCCTATATTCTTTTCATTGCACAGAGTATATGCGGAGTATTTGCCACTTCAAGCATCTTATGATGCCTAAGCTAGTTAGGTAACTGCCTGCTGTAAAGAAAATTTAAAGTACTGTTGGGGAATGCCAAAATATATGTGGATTATACGTAGGTTAAGTAGAAAATCATGCTAAGATCAAGTGAGGATGTGTGTCGCATTTCAGCTGGTTAAAGAAAATGAAGGGTTTTCAGAGCACAAAGGGTAAAGAAATACCTGAGGCTCAGACAGCAGCTTTGCAGAGCAGCTTCAGGTTCCCTGTTGTTGATTATCCCTTTGACAAATACATGTTAACACACTGTCATTTATCTTATCAAAATATCAGCAGGCAGAGCTGCATCACCACCAGGGAGTTATGCCACTGCAGCAATCAGCCCCATTCGGACAGCTATTTTACAATCTTTACTGCTTTACCATTTTTATTCATAATCAGCTGTTGACAATAAACCCACTAACCGATGATGTGAGTGCTATTGCAGCAGCGGCAGCAGCCGCCCTCCGCTGCTGTGCTGCTTTTTTGCAAGCCCAGGCCTCCCTCTGCCAGGCAGGCAGAAATCTTTGCTGCAGCTGGCCGAGCCGAAGCGTGATGAATTACTGCAGCGATGTGTCAGTGGGGACGGCAGAACTGAGTCACCATGCGCCCGCGCAGAATCCCCCGCCTGTTCCCGCGCAGAGCACGGGCACTGCAGCAAGGACTTGCACTGTCTCCTCCTGTTATCAAATTAAACCTTGCACAGATATGAGTTAGGTGATTTACCAAAAAGGCAGATTTCTAGCAGGCGTACTGTGCTGTCGGTGCTGCCGTTGTGTTATGTGAGCAGTGGCTGGATAGGGGTGCTTCTGTTCCCATAGGCTTTTGGCACAGAAGCTATTCGATCTGCTAAATGTGTTAATGGTAGAGCCTGTGCTGTGTATGAGGCGTAAGGCTTAGATGCTGCTTAAAAGCCGCTTCAAATCCACAAGTCAGCAGAGAATTGGGTTGCTAGGATTTAATCTTCCAGTGGAATTAAGGGAACCTTCCCCACCAGGTTGTGTTTTTCGTCTTGGAAGTGGTAAAAACTGGCACACAGACTTTTGCACTGTAGCACGTCTACTTCACCCCTTGACACCGGGAGCGGGGAGCCTGTTTTGCAGTCTGCTGAAATAAATGCAACAAGCTTCACACCAAGCCCTAGGTAAAGGCATGAGTCATACCTGGTGCTACCCCTGAGTCGCAGGAAGAATTTCATCCAGGCTGAATTAAAAAAAAAAAAAATGAAATGGAAATGCTGTGATCCCCTGCCGAGGCATATCCAGCGCGCAGCCTGTGTTCCCAAGAACAATCTGTTCTCGCAGCTCCCAAACACAAGAGGAGCACCCAGGGCTGGGCTGCTGCCAGGACTGATAGGACGCCTGGAATGTGTGATCCCCATGGGAAAACAGCTCTCCGCGGGGTTACAAGGCAACTGGCTGCCTCCCTCCTCGTCTCTCCCACACACCCGATCGTTTTGCAGCCTTTTTAAAGTGTATTTATGTTCAAATGTCTCCGCACATGAAGGCTTACTGTTATTCTTCCGTACTTTTCATTCTTCTGTGCAAGTTTTTAGTAATTTATGATAAGGGAGACTAAAGATGGTTGCTGTTGCTGTTTCTCTTACAAGCCCATGCGTCTTAAAGAGAGAAGCAGGTTCTTTGGGGATTTTGCTTTTTCTTTTAAATTGATCTCAGATTAAAATTCAACATTTAAAAGTTGGGTCTGAAACAACCACAGTGAGAACCAAAAGTGGAAAAGGTTAGCTTTTAAAGCTTCATTCAAAGCTTCTATGATGAGAATGCAGGAATGATTAAAGTTCTGAGATCCTTGCATTATAACATAGTAAAAAATGATATAGAGGGTCTTTTTGCAGTCACCTCTACTGCAGATTAGGCTTGCGTATTGAACGGGTACAATGCTGCGTTTTCTGGAGGTAGCTCACGGTGACATTATGCTTCTCATTCACTAGAATTCTAGTGAAACTTTTAGGTGTTTAAGCTTGTTTAGCATAACTTTCAGTTTGGTTTCCTTCCATGCCTTGATCTTCGAAGATACCATCCCTGGCTGTCCACCTCCTGTCAGTTCCCAAAGTTGTATGAATCCCTGGACTCCAGTGGCTTCTGCTCAGTCTTTCTTAGCTCAGTGATTTTTGAAGGTTGCCTCTCCAAGGTATTGCACTTAAGAAACAAAAGGGGAAGGGAAGGTCCAAGTTAAGGGTGTGTGGTGGTACAATAGGGAGCTTTGGGTGCTGGGGTTTTTTTCCTGAGAAAAGAGCTCTTTGAGGGGCCAAACTGGTAATCAGAGTTTCTGAATAAAGCATGTGATGAAGCATTCCTCAACGTTCACATGTTGCAGGCGCATCACGTTGCGCTTGTTTGACTAAAACTTGTCTAAAAGTTGTTTTAGTTCTGGTGTTTGAAATTCGTATGAAGAGGCACTGAAAACAGTTTACAGCTCAGTCGCATCTCTGATTTATATCAGAAAGGAAGTATAAGGTTACTCTTGGGCACCCCTATGTTTTATTCAGTAGGCACTGTCTCGCCTGTTGTTATGCTGAAGTTTGAGCATAGACGTAGGAATTATCAGCTGTGCTGGAACAGCTTAAATTCTTTCTTGTTGTCATTTGACGACCTTCAGTTCCACGGGCTTAGGCTGTGCCCTGCGCCACCATCTTGGACTCACCCTAAGCTGCAAATCTTGTGACACAGATGTCCTTGATCCTCTATTGACTCTGTGAGAGCAGAAATAAGACATTTTAATTTTTCATACATTAATTTTCAGGGATATATTATTTCCTAGGCCTTAACAGCACAGAATGAAATAATTAACTCTGCTCTTAATTACAATCCCTAAAACTGTCTACAATATCACATTATGTGACAGTTGTGGCTGAAGCTTGCTTTTTTCTTTGTTTTCATTTTTTTGTTAAAGTTAAAGGTAGAGGACAGTAAGCAAGTTTCTCTCTTCTGCTTATGTTGTTCTTGATGCAAGACTGTCTAGTTATTCTGGGCTCCCAAGTCAGAGCTCTAGGCTGTCTTCTGGCACCAATGTGTGGCTGTTTCTAATGCTAGGATGTGCTTTGAAGACGCCTTAACTATGCCAGTAGTAACAACTCTGTAGGGGTGGTTCATTGCTTGACAAGATGTTACCAGAAGCCGTAGTGCTTTCTGACCTTAAGTCTCTTCTATGATGGCGAGAACGTTTGTCTGGGGGATGGTGCAGGTTCTAAGACAATGCTTATACAGGTGTATCTTACCTGAATGTCTGTCTCATTTCCAGCTACGCAAGAAAGTGGAACACAATTGGCACAAAATGGGAGTTTGGATGCTTCATCTACTAAGGGATGGTCTTTTTCTTCTACAACCTCTCTACAAAAAACCACTTCTGCTCCTAGAACCTCAGGTAAGTCTTGAAAACATACGCTCTGTTTTCCTATACAAACAGTTAAAAAGATGCAAATAGTTTGGTATCTCTTCTTCACTTGTGCATTGTCCTGGAATGAGGCCCACCTCCTTATTCATGCAGAGTATGCCGTGTCCATGTCATCTAGCTATGAAGTTATGATGAGTGATGAGTGAGCTTCAAAACATCCATTTGGGATACTCAATGTTGTTACAGGAGGATATAAATTACAAAAGATAATAGCAATCTTTATATGTGCTGTTATGTGGTCATTGTGTAGCATTGACTGCCAGAGGAGGTTATTGAGATAAATTTTCTGGCTGCAAAGCGAAGGAGACAAAGGAGAAAACAGCTATAATTTTCCAATTGTTAATAAATCTGGAGGGCAAGTTAATGCATATTACCAGTTGAATGACATTGTTCAAAGTACAACATAGTCACATGCGTAGTCAAAAAGATATTAATCCTTCCCAACTCCAGTCTAGTTTTATTGGGGTTTGGGTGTGTTTGGGTGTATTTATCCACTAAGCAACACTGAGGTGAACATAGATGCAAGGTCATATGAGTGATCATTTATTATGCTTTGAGCTGGCTTAACTTTCCTAGATTTTGAAGAACCACTTATTCAGGTTTTCTTAAGGTCTCTTGAGCCTTCACTTCACTCTACTTACTTTCAGCTACATGTGTGTAAATCCATAAGGACGCTGACTTTGTTTGCATATGCCAATTATTATTAATGTTTAACATCCCCCAGGGGATATAAGACTCATTTTACAACCTCTGGATTGTGTTTGCGAGAGATAATCACGTATGTGTACTGTGATTTTTCCTCATAGAAGATAGGATTGGATATAAAAGTGGAGTACTATCATATGCTCAGTACGCACTGAAATTCTTAGAAGCACGCAAAGCGATAATAATAAGCATTTTAAGGAAGTTAAGATTTTTTCATTTTTAAGACAAGGCCACTAATTTAGAGGGGATTCTTTGCAATTATTTCAATAAGCCTATGCCCCATAATGCATATATTGTGAGCTGTAGTTACTTGATTATCCTGTTAGGTTTTGTGTCTTTTGGCAGACGTGCATGGTATGGAAACCTTACCATTGTTACACTGCAGTAAAGCAGTAAATTGCCATGTTTTTATTAAAGGTTCTCTCATGCTGGTAAATTCTCCAGGTTAAAATGTAATTGTAATACATATCTGGCTGTGGATCACATGTATTGAATTACCTATTACATTATTTGTACAATTACATTTTACATTTAAAATTTGCCCAGAAAATTTTACAGCCTTCCTTGGGTCTATTTGTGGAAGTCAACAACACCTTAGTCAGCTCACTTTGCTGTAAAACCAATAAATCTTCTTGAGCTCGGGGACAACCCAAGACACCGGGACTATAATTGCCTGGCTGAGAAAGAAAGGGCCCAGGGGGAGTCAGTCTAGGTGCTTGACGTAGCCAGTACTCTGAGTTCCCATAAAACTGCCATTTCAAAATCACTTCCTCCTGCAGTAGGATTTCCACTCTTACACCCTCCCTATCTCCTCACAGCACCAGCTCCTCCCTCCTTTCTTGCAGCTTAAATGCGTAAAAAATCTCAATACTCACCCTGATCAGTTATGTAGCTTATCCCAAATGGGTGCACCTTTAGACCACCCTTGCTCGCTTATTCTCTGTGTACATTAAAGACTTCAAGAAAAAAATGTTTTTGTTCCCTCTAAACAGATTTCTTCTCCTATGTGCAATCGCTCAGGGCCAAGGGAAGCCATATGCTGCACTCTAAGAACCTTTAAAGCAATGCAAGTGTGAAGCCAGTTGTTTCATTCTGTGCTGAGACTAGAAGAAATGCTGACTCTCTCACTGCCGTTAGATTATTTATTCCCGGCTCTTTGAAATTTCACATTCAGGTGCTTCTATAGGGGCTGGATATCTTTTGTTCAGCAGAGTAGAGGCTGGTATGTGCAATGGGGCATCCCACGCTGCATCCCACAGGGGATAGCAGAGCTTGCAAGCCGAAGGCACCCAAGCCACAGCTTCTGCGTGGGAGCTTAGGGGAAGACAAATTAATGTGAAATTGATCCAAAACAGAATGTTTCTACTTGGTGTGCTCAACCAAAATAATTCAGCTGGCTAACCTCAATGCAAAAGAATATATTTAGTTTTAGGACCATTTTCCATTTGAAAAAAAAAAATAAATGCCATTTTGGTGAAAATTTCCTTTCTTGCTGCAGAAAAAGAAAAAAGCACATCTTGAAGAGAAATTTCCAATCAGCCATATCAAAAGATCGGGGTGTGGGAGGAGTGCCACAGAGAGCTGGAGAGAGACTGAAATGAGTGGGGGAGCCTAGGAAAGAACTTGGAGAAACATCAGAAAACAGTACTGCTGTATTAAAGAAGATTGAAACCACCAGCCATGGAGGAAGGGCTGTGTAGTGCTCACCCAGGTTAGAGAAGGAACTGTTTGTAGCAAAGAGAGCAACCTGCATGTGTGCCACTGACACATACACTTCAACTTTAACTTTGGCTGTCAGGTATAACATACCTCCTACTCATTCACCACCGCCGCAGAGGATTGCTTGCTAATATTTAATTTTCTCCTTTTGTTTAATTAGTGAAAAAATGGAGATTTAATGGATCAGTCTAGAGTCTAAATACATCTGAGAATCTGCAAGCATTGTAGCTTTTTATTCTGTGACCTAAACAACAAAAAAATCTGTAAAGCAATATGAGCTTAAGTTCACCCAGCAGGGTGGTAAGATCAAATGATCTATTATAATAAACTGTCAGATGAATCAACCTGCTGCATCTATTGATATCTTTATTGCACTCCTCCAATTATAAGTCCTACTCACTTGATTCACAGGAGGCATCTCCCTAAGAAAAATTCTTATGACTAAGATAAGGAGGGTTTGACTCTTTCTGTACGCAAACTGTGTAGGAATTCTGGATAGTGATATTAGGTAAAAATTACCCACCATATCTTCAGCTTCTTCACAAAGAGAGAGAGAGATAAATATCGAAGTGCCTGGGAGATAGAAAATATAGTAAACCCCCAGTAAACACAATTACAGATCTATATCATGGTTAGGGCAAGGAGGGTTTTTTAAAGTTCTTAATGTTGCTTTGGTTTATATTGTGGTATCCCCTCTGAGTAATCAGCCAAATTTATTCATTTGTTTTGCCAGTAAACACAGTTTCTTGTGGCTGCCCTCCAAAAACAGAAGCAGCAAACTGCAGGGTATCCAGGCTGCTTAGGTAGCAGTTGTTGGAGAACAGGGAGAGGTTAGTTATTGGTCTCTTTCTCCATCTGTCAGGCTTCTAACCAGTGCTAAACTGACTCAGGCAGGTATTTTCAAATCAAACCATGTGCCAAATTTTTTATCCTTGTCGTCTTTACTGCACAACGAGGACTCAGCACAGCCAGCGTTGCACACCTCACTTTTCATGATGAATCTGGAAATCTTCCCAGATTATTTATGCAGAGCATCTGCCCCCTAACTCACCGCACCAAAGGACGTGGTAAACTCTGAACAGGCAGATAGAACAACTATAGTAACTATGTTAGCGAGCAAAATGCTGCCTTTCCTTCTGTCCTTCTCTTTCTGTAGAACAGCAGCGTATGACCCCACCACCAAAAAGGGCACTGGATGGTTATTTAGAAAATGCAAACTGAAATCACCTGCTGAAGTGCTCCAATAAGCACAGCTTTGTTTGTGTGGCAGGGCTGAGCAATCTCTGAACAGAGGGTGAGCTGGCGCCTTGCTTGCATACTGGTGACAGGGGGAGAGAGAGAAGAGCACAATATTTTTCCTATTTAATTTTTCATGCTCTAGCAGAATCTGGGTGAGATATCTTTGGGAAAGATGCTTGTAGTTTTATTGTGTGTAGATGTGTGCAGTTTTTAAAAAATAACAAAAGCTCAGGAGGCTCCTACAGTGCTTGAAGGAAGGGCAGGGGGCTACTGTCATGTTTCCTACCTGGGATCGTTTCTGCGGTCTGGGTTTACTGAAGTGATGAGGTCTGGCCGGGACAGCAGCATGGATTTTAGTTGTGTCTGTGAGTACTGAACCGCAGGTTGCCTGACCCTTCTTGTTTGCAGAGCCTTATGTCAACTGCATACAGCTTTGACAAACCTTAAGTCTGTGGGGTGAACCTGGATATCAGTCTCGGGCTTGACATGCTTTTTTGATTTATTATTTGCTCTAATTTGAGCCAAAATGGTTAACATTTTTTGCAAGAGTGAAGTTAAGGGAAAATGTGTAATTCTGTTATAATCTTGGGGGGTTTTCTTAGGAAAGCTCAACTCTCCTCAGGCTTGGGGGACAAGACTTGAAGTTTCATAGAGAAGTGACCTGTTTGTAAGACTTGACAAGGTCTTCTGCCTTTCTCCAAAAATATGCACGCACAGGGCTTTACCGTTTGCCTGTTCAACCATTGCTGTGTGATCACATGGTATTCTTTCCATGGGATCCCACTCCTTATAGGCTGAAGAAAAGGCAGTATTTGGGTAGCAAGGAATCATATCATATTGGGATGTTTCCTTAATGCCAGGTATGTGTCCTGCTGCGTTCTGTACTGTGTGTCATTCCAAACCTCCTTTGACAGGCGAGTTATTAACTTCCCGAAAGCTTTTCCTTGGCTTTTGTCATTAATGTTGCCCAAACATGCTATAAACATCGCTTAATGAATCATCACAGAGATCCTCTCTGGGCAAGGTGACACTGCTTTTTTCAGATGGATTGATGAGATGATAAAAAGGCTTAGGAAAAAAGTCTCCTCTGGATCCTAGGAAGCCAGGGTGAGATACCTTCAGTGTACTTAGCATTACTGATATTTAGTATGCTCAAGAAGAGCTCTTATTGCTGACTTTTAAGTACTTGGCTTTTCAACCTGAATGTTCTTTTCATGTGTGTTTGTGCTTAAAATGCAGTTAAAGCTCTGTCACATATATCATTATCAAAAGTGGTTATTTGCACCCCAGTGGCTCAAGCGATCCATGGGTTTAATTGGGTGCAGAGAGGAGGAAAAACATGAGCAGCCATTCTGGTTTTCAAAGTACATGCACAGCAGTAGAATAATGTGCTTCACTCGTGTTACAGCTCCGGTGGTAGGAGCTGTCTTTGTGCTATACTTTGTGCTAAGTATCGGTCCACAGCACAGAAAGTACAGTGAGGGCATAAGAGTGGATTTGTACTCCCTGGGGACCCCAGTCAGAAGGGGAGTGCTGCAAGCCCAGGAACTCAGTGGAGAGGCTCAATCCCTGCCTGGAGTTATGGCTGCCTTCATGCTGCTCCTGGTGGGTCACATCCTCCCAGGGAGCTCTTGGGACAGGGTCAGATCCAACACATTCCCCACAGATACTGTGGCAGCAGTGAACCCTGACGAGACCCAACGAGTGGGCTCTTATGATGCCCTCCAGCCTAGAGGAAGGTGACCAAACGCTGTGATTTATACCTCAAAATAATAAGCGACTGCTAAGGATGTATATTGCCTGAGGGACTTTTTTCCATGGTAGGTCCAGAAATGCAGTGTGAGAGGCCTCACCAGGTGGGCAAAGTGCCAGTCACTAGCCCCTGGCAAGAGACAGTCTGTCTTGTACAGACACATGTTTTGCTGCCAGTTCACACAGGTGGATATTCTCAAAGATACGGACGAGTTAGGTGCCCAGCTCCCTTTGACTTTAAAGTGATCGCAGAAGAGATTTAATGCGACATAGTAAAAATTACTGTGGGAGTGGTGGTTGTCTGTGGCTAGCTTCCAAATGTGAAACATTCACAGCCACCTTAATTTCCAAGCATGCTACGGTCTAAATACACAAAAGCAGCAGCATACTAACAAAAAGCTGACGAAAAATTAGTGTTCTGCACCAAAAATTTGTGAAGTGGCCGGGGGAAGCTGACAGTAGCAGGCCAGTAAACATTGTTCACAGCGCTCTGCAAGGTCCATTTCTTCTTCATTACCAATGCCTCTTAACTCCTGCTGCTCGGCAGTCTGCTAGCCAAAAGCACCAAGATAATTAATGAAGATTCATTTTTGAAGGTTTTGTGACACTTGAAGACGTGTCTCAATTAGGCATTTGAGGTTCTTTTATTAAAACACTTATTTGTCAGTTAAATGCCAGCTATTCACTCCCAGGCACTTACTTGGTTTTGGCAGGAGGAATTTTTTAGGAATGTATCAATTAATTCAGGATTTTTTTCTCTTAAGCAGAATAACAACCCAGCGTAGGCTGTGCTTTGGATTCTGCTCCCATCTATAAGGGATGTCTGCAGACTTTCACAGCTCAAATTTTCTGGGCTTGGGAACAGTTTCATCATGGCTGTTCTGGGTCAGCATTTCTTGCGGGGTTACTGAGCACGTTCCTAGACTCTGGCAGTTGGTACGATGTGAAGATTCTGGACATCTAGCCTTAAAACAGTTACTAATAAACCTGTTCCTTCTGTTTTATTGCAGGCCTTCACGTGAGCTCCCCAACAGACTCAACAAGTAAGAGCTCTGTGCACACTAGTGAAAAGGACTGGCGTGGAGTGGGGTGGGGTGGCAGGGGGGGCAGCCTGAGGAAAGGAAACATTCAGGGAACAAGGAGGCTCTGGGGAGAAGAATGAACCTGAAGCGTAGTACAGAGAAGCAGAGAACTGGTGCTCAAGTTGTAGCAATGAGTAACTTTGCTGTGATTTCGGCGGAATGCCATGTTGGACTAGCAGACACTGAAAAGAAAACAGGGTGGGAGCACAAAAAGCAAATCAGGCCTGGCATGTTGCATGATGCAATAGGAAATTGGTATAAATAGAGTGTTTACCAAGAAGCTTGTTCTTGTCAGTGGCTCTTATTCCTCGAACTGTGGTTAGAAGCAGCAGGTCCCAGAGTAAGGCAAGAGTTTCCTGTGCTAGTGAACTTGTATTGTCCTGTTTTCCTTTCTCTGGGCTTGTCAGGAAACAGTCTCTTCTGTACTGGTCCCTGCAGTCCTGCTTGTCCCTCTTGTTACCATGATGGTTTGTTATTCTGATCCCATATCATTCCATAGCTGGAAAATAGCTTCCAGATACACTTTCCAGATACAGAGAAAGTAGACAGGATGGACTGACTTGTGATAAACTTCAATGAATGAAATGGATAACTGAGTTAAAGTTTTCAATTGCTTAATCCATTTTATTCGTTCAGTAGTGCTTCTTTTTAGCTATTGTACTTCTCATTTATGATCTTAAGTAGTTTGAATCATAGAATAGTTTGGGTTGGAAGGGACCTTTAATGGTCATCTAGTCCAGCCTCCCCTGCAATGAGCACGGACATCTTCAACTGGATCAGGTTGCTCAGAGCCCCATCCAACCTGACCTGGAATGTTTCCAGGGATGGGGCATCTACCACCTCTCTGGGCAACCTGTTCCAGTGTTTCACCACACTCGTTGTAAAAAATTTCTTCCTTGTGTCTAGTCTAAATCTACCCTCTTTCAGTTTAAAACCATGAACCCTTGTGCTGTTGCAACAGGCCCTGGTAAAAAGTTTGTCCCCATCTTTCCTGTAGGCCCCTTTAAGTACTGAAAGGCCACAACAATGTCTCCCTGGAGCCTTCTCTTCTCCCGGCTGAACAACCCCAACTTTCTCAATCTGTCCTCACAGGAGAGGTGTCCCATCCCTCTGATCATTTGTGTGGCCTTCCTCTGGACCCGCTCCAACAGGTCCATGCCCTTATGTTGGGGGCTCCAGAGCTGGACGCAGTACTCCAGGTGGGGTCTCACCAGTGTGGAGTAGAATCACCTCCCTCAACCTGCTGCCACACTTCTTTTGATGCGGCCCAGGATACGGTTGGCTTTCTGGGCTGCGAGTGCACATTGCCGGCTCATGTCCAGTTTTTCATCCACCTGTACCCCAAAGTCCTTCTCAGCAGGGCTGCTCTCAATCCCTTCATCCCCCAGCCTGCATTCATACCAGGGGTTGGCCTGACCTATGGATTTGTCTTTCCTGCATTACTCACATCTTGGTCATTTCATAGAGGACGAGGAAAATAACCAGAGAACTTGAATCTTCAGTTTTTCTCCTGAGGAGATGCAGCACAAATGCAGGCACACATGTTCCTATTTTTCAGTGTAATTTGTTTCTGTTGACATTTTCAGTCAGTATCCAGGATAACTCATTGCTGTAATAATTGCCTGCTTGCCCTGTATATCATGCAGTATATCAGGTAAGGTAGGGAAAAGGGCAGTAGTATTTCCCTGGGAAATCTAAACCAATCACATGGAATTGTGAATTCATAAGAACTATTTCAGTCACTTGATGATGGCTCACAGTTTCCATCCTTGCATTATCACTGCTCAGCAGAGAGGCACCACAGAGGGAGAACTTTTGCTTTAAAGAAACATAGTGATTTTTCAGAGATAAGCATCTCAGACAATGATTGTTTCCTACGCTATAGCATCAGAATGTCTCAGCTGTGGCTGTATTGTTTAGCCACCACACAAGCACATAGTAAATGATCACTTTTCCCCAGGAGGTTTCGGTCTCCGGCCAGACAAATGAAAGGGGGAAGAGGGGAGAAAGGAAATAAGGAAGCTAAACAATCTGCCCAAAATTCACACAGCTACACAACAGCAAAATAAAAATGAAAACACAGCTCTCTCAAATCTTTCCCTTTGCACTACCAGTCAATCCACATAAATTTTTAAGTAGAACCATGTGGCTCCTAGTTACCTGGAAAATCCAGTATACTGGCATATCCAGCAAAGCTGTGGAGAAACTGCCCTCTGGCTGTTCTCTGCTTTCCTCCTCTTGCATCAGGAGAAAATTTATTCGTATATATCTGAACAGACCAATATGTTGTGAGAATGGGAATATGGGCAAAAGGAGAATAGTGGAGAAAAACCACTCACCAAAACATTTATCAATAGTGGGCCTGAGTTTTTAAAATCATTACAGCAAGGAACCCCTACAGGGTTGGGACAAACAAACCTTGTTTGTTACTCTAATTCAGCAAACTAGAATTACATGTACTGCCTATATAAAAAAAGTAAAAAATCCATCTATAAAAAAGATGGACCTGTCATACAGAGACTTGGCAGAACAAAATTGTATTCTAAGCCCTCAAAACGGCCCTGGGAAATTGGTTTTAATGACCCAGCTAATTTTGTAGTTTCTGCCCATGAAGTTGAGCCCTCTTCTGTGCACCCCTACAGGTGTATGGGGTATGAATGGGTACCTGAGAAATGGGTGAGAGTCTCAGTAGCTGCTACCGTGTTCTCACTACTTATATACAGAGCTGCACTGTCTACTAGCCCCACTGCTTAACAGACCGCCTTCCCCAGGTGCCTTTGTTTGAGAGCCATTTCTGATATTTAAATGAGCAATGAAAATGCTCAGCTTTGCATTACAACTGCGATGCTAGGCATCTAGCTGTCCATTTGTCCTGCTGATCAGCTTCTTCAGTGGTAGCAAGCACACATCTACTCAAGCCTCCATCCAATATGGAATATACAATCATGTGTGCTGTATAATGTGACTAGGGAAGCACCAATGTTTGCTTTTTCTTTTCTCTCTTTTCAAATTCAGTGACTGTTTTTCCACAGACCGTATGCAACAAGGTAATTAACATTTTGGGTTGTTGATACCTGACTGAAATTCAGATTAGCATCTGAAGGTAGAAATGCATTCCTTTAAACCCTGCCATAAAAAAATGCCCAGAGGCTCCCAACAGTCATTGCTGTCCCCAAATGTGGCAGAGAGAGTGCACACATCCTTTTGTAACACTCAGCTCTCAAGAAAATTGCTAGCTACTAATGTTGCACGTCTTCAGACTTCTTTATCTGCTATTAGCACTTTTTTATAATTAGCAGTGAAAAATTTTGGTCCGTCTTCTTTTGGAAGCAAGTCTAATTTTCACTCTCTTCCTTGTTTATTTGCTTGTTAAGATATCTCTTCTAATGTTGAACAGTACCTTAACCTCCTAAAAGTGAAAAAGTTTGTAGCTCATAACCTGTAAGCGGACAAGCAGATGATCCTATGCACTGCACCCATGTGAACTGTGTGTTTCTTCTAGTCCGTACTAGATAAACTTTTCCACCCCTCTTGCCAAGTTATCCAGGTATTATTGAGAAGAATTATAACTGTGGAACACCAAATGGCTCCAGAACTGGGGACACAGAAGTTGTTTTGGGAGGGTAATTTTTCAGGGGGAGTTTTTTGGGGAGTTCTGGCAATTACATGTTATCCTGAAAGGCAATATTTCTTTTGCAATTCTAGCGTTTGTCAGTCCTGGAAGCAGTTCTGGAAACAAGAAAGTGCCAGAGAGTGCTATCCACTATTCTAGTGAGTGTTCCTGCTTTATTTGTCCAGCTTTTGAGTTTTCAGTTGATCAGTTTGACTTTTGATGAGTGATTGGAGTAGCAGAGAAATGACACTGGCAGTTTTATTTCTAGCCTTACCAGGGGTAGACCCTATTATAAAACCATTTTAACTGCCTGTTGTAAAACTCCTCTCAAAGAGAATAAGAGCTTAACAAGTTGACACCACTCCCACTGGAGAGCAGGACAATTATTCCCAAGGACTAAAGTCAAAGTGATAAAACTGGAAAAAAATATGAACAGAGTCATCCCCTGTGGGAGAAGACACAAGAAAACACATGAAAATGTTGTTTATATACCATTATGAGTACATATTCTATGAATATGTTGTTATGAATGTATTATATGAATATATTGTTCACATTGTCATGGGAGAGAAGGACTAGGAGGGAGCCTTCTGGAAATTCTTCAAGCCCTTGATGTTTGCATGGTGCATGTTACTTATTATTTTAATATTATGCATCTCTAGGGCAAGAGAGTTGCTGCAGATCTGCTATTTCCTACCCAAAGTACTGGCTTAGCAAAATACGTTTGATGCTTTTCCCACTGTAAACTTGTCTCCGGGTTCTCCCTCTAGTTCCACAGATACACACACGCGCATCTATATGAATATTAAATATTAATTGCATCAAGAGCCATCAAAGATGCTATTTCTAAATATTGGGCAGGCATGACAGCTGATGCTGAGGAAGGCTGTGGGAATGCAGCCGCAGCTTCCCCTGATTTGAATGTGGCCAATCGCTGCCAGAAAAAAGATAAATGGGGAGAAACTGGGCTTATATATTTTCCCGGGAAAGCTTCTCTTCATTACATAATTCTTTCCTTTTTGCTTCTTGGCTGGGAAACACCTGTCAGGAAACGGCAGATGGTGGGAAATAATAAAAGGAAAGAAATGTCCTCATTTAAAAAGGAGATCTTGCATTTTCTATCCCTAGTTGTAAGTGCTGTGGGGAATGTTACTGAATTGTGTAACTCCTTGGTGTCTTTCTGGGCATACAATGTTAAAAGAGAAATAATCGCTTCAGTTGCTGAATCTCAGATGAGTCTTGTTTTCAAAAAAGAGGAAAAAAAAATTTACATGTGTCAAAAATTTATTCCTGAAACACGACTGTTTTGCAAAACCTTTGGGGGCCATCAACACTGGGGGTCAATCGTGAGTATTTTGATCAAGATTATGGTGGTTTCAGTGGGGCACTCTCCTACAGAAAAATGGGTGAAACTGGCTCCACAGGGCAGCGCGGGTGCCAGGGAAGGACTAAGGCTGGGGAAGGAAGGTGCCTAAATCCTACCTCCACAAAGGCTGCGAGCTTGAGGGTCGGTGGATGCAGGAGGAATAGCAGGAGTAGCACGTCACCCTGCTCCCGAGAAATTGGTAATGTTTAGTGAAGTGGAGCTGGAGGTGCCTCTTGCTTTTGTGCACATGAGTGCCTGTAGACGGAGACAATGCAAGCCAGGGGCAGCAGGCAAAATGATGTTCTCCCTCTTTTGCAGGCGTTATCTTGCCAATTGTCATCACCTTGATAGTCATTACCCTTTCTGTCTTCTCACTGGTGGCTTTGTACAGAATGTGCCAGAAGAAAACTCCAGGTATTATTTGGTTTAATTTCTTAAGGCGGGGGGGAGGCGGGGGAAGATCAATGTGCTTTTTTTAGTATTAAAAGATCTCCAGGGTCTTATTAGATTACCTTAACCATAGATGTTGCAGTAGTCTGATAGGAAACCTTCTTGTATTTCAAAGTATTTTGCTTAAAGTAGGAAAGTAACACTTCATTTTCAAAATCAGTAGGAAGAACAGAGGGAGCAAAAATGTCTGTGATTTTTGGAGAACACATAATGCCATAAAGCTTTTTGTTCACGCTTTTGCAGCTACAAAGAGCTAACGAGCAGCTGCGCTAACACAATCAATCAATCAGGTAGAAAAATGCAGTGAAAACTAAGTTTGGATATGTTGTTTAACAAAATCACTATATTTATTTTATTTCTGTTCTAAATACCGGCAAAGAAATAGCAGTGTTTTCTTGTAGGAAATACCTGGTATATACATACGTACACACAGTTGCATACATTATATATAAATAAAATTTTCCAGTTACAGTATAATGTACATAGGAACAAAATCCCTGAGCAAACAGTATTTTCAGAAACAGTCATTTTGACAGGTCAGCTAAAGCCAGTATCTGTTTTGATGCTGTCCATGAAATACTTCAGATGACAGGGTATAATTCCATTGAATTCCATTTGCCAAATGTTTCAAAGAGTTTTCCGAGTGGGCCACAGGCAAATGTAATTCTCCATTGAGTGAAAACCCAGATCTGAATCCAGACTGTGGTTTTTCTCTCCCTGCGAGCTGGCACGGGTTAGGAGACCTGTGCAGAGCTTCAACTGTGGAATCACCAGGCCTTGGAAATGTAAGATCACAACAGGGTGTTGAAGCTGTAGACCAAGGCAAACAGTGTGTCATAACCAATTTAGCCAATGACATGGAAAACCAGACCCAAATAAACAGAGGAAGTGTGATCCTTGCTTAGGAAATTACTGAATATTTGGAGTCGAGTGGTAAAGATATGAGGTGAAGAACATTTCCTTGCCAGCCTCCCCTGTGCACAAATGCCAGCAGGCACAGTACCAGCAAATTCACTTGGAAGCCAGAGTAGGTCGGTATCTGTGGTGCTTTCTGCAAGATTTGTTCAAGTCTATCCAATGTGCTTCACCTGTGGATGGAGAACCCTGTGCTCAGTGCCATGGGGCTAGAACTGGCCCCGTGTCTCCCATGTAACCCCTCAGCCCCATCCATCTGCCCACACTTGCACATAAGAATATAATATGTTCCATGTATGATTCATTTGGAGGAGAAACTCGTTCCTCATCAGCAGGGATGACAGACTCTGTTCTTGGATGTCATGCCAGGTTAAACCCCCCAAAGCGTACAGCCTGGCAGCTTATTCCCTCACTCCCCTCACCCTGTATCTTTTAGCTCAGTTGTTCTTTACTCGAGAACCGTTGCATGCTCGCCTTCTCTGTGCCAGCTACCCAGGGATTTGGGAGCTGAAGAGAAAAATGTGCTTCTGTTGTGCTCTTGCACAAGTCGCATTATTCTCCCTAGTTTTCAGAAGTATTGATTCAAGCAGTATCAGTTCACTTTCATAAATGACATGGTTATCTTTTGGAATACAAACTAGAAAAATACCAATTGCCATTCAAGCTGGTTGACTGTGTTAATGTACTTAATGCAATACTGCAAAATCACAACTAAGCCTTCTGATAGCAACTGCAATAGCTATGTCTAAATGTTTACTTATCAGAGTTCCAGCAGTCAAAGTGATATTAACTTTGTTCCTTCTTCCAGAGAGACCAGAAAACGACACTGAACAGTACGTTGAATCCTGTCTTTTAATTGCTTTGAGATCTATCATGGGGTACTTGTGAATGCAGCAGATTCTGCATGAGATTTTCTTTGATCTTTCTCTGTTTAAACACAACAAGCAATTGCTGCCCCAAAGAGAAGTATCCTGATGAAAGTGATGCGCTTGCAGTTATTGTACACCTGTATGCATGATAAGCAGCTGTTCCAACATGGACAGAAATGTGATAGCTCTCAACTGTTTTGCAGTGGATCCTTTTGAAAGGGATAAATGGCTTATGCTGTGCCACAGGGGCAATTGGCCTAGTCTTTTTTTTCTTTTTTTCAATTTTTGCTCCATTGATTGTTCCCCCCTCCCCCCCCACCATCCTTTCCTATCCCCATTCTTTTGTTCATGTTTCTCTTTTTAATGTTTTTTATTATGGATTATTTTTCTCTTTCGTTTTCTCCCATTATTTAATTTCTCTCTGTCCCATCTTCTCTCCACTAGTCCATTTGCAGAGGCTCAGTTAAAGTAGTATCAGCGTAAGAAGTTTCAGGAGCATGAAACTGAGAAAGATCCATTCGAAGATGTATACTAAAGGCCATTGGGTCTGGCTGTCGCCTCTCTGTTTAGCATGAGCAAAAGCAATATTTGGGCTGCTGACTTACTTGCTAGCCCTGACTCCCTGGACATCTGAAGTGGTCCTTCTTGCAATTCAGCATGGCAAAACACCTTGTATTGACAGAGAAATGAGATGACTCCCTCTTTTCTCCCAGATGTACTTCTGCGGAGCACTAGATTGAACCTGGAATCATGCAACTTGCTTTATTACATATTTTAAGAGAAAGGCATTTTTTTCAGAGATATTGGTATATGGTGTTTTCCACCACCAAGACTTATGCCTGATCCCATGCAAAGCCCATTTCAAGCCCTCAAGTGTAGACTGGCATGGGTGCTGCCTCCTTCAGATCATAATCTTGGAGTTTTGTTTGGCTGACTGACATTCATGCTAAGCTGTATGCTGACTGTCTGCTTTAACGTTTTCTGATTTCAACAGGGCCCAATCAGATAAAGAAGGAGTCAAACTTCTTTCTGTGAAGACAACTTCTCCTGAGACTGGTGAGTGTTTCCTCTGTGTGTATGTCTGTCTCTCTGAGCCCAGAGAGAAATGGTTGTGGGATGTCATTTCCATTAGTAAAACCATCTTCAGTTCCTGTCAGGCCAAAGCCACTGCAAACAATTCCTCTGCAGTGCAAATCCCCACGTTGGGAGCTTGTAGAACTGCGGTGCAGCTGCACTGTGTGTGGTATCAGTATTTGAAAGTGAGAAGTATGACGGTTTTAGGGACAATAATTTTTTAACATCATTGATGGTAAGTGATCTACAGGTAGGCATGTTCAGGAATAACCATAATCATGGTATTTATCAGCTAGATCTGGCTCTACAAGGAAGTCTGAGGACCGGCAATATCCCAGGGACCAAAAGGTTTGGGAGTCAGTGCTGTATGTGAACAGGGCTCTGCTGGAGTTGGTGTCGGCAGTGTTCAGTCAGCCCTGTACCCAGCCAGCCTTTGCATTCAAAATCTACTCTCACTGCAAATTCCTCTGTCCTGTGCTTCACTGATCCAGTTTCTTGCAAAATATGTGTGTAATAAAACCCAAAGGAATAGAGGTTGTAGATAACATGCACAAGAGAAAGCAAAATCTCATCAATATAAACGAAGAGATGGATGCAGTTATAGGTTCTGCAAGAAACAAAGCAGCAAAAATAAGATTTGAGGCAGAACAAAATTCTGACTTATCTTATTCCCAGCTATTCAATAAAAAACAACAAAAAAGAAACCTCCCATGGTAGTCTTAGTCATGGTGAAACTTTCCTGCTTCACCCATTGCAGTTCGCTTCCTCAGCTGTGTAGGTTCCATCTTTGCTCCTGCCTCATCCGCAGAAGTCCTCCAGGAAAAGGAGACTCTTACTTTACGCTATTATAGGCTATTTTTTTAAGGTTTATGGCCATCTGTTTCCCCTAATGACATTCAGAGGTTGCCTGATAGCTGCCCTCCCCTTTCCTCTAAATTCTTGAGAAGTCCTCTTGAAACACAGCATTTGATCTGAACTGTCCTCTACTTCCTGGCGAAGCACAGTTTGCACTTTCCAGCCTTCTCTGCAATTCCCAGAAGCTTTTGCGCAATCCAAAAGACCCACAGGGTAGCTCCGGCAGCCCTTGCAATAAACAGGAGATGTGTAAGGTCCCGGCAGCCTTGCAGGCACCGAGCAGCACGCTAACAGGCTGGAGGAGGAGGAGAAGAACGTGCTCCATCGCAGGCTGCATCATTCTGCCCCACTGCTGCTGAGCAAATGCAAACTATGCTTTGGCACTAAAGTGACTGCACTCCAGAGCTTTGTGATTTGGGAACTTTTAATTTTTATTTTATTTTTGTATATGTCTTTGGGAATAGACTTTTTGCTTTTCTTTAAGTGGTATTGAGTTTTGTGTATGTTTACATTTAAAACCCTAGTATTTTTTTTGAAAACTGAATGAAGTCAGAATCTGGACTCCATAGACATTTTTTTTTTGATTGATTCTGCCCTCATACTGGTTTCAACAATAAAATAACTTCATTGGCAGCAGCAGAATTATTTGTGGTTTACAACAGGGTAAATGAGAAAAGACTCGGGCTCACTGTTGTTTTGGTTTTTTTCACAAGATGAGGTCTAGTGCCTGTTAATCAGCTACTGGCTCACCAAGTATCTGAATTTCTTCCATCCAGAGGATGCCTGATATTCTTTTTTACTGAATTATGATGTATGCATGCTATAAGTGGAAGGTATGAGTCATAACCACTTAGAAGACAAGATTCTTGCCCTCTTCTCATTAATACAATTCATATTTAAACTAGCTTCCATTTTCTCTTGAATTCTTACATCTTTATATGTTTCAAAATTAAACATGCTTTCACAGAAATGGAAGTCCTGTTTTTTCCCCCGGTTTTTAGAGACGCTTTACTTCTTAAATTAAAAGCACTCTGAAAGAAGGGCCTGTTTTCGTACAGAGATATTTGTCACTCATGCAGGTATTTTCAAATATGTTAGGATGCCTGCCCATATGGAAATTATTTACTTGCTTCATTAAAAGCTCGGCCATAAGGGCAAGTGTTTCTTGCAGTACAGATAGAAACTTGAGAAATGTCTGACTTGTGGTCCCTCTTACAACTACCAAAAAACAACTGCACTGTGTAAAACTTCTTTACATGTGTTCGTCTTTTTCCTTTTTAGACACATAAAATTCAGATCAATTAAAAGGCGAATTAATTGTCCAACCATTTAGAAAGTGTGTGTTACAGCTGCCTCTGATTGTATATACCAATAAAACTACAAAAAGTTTAGACTAAAACTAGAAAGTTCTTAAGAGCAGCCTTAACTTTACAGATAGACCTACTTCATCCTCTCAATATCAATAGCCTGCTCAGCTGCCTCAGGTCAAGTATACATATAACAACATACAAGGATACATACAACATGCTTTGGTATACCTTTTTAAAAAAATTTTACTGTCATTATTCCAAACAGAAGATTTTTGAGATTGTATAATTGTTTCAAAAATGTATAAAAAAATTTGGTATATACGAACCAAATAAGGATACGACCTACAAACTGTTCAAGCAGGCAATCTAGAAAAACCCTGTGTCAGTGTTGTGCATGGTATATCTTGATCAAATGTTAGGGTGAGTTTAATCTTGGCTTATTTTATCTATCTAAAAACTAATCTGGCTGCACATAGTCAGTTGAAAGAGATATACGTGTCCAGAGGGCTATTTATCCCATCTGTCTTAGACACGTATCTTGAACTGGAATGAGCTGACCTGTGGAGGTCCATTGACTACTGAAGGATCCTATTTTAGGATTTCTAAAATTAGGTTCTGATTATAAATTAAAAGAAAAAAGAAAGGCTCCCTTTTCAGAAGCATAGCTGAATTAGATTTAATCAAGGATATTATTTCAAACACCTACAGTTTATGTGAAAGAATAAAGGAAAAGAACAGTCTTCAGTTAAGCCTGGCCTAAAGTAATGTTTTTTAATCGAGCAATATCATCAGCAACACTAGGTAAAACTGAGATTTATATTCTTATTTTTTAAAACTCTTTTTAGAAAAATGGAGTTGCTGATGGCTTATGAGCTCTAAGCCACTACTGGTTGAGAATTGATGTAAAGGAAAAAAACCAAACAGACAAAACTAAACACTTTGAATTTTTCATGCGTGTTTTCCAGTGAACTGGAACACCTGTTGCAAGTGCCTGTACATTCTTCTTATGTGAAAATTCAACTTGGATAAAAATGCTCACAATACTGAAAGTCACGAGACTGATAGTCTCAGAATAGTCTCAAAGGTTTTACACTAGTGTGCAAATACAGGATTTGCTACAGCCATTCCATGTTGACTATATAGGCAAATTTATGGTGGCTCTTCCTAGGGATAATGAATGGTCTTCTGCAATACAGAGCTCTAGAAAATCTACCTGCAAAATATTTCTTATTTGGGATTCAATATAGCCCACAGAACTGCATGTTTGGCTTGTCAGTGGCAGGTATGTTTCCCAAGAATATAAGATGGAGGGTTTTACTTGATGACTAAGAGGTCAATACCGTCATCCATGATGTTAATGATAAAGTATTGCCTATCTTGAAAACATATCTAACTTTTGCAGTCAGGGTTCATACGTATTTCATTGAAAACCAGTGAAGGTATTGATCACCTTTTAGGACTCCTGAAAAATGTTGAGGGATGGAAACTCTCAGTAACAGAAAGATTGAGGAATAGAAATTGGGGTGAGAATGGTCCTTACAGATGAATGATGCGTGATAGAAATGTTGATACCTGAGTAATGACTTGACAATTTTCTTTTATGGCCCTTGCCTGGAGTATTCTTTATAGTAGCAGCACACTAGTTCAATATTCAATATAAAGTCTCATAGGAATGTGGCAGGTGACATATTTCAGAGTTGTTAGATGTCATCCTGGCACCTAAGCATAAGCTGATTCATTAGGGCATGTTTTCGAACCAGTGTGTTCTCTTTTGAGATGATAGGGTCGGATATGACTTACTCAGCTTCCAGGGGTATTGTCTGTTCTGCATTGAATTTGCTGGAAGGACATTAAATGTGTCAAAGCTGATGCGGCTCAGATTTTGGTGAGGCACATAGAATGGGAGGTGGCTGGAAAACGGTCCATGGTACATGTCTGCATTAGGGCTCCCCAAGACACCCACTGTAGACACAAATGAAAATTGAAGTGTTGCTACCAAAGAAAGCTGGGAAAATATACCAGGCAAACATGGATATTTGAGGAGACACCTGGCCTGTCGCACCTGAAACATCCTTAACTTATTGTAATCACATTGGAGAAAGGGATCAGTCAATTTCTAGAGGCACTCTCAGATGGCAGCATAGTACAAAACAGTATGAACCAAGGATGTAGAACAGCCAGCATTCCCCATATACTCCACATCTCTTCCAAAAGCTGCTGTTGGTTAATGGTAATAAACACCTTAGAGCTGTTATCTGCTTCTTCAACTGGATGTACCTCCTGCCTGTAGATTTTCATAACATTTCTTGGGTGCGTCCCTTGCACAAGATGAGCTATGTACCTTGAAGATATGTGGGATTTCATGGCATAGATTGATCGGACCCCATAACTTCAGTCACTTTTGAGATGACCCTAGTTTGTGCCTGCAGCATTCTTTTGGACTTCCTGAATTTCCAAAGCCGCGTCTGCAAAGGCTTTGAGGATTCCTAGCCTTCGATGTCAGAGGCTGATGGCTGTACTATACATAGTGACCGAGCATCAAAATCATCACAGAACAATGAAAAAACCCTTGTTCTCGTTCAGAACACAAACTTGCCTTGGTCACTGGAATACACATGAAGTTCAGCACCTGACGAGACAGCCCACAGTGGTGCTAGGGTTTGGACCTGGAAAATCCTGTGGTCTTGTGAAATTATGTGGTTGAATGACAATACCTTCATCACCGCTTTCCATGAATCTCCAAATGCTGAGACTGTTTAACTATTCTGCCTGTGGCTGTGGTAGAATGAGACAAATCTGGAGCTGCGGTAGAGGACTGTTCCTCCTTGGTTTCTATTATGCTGAGCACATCTGAGCATGGACTGGGGCATTCAAGGAGGTAAGAAATCTTTGGTTTTTACCTCATTAGGGGTCCAACCCAGGGAAATTTACCCCTTCCAGGGGGCATGGTTCCTTAGCAGGCCATGAGGTTTCTCAAAGTTCATTGGTAGTTTCATCTCTCTCTCATTTTGTCTTGGATCCAGGTGGATGCCTCTAGGAGTAGGTGAAGAAGCCAGGTCTCTAGGTGAGGCACTCTGTCGCTGAAAATTCCCTTCCCTCCTCCTCTCACTGGCAAGATAACCAATGCAGCTCAGCGGAGAGCAACCTGCTGGCATGCTGCGTGCTTACTGCTTCTAAAAGCAGTAAGAGTGGATGTTCCTATTAATGTGAGGATATGATATAGATTATTTCTTTTTCCTATTATGAGCTGTACTTTCAGTATCTTATTTTTTTCCCTGCAGGTAGAAAACCTAGAAGCTGCTTCATAGAAAAGGGTCCCCTCACAACAAAGAGATAGATCAAGTGCCTGCTTCCCTTTCCTTCTCTTTCTAATTTTCTGATACTCTTTTTTTTTTTTTTTTAACTTTGTATTGTATAATGGCCTGAAGTTGTGTTTGCTTTCTTCATAGAAACTGAAGAATAAACTTTCTCAGCTTTTTGCAGCTCATGGCTGGATTCTGTTTGTGTTTACTCACACCGCAAAGATCTGACTGCGCACACGCTTCCAGCTGAGACTTTTGGGCAAAACTGTAGTCAAAAAAGTTAAATAGCATATGCTTCTTTCTGTATTTCAAATTCAGTTTGTGAGCTGTGCATATTTGCAAAAGTCTTTAAAGCAGTCTCTTAAAATCAGAGACCACTGAGAATTGGATGATGTTTTCATCCATGGAGTGTTTGGTAACTTTCCAGCCTGAAGCTTTCTGAGATGTTCCTCTGCTGGGGGAGCCACCTCCACAGCCTTTGCTGGCCGTTCAGCAGCAATTGCCTTCCTATCCTTCACCTGAATGTTTCCATGGGGACTCTTGCTGCCGTGGTGAATTGTACAGAACCTTTTGGCTTGCTGATGGTGGCGAGGAGCCGTTTGCAGGGGCATGGGTGAAGTGCGTGGTGGGGGAGCGCTGCAGCACGTCACAGGTGCTGGACCCACTGGCCCACATCAAACCCAGCCAGTGCTTCCAGGCGCTGGGTCTTGCTCAGTGTTGTTCTCCAGCATCTGTAATGCGCCCCTCTTTCTTTTAGTTCAGCACGGTAAAGATAGACTTTTACGTTCCAATGTCTGCAGAGGTAGTTTTATACTTTTATAAAAAAATAGGTTTCTGCAATCATATTTTATGAAAAACTTGCTTTAATTTTTTGCTCCAAACTGGTTTGCCACTTACAAGCAATTTCTGAGCAGCAGATATTACAGTGAAATAACAGCGCAACGCATTTTTTTTCTTACAGGTAATGTAGTCTGAGGTGCAGTCCAACCAATTTCTTATGTCAAAGAACATTTTTTATATCCTTTATCTTCCAACTTTCCCAATAATGCCAAAGAGGGCTTTTCCCAGGTCAAAGACTTTCTGTGCTCATAGAGATATGACCTGTTAACTCACTTTTATATCATCATGTTCTGCCGTATGTGTGTATTATGAATAATATATTCAGATTCTGAATCACATGGGAAGAGGGGGAGGAAGTTGCAGTGAGATCAATACAATAGCCTTCCACAAAGGTGAGACAAAGAAATGTTTGCTCCAGGGTTTCAAATTTGATTTTATACAGTCTGTAATTTCATCTGGGTGTGTGTCCATTACTTACTCACATATATTGGCATCAGGATGTAACATTAATAGCCAGAAATTAGTATATTTGTGAGAGTGAAAAACCAAATCAAATACTGCACAAGTGAAATTTTAATTAGGGAGAAAACCTTGCATTTTCATTGAAGTACTATTACTTTCCTGGTTGAACATTTAACTTTGCAGAGTCCTCAGTACCTGTGTACTCAGTCTACTTCTCATGCTCTGAAAGCAAATATGTTGAAGGATCAGGAGTTATGAATACAAAATTTTGCCTATTACATCTTCCTTATCTTCATCCTTTTTAACCATGACTGCGTTTTAGAGAAGGATGTGTGCCCTGTGTATTGGATCGGGCCCAGTGCCCACACTGCCAATTTACTTGGGTGAATCAGCGATTGGGGCTCCAGAAGAAGTGTTTGAGGTGTGCCACATGGGAGGCTGTGCGTCTGAAAGACCGGTGCTGCATTACAGTAGTTGCTAGAGTACCTTCTCCTTTAATATTGAAGCTGAGAAGCTATGATGTACCTGCTCAGATCCTGGATCTATGTAGTCCCAATGGCTAGCATGAGATGTGAAGGGAAGGATAACAAATAGGGAAGTTCAGTAATGCATCCTCCGCTATAGCCTTCCAGCAGTCTGTGGCTTGGAGGTGTCCTGAGTCAGAGGTTGTATCTTTAGTGCTTCATGTTCTTGGTGGCCTTTACTTCCATGAATTTGTCTTACCCTCCGTGGCATCCATAGCCCCCTGCGGCAATGAGTTCGACTGTTTAACTACAGATCTGTCTGTATTATGTGACAGTAATGTCTAGAGAGTTCAAGGTGCCTCTGTCTTTGTGCTTACAATCCAATTTCAGGCAAAAATCAACAAACAGGTGCAACTTCGGAGGATGAGAGGGAGAATAAAAGATTTAATGGAAGGGTTTGCTTGTCAGCTAAAACTTCCATGTCAGTATCTATCTGATTTCATTTTCCAAATATTCTGCCTGAGGCCCCTTTCTCAAACTGTGCATCATTTCTTTCAGTTTTTGTAGAAGTGCGTGATACATATGAGGTTGGCTTCTCGCTGCCCTCTGCCAACCTATATGAGCCCACAACTCCTCCTCCCTCAGGAGAGGTGTCACAAGGCAGGACTGCAGGTAAAGGGGGTCGCATTGCACTTGCAGCGGCGCGGTTGACAGCGCTCTGTTAACTGCACCAAACACTTCCATCCAGTTCCCTTCATCTCCACTTTCTGCAGTTCACTCATTTACTTATCAAAGTAGACAAACGTGCAATTAATTTTCAACCCATTATCAAAAAATTATTGCCATAGTACATATCAAATGGGATCAACTGATGCTGAGAAGCTGATGCTTCATGTCTCTCTTGATACCTTCCATCTCCTAGTGTGCAACACTGGAGTTTAAGTGTGTCACCCTCCTCTAAATGGGTAACCCAGAATCAACAAAAGACAATTTTTCACTGATGTTGTTGTCCAGCAATTTTGCTCTTGTTGGTATTAACTACACCCTTTCTCTCTCAACAACAGCCTTCAAACCATGCAGGTAATCCATCTAGACTGGTTGAGCACTGCCACTGCACTGTGTATTTTCTCCATTGGCAAACAGTTTGGTGTGAAATAATTCCTTCAGTCAACTAAAATATCATCTGTTCTAACAAAATAATCAACACAAATATTTGTTTTTCATTTCCCTTATGGGACGCAAGGTCTTGTTTTTAGTGGATGATGGTTTGGGGGCAAGTTTGGGGTTTTTTGCAGTCTTGGAATTTATTTCTATCAGTTAAGGCTATTTTGAGATCAATAAAACTGTCTTCCCACTTGCAACTAACCTGAATGTTCTTCTTAATTTGCTCTTTGTGTTGCAGCTGGATATTTAGCACAACATCAAACTGCTGGGCCATGACACTCCAAAATTGTTCTAGACACCTCTCTCTGCAGTCTCAAGGTGTACTGCAGCCCTGTAGCTAAAGCTGTGTGTTACCCTTGTTCCTCTTGTCGGAGACCATCCGTGTGACCGTTTCTTCTCCAGTATATAATCGTTCTCTCTTCATCACTGAATTGCTAGTTGGCACTAACGATTATACAACCTGTAATGCAAGTATCTTCAGACACGTTTGCAACCATGGACTAGCGATAACTTGGTTTTGTCTCAGAATTCTTGCAGGCTCCTGCCCTCTTGGGAGTGCAGTGGCAAAGCAACGCAGAGCCACTTCCCTGCCTGCATCTAACGCTCCATCGGACAGTCACTGATATCACAGGGGGACGTTGACCCCAGCAGTAGTTTGTGGCAGTTCACTATTTCCAGGGATTGTGTGTAAAAATGTATATAGAGCATGGCACGTAAAAATCTATATAGGGCAGAAAATTTATATAGGGCATGTGAGTGTCTGTCTGCTGTGGTCTCAGGGTCTGCAGTAGGGCAAATTCACCGCTCCTGTCCCGACCACCACTGGAGCAGTCTCCTCCTGCAGCCAGCACTGCCTCACCCCTTTCACGCTCTGATCCAAACCCTGTTGTCACCATGGGATGTTATCCAGGGAGCTAGGCTGGCTCTGGAGCCTCTCCTTACACATGTTATTTTCCTGTGGTGCAAAGTATCAGTCTTCCATGTAAGTGTGCTGAATTTCTAGCGTAGGCAGAGCAGCCAGCTGAGAGTGGAACTGATAACAAAGTATTGATATTTATTACTACACTATTACTATTGAGTATTATCTTCTCCACGGTAATATATTTCTCAATGAATTTCTCCTACACCTTCTTTTTTAAACAATCTCTGCCAATTTCTCCTTTTCACGCCTTATTAAATCTTCTATTTCTGTATATTGAACAAGGAAAGTAAAAACATGCAGAAGGAAGAAATAATAAAGGAAGAAATAAATAAAAGCAAATTAAAAGAGAAATGGGAGTTCTTGAAAATCTCATTCCTTTATTAGTACAAAACTATACAATATTTGAACTGGTTCACTTTATTTTAGCTTTTCAAAACAAGGTTTTTATCCAACAAAAACTTTTTACCTACCAAAAATCTTGTTGAAATTCTTCAGTCTTTTTCTACCAGAAACTTGTGATTTCCTTTTCTCTAAAAAATTATATTATGAATTATTGAAGTAGTTGCTGAGGGCCTTTTTAGCTGAAATTTAACATCATCTGAACTTCCGAAGCTCTAACTTACCAACACTTTATAATGTTTTTAAAATAATTTTATCTAAAACTGAACACTTGGGAAGTGAATGCCATTCCAGTACATTATTGTTCAACAATTTTCAGTGTTTCTCATTGAGCCACATTAGATACCAACTTTTCTATTTATCTTTGAAAGGGCCCTTTTTGCTGCCAAGAAAAGCTGCCTGGAAAGCGTTGATGAATCTTTTCTATTTTCTTCAGGAGTGCAACTATTTAATTTGACTGCTAATTATTTAAATGCCTGATCAGTGAATTTGTTATAATCCTAATTCGTATTACAATTTTCAACCCCAGGCTATAGGTCATGCGCAAGTTTTTTAATACATATTCCCTTTTGCTAGAATGTGGTACATCTCTTCGCGTTCTTGCCTTTTGTGTATGTGTCAGGCATTAAATCATCTCCCGCAGGTGAGCAGGGAGGCAGAAGGCAGTTTCCTGGAGGCATTTGGGTTTTCCCACCCTTGTGCCTGTTCCCATGGGGCTCTGTCCAGTCTGGGGATGTCATTCCCTGTTCATCTCCACGTACGAATCCCTGACGCAAAGAAATCCCACTGCCGTTCCTGGGACACACGTTTGGAAATAGGACAACTGTAAACAGGTCCTCATCTGGATGCTTATTTGCCTGCCTGTAATTGCTGGCAGTGGCTCCGCTTCTCCAGGGAAGGAGGAGTGAGAACCGTCTGTAATTCCTGACTGAAATTGTTAAATGCTCATTTTTCTGCTCCGGAGGAACTGAGCTGCTGTTAGCGATATCAGCAAAAATTAATTTTGTAGTTGTATCTTCTTTGTATAATTTAATGTTCTAATCATAGTTAAAAATTAATTAAAGTCTTATGCCTTTTCTAACCCCCTGAGAACTGCTTTGGAAATACTTTGTGGTAGTAACCCACCATTTGAGAGCAAGCCATAAGGGAAATTGGCTATAAAACACAGAGAGAGTAGTAAAAACCTATTGTGTGGACAGTTTTTGCTGGTAAAGTAAGTCTGACAAGGAGCCTGGCTAGTTTGTACGGTGGTTGGTGATGTGTTCCCGCTAGACTCATTTGTTTTTTTGTCTTTACATGTTTAACTGATGCAAATGTATTTTCTGTTTCTTAGGAGAGCACTCATCTCAGGGGAAGAATAAAACCCGGCAACTCTTCACACCTCAGCAATAAATACGTAAGTTTATTGCTTTTATCTTACGTCCTGTAACATTGATTTTTTTTTTTAGTGTTGGTAATACTTGTTAGTCTCAGTATTGTGCCATGTAACTAAACAAAAGGGTTAAAAATGCAAAACAGAAAGAGCAATAACTTCAGTTGGCGGCAGCCTCAGTGGCTTAAACAAAGCTCAGCTTGGACACACTGTCACAGAGCCCCAGGCAAACTGAGGGACTGAAGAAGCTGCCGCCTCACAGAGGTAGACCTTTATAGGCATAGCATTTGGCTTTAACTGTTCAGCATTTCCTGGTTGTCATTCCCCAAGTGAGTTTTCTTTTTGTTTGTGTGAGAAGTAAGAGATTTTTTGAAGGAGGTTACCTATAAAAAAGGGAACTTGGTACCCGGAAGCGTTCAGCTCCTTTGGTTTCATGAAAAATCTGTGTCCATTCTGCATCATGCAAAAGCAAGCACTTTCATTGAGGTGGTTTATCATGGCTTGGTTGCTAACGTGCAAAACTGGCAGGTGTTGGACAGTATTTTTATGTGTGTGAGGGCAGAGGCCATCAGAGCACCTCTGAAACCTGCTGTTTGTGATGTGGGCGCTGCATTTTCCTTCATGTACGAAGCTTTCTCAGGCACCACAATCTCCACTTCCCATGGAGTTGCTTCTCTCGTCAGTGGGGAAATGGGGTCCTTTTAAATGGTGGGAGAAGGAAGCGGCTGCAGGAAAGGGGCAGGCTGTGGGAAGGGCCGTCTGTGACCAGGGTAGTGCAGGGAGGTAGAGGAGAAGGATGGCCTGAGGAACTGTCACAGCACACATGGGATGGACCGGACAGAGGCAGCTATGTTGGGCCCAGACGAAGCCCAGCTTTCCACCATCACTGTAGGATGAAGCCCCTCTAGATCAAGTCCCATTGCCCTCCGCTGAGAGAGGTTGACCAGAAATGTGGAAAGACCCTTTTTCAAAACATCTTTGATGGTTTTGGCCTATTCTCATTTCCCCCAGGATGTACAAATTGAGCTTTCCTGATGCCAACAGTAAGGACAAAATAACCTTCTTTGTCTCTTGAATTAGAGCAGCAGAATGCAATTTTGCCCACATTACTGAAATGCCAGAGGTGGTTCTGTTGTGAAGTGCAGGACAATGTCCTGGACAATGGATTTACTCCTTATTCTCTATCCCATATTGGATTTACTCTATGGCATCCATTTCAGCTTACTCTGATGTTCCTGAACAACCTTACCTGGAATAATAATCTTGAGATACTGTTGTCATTTCAGATGTGAAGGAGCCTGTTTTATCACAACATGCAAGAACATCCCACCAATGTTGCAGTTCCACAGGAAATGTGGAGCAGCTGAAGCTTTTTACTGGGCAGGACACTTGCGTTAATGACCAGCTCTTGACTTCTAAAGCTCAAGTGTCTCCTGTCCTTTCTGGAATGACACTTAATTTTTTGATGGCTTAATAACTGGTATATCATATGTATTTATTATTTTCACATACAGTAAAAGCAGGAAAATTTTCAAGAAGGTTTAAGAGAATGTAAAAATCAGGTGATGTTTGCATAGTAGTTATTAAAAGCGTTTTCTGCACATACAGGAAGGAATATGTTAGTGTACTTTGTTGAACTTATGGTAGATAGGGTTCTTTTAATTGTATGTAGCAAAATACAAACAGGGCCTGACCCTTGAAACAGTACTGGGCAAATTGCCACCATGAAAATTAATTCAGTGATTTCCATGAGACTCCTCACTGTAGCACACATTTGGCTTGTCATAAATGTTTACAGGATGGGATGTCTGGGTGAAACGCTGAAGTGTGTGCTTTTTTCTGTGAAGGGGGGAATATACCTTGCACTGAGGCTCTTTGAAGTTCTGTAAATTACTGAGTATGATCCTTGTAATGTAGCAGGCAACATAGTTTATTTTCACCTGTTCCTTGGCTAATTGCATTGTGTGTGCTATAAATATGGCTCCTATATAGCCTGGGGCGCACAGAGGGAATCAGCAAGATAAGCAATTTTACAGATGAACCTTCTTCCCTCTGTTCTGAGTAGTGCATGGGATTCCTGTGGGCTGTTGAATAACTCTGGAAGTTTAAAGAGTGTTTCAAGTGCTAATTACAGACTCTCTTAATTTGTACAGAGCTGGCAATTCAAAAATATCAAGTAGTGCTTCTACCTGCATGTATCCTACTTTTCTAGAACTATAAATGTTTGAAAACTGTATTACTGTCAGCATCTGCTCAGTCTCAATCCACTGACTCTGGTAGCGTGCCGAGAACCTCCATTGTTTTATTGGCAAATGGAAAGAAGACAACTGGTGGTGTAAGTGCAGGACCGAGAGCCAGGATGATGATCTAAGTTTTGATACAATGCTTTTGAGGAACTTCTTTCTTCGATTTCCCTCTCTGAAATAATAAAACTTCCTAGCAGTATGGTAAGAGATTGAGCAGATTTGGTAGTTCATGTTTATACACAAAGCTGAAAAGTGTTCGTTGTCCTGTGTTTGACTGTTGCTCTTATTTCCACTTTGATGGGTCCAATAATTCTCTGTCTTGGTGGCACCAAGAGAAACTTTTGATGAAGCTCTGTAAAAGATGAGGAACCAACAAGGGTCCTCCATGCTGCAGCTTGAACTTATGTGGTTCATTCAGGTATTTCTGGATCACTTGGGTTGCTCAGGAGCAGAGGAGTCTTGGATGCCTGCTTTGGAAAGGTCAGGCCATCTAAAATACGCTAATTGGCCTGTGGAACTATTGAGATTCCTGATTGCTGAAGTTTCCTATGAAAAAAGCAATCATTGTGGATTTTCATGTTGATTTAAAAAAAAAGAAAAAAGGTATTTTGTAGCATGTTGCGTCGTACTGGAAGGACAATAGAAAAAAAGCAGTGAAAGATTGTGAAATATGTATATGTTTGCGCAAAATTTGTTCAGAAACTACCATGGTGTGTCAAAAAAAATTAACTGCCTATTAAAAGTTATTCTCTTTATTAAGTGGCTCTTATTTTTCTCTTTGCAGAAATGCAATTCATTACTCATACCTAATGCAACTGTTGTTCATTACTCTGCATTCCTGTAGCACAGAAGGGGCTGAACTCTTTACGGCGAGCCTGGAGAGCAGACATTCGAAATTTTGGGGCACGGTGGTGGCAGGGGGAGGATGAGACCTTGCAGAAGGCATGCTGGGGGTGGCAAGCGGAGTACAGAACACTCCTCCTCGTTACAACAGTTGATGGGGAGAGAGCAGGGCTCGCTGCAAATCTTGGTACGGCTAAAGTGAAAAACACCACAACAGGGGAAAATGTTTGGGCTTTTCATGATAAAGGGCATGGCAGACAACCAAGCTCTCATCAGAAGGCTGGGAAACGAACCTCAAAATGACTGGCTTGTGTGAGCGTGTGAAGCAAAAGAGGTGGGTTTAGTGGAGAGCAGAAAAGAAGAACCTGTGATCCTTTTAACCCCTGAGGCAACAGAGCTTGTGGTAAAGGGAAATGTATGAACTTCTTCCTTCCTTGTGAAGGATCAGGAGGGAACTGATGTTTATATGAAGGAGAGAAGACAGATTTGCTTGAAGGATAGCTGTAAAGCACAGAAAGGATTTGGAAGAATGTTTGGGGCTCTTTTTTTCTGCAAAGCTGGAGATGCTGCAATTGGCTTTAATGGGAGGTGACAAAGTGACTGCAAAGAGAACTCGGATATTAAAGGAGTTACACGCAATGGCTCAGGTAGATGAAAAAGAAATGAAAAATCAATTCCAGTTGTCTGGCTCGACAGCTCTATTGTAATACATGTCTGAAAGATCCACTCGAATTTTTCTGGTCACTAGCATGGTCAAAAAAACCCAAACAACCAAAAGCAAAGGTTGGTCTTCCACATGTGATGTTTGTCTATATGAGGATACCTAGCAAAGTGGATCTACATTTGTAAAATACTTTCCACTAAAGTTTGACTAAATCTACTGTGGACAGTCTCACACAAATTGAGTGTTCTTCAGTTTCTGTGTCATTATTTGCTACAGGAGTGAATGACGTCCACTTCAGTGTGCCAATAGCACGCCCACACGAATGTGATTGAACTGGATCCGCTTTCAAATTAGTTCAGCTCATGAGTTACTAGTTAAACAAGTTTTTAGGTCAAGCATAGGATTCTGATCTACGTGTCACAATCCAAGACTAAAGAACGCAACTGGCTGGCAAAGACTTTGTTTGGGGTACTGTTAGTCACCGTCAGTAAAGCCTGCGGGGCTCAGGTTTGCCAGGAAAAAGGTGTTTTCAGCACTGTCCATCTCAGGCTCAACTTGGGAAGACGAGTCACGGTCTTCAAGGATAGAATTATAGAATAGCCTAGTTTGGAAGGGACCTTTCAGATCATCTAGTCCAACCATCAACATAGCTCTGACAAAAACCACCACTAAACGATAGAAAATTTTCACTGACCCCTTCCCAAAATCCTAACCCTGTTCCTTTAAAAGACTTGCAATATTTTGGGAGTGGCCAGCTGCATGCAGCACACTGGGATTTTGGATCCAGTCCCAAACAAGACAGGTGGGCACTAAAGAAAAAAAAAAAAAAAAAAAGGTGTGGTACAGTGTATTGACTATTGGCTTTCTATTCTAAGATGTTGTATCAAGCAACTTATTTGACTCACATAAGAGAAGAAATACCAGAAAGAAAAATACTTTGATCATTATTTACACGAAAGAGGTCCAGAAATGAGAAAACAGCATAGAAAAATGAAAATAATTATTTCTTAAAAGTAGGGGCTGAAGAGGTAGGTATTAGGTGCTTTAAAAAATCCCACAAGCAGCTGATTAGCCTCCTAAGTATTTAAATATTTCTTTTTGCATCTTTGGCTGAGGGCCTTGTGTGAGCTGCTCACAAACGAGTCAGTCTTTTGCTCATTATTTTGCTTATTGGATCACAGGAATCATTCCAGCCCTCGACACCCCGGGGTCGGCGGACGGGACTATTTACAGCCTGCTTAGGGCACTGCTCAGAAAGGTGCTTAAATAAAACCTATTCCTCGGGGGATGTCTGTTGGGTGCGGGAAAGCCGCACCGCTGGCCGGCGCGGCTGCTGCCAGGGGAAGCCGCGGGACCGTCTGGATGCTTCACCCTCCAAAGCCCCCAAAGGCTTGTGTGGTTTCGGAGCGACTCCACCCCACTGAAGAGGGGTGAACCATTTAACCGCACACCGGTGCACAGGAGACTGAGAGAAGGGGATAAAGCACACCCTTCTCGCTGGCTCGGGACGGGGAGGGCGTTTTCAGCATCTCTGGGGTGCCTCGGTTGCCAGCACCCCTCTGCTGACCCCAGGATCTGGATTTTCTGCTGTGCCCCGCGGTGGCAACGCTGCTGTTTGCAGCCTGCCCTTCAATTTTTGGGAGAGGGAGCAGCGCAGCGCACCGGCTGTTGACTTGCTGTTGGATTTCTGTGGTGCCGGAGCATCCCTGGGGCTCCCCCACTGGAGCATCCCCTAGCCCCGCTGCTGCCCTCCGGCACCCGGGCACCTGCAGCACACTGCGCCCTGCGGGCAAAGGGCTCTCCTCAGGAAGCTTTAAACATACGTCTCAGGGCCTCTCTGGCACCATTAATTATGGCTCCTCAATTTCTTCAAATTAGGACTCTATATGTAATAAAATAAATGAGCTTAAAGATTACTCTATTGATTCCCAATTGAGGCAGCTTTTCAGTTTATGGCTGAGGGCAATCTATAAAACAGAGCCTTTAATTAACCCTGGAGAATGCAGCTCATGTGAAACGCCAATACCATCAAAATATTCATCACAGACAGATGAAGGATCTTCTCAGCTTGCTTTTTTCCACCCTGCACGCTACCCTGGGTGAAGAGCTGCGGCAGAAGCACTTCTCCACAGGGCTGTGCTGGGGCCAGGACCAGAAATCTCTCCGCTACCACCAGCATCTTTGTTGCTGGAAGTGCCGGCTATGCCTGTTGACATGCCTGTCTGTTTGATGACTTCTTGAGGGTTGGATCACATGGCCTTTAAAGGTCTCCTCCAACCCAAACCATTCTATGATTCTGTGATCTTATCCGCCCATGGCTTTGCTGGCAGCCAGGAGAAAGACGCAGAAGCAGCCTGCTGGTGGCCTGCAAGGGACACCAAGAAGGTCCTGCTGGTGGCCTGCAAGGGACACCAAGAAGGTCCTGCTGGGGCATGGGGGCACCACACGGGGATGGGCAGTTCTGGGGCTGTTCTACAGGCAGCTATAGGTAACCCTTCCTCTTGTGCCTGTCACGTTGTGGCTGCCGCGTTGCGCTGTACCGGTTCCCTAGAAGGATCTCCTGTAACTTAAGGGTATTGAGCAGCTCCAGGTGCTGCACAGTTTACTCCCTTATTTGGGATGAAAGCTGCTGCGGTGCCTCAGCAGGACAGCCCCAGCATGGGCTCTGATGCGCTTCAGGACACTCACAGGTGGCAAAATTCTTTTCTTCCATCAACAGCACATGATCCAGCCTTTTCATCCATCTCTTTTGGTCCTCACGGACAGACCTTCCAGAGGA